>OY804601.1:56348709-56691115 GCA_963680895.1 Fragum sueziense
TGGAAACCCTGGTTTTTGCCATCAAACCTCACTTATCTTTTTCTTGGGAGAACTTGACATTAATGCAGTGCCCTACATACAATGCACACAACCCTTGGAAGGCTTTGTTTTCATTCTATATAATGACTTCTGCACATCAAATCATCAGTCACTTTCTACATAATGACAATGATCTAGTAACTTTATGATTTCAGTAGGGCATGTGATATGCAAGCACACATTTCTCATTTTTCAGATCTAGGAAACCAAAGTGAAACTAGTAAAGTTTCTACATTTTCAGAGTAATAGCATGCGCGGATCTAGAGGGGGGGTCAGGGGGTCATGACCCCCCCTGGAATTTGGCGAAAAAGGGGGTTATCCAAAAGATTGCTGGTTATGCCCCATATAAGCTGCACCATTCTTCCCTGTGTGCCACGACAAACCATTGTTATATTTAGTCCTTCATGGTATGACATGTATCTGCATGAATCCAGGGGTGGTCAGGGGCCTGACCCCCCCTGAAATTTGGCGAAAAAAGAGGTTAAAGATTGGTACATTGTACATTGTAAATGATTGCCTTCACACAGCAATAAAATCATCAAAATATTAACAATGATTTTCTCAAAAATGCTGTGTCACTTAATTCCCCACCATCGACGATGAATTTAGTGAAATTAAGGTAAAATACCAGTAAAGTGGCCATTTTCAGATTCATAAAACATCAGATTTTTTCGAGCATCGTCATTACGTATCCAAACTTATTTTGAGCGAGGTCGTAAATATTCGGCAGTGGTAAGTTCCACCGCCAAATGTTTACCATGTTGCCCGAATAATTCCGACGTAGCGCCAATCTCATCAAGGGTATGCATTACTACCTTATTGGCTCTGGTACATTTTTAAAAGACTCATTATCTAATGACAAAACACAATTCAATAATTACAATAATTTGAAGGCACATCACAAAAAGTCGTATCATCTACTACAAAGAAGAGACAGCTACAACCATTCTTCTTCACCTTACAATTTATCGATGATCAATATTAACAAGATCCCCTCTTCAGGAAAATCCAGAAATTGCAGACTCGCATATCATGTTGCCATTTCTGCACTGGATTATTTCAACCCAGACAAAAAAATAAATGAATAACTGAATCAAAGCAACAATTGTTAAAACTAGGAAGGGATCTCGGAGAAATTCCTCATTTTATGTCTCTATTTTCTCAAGAGTTGCAATTGCTTTAACCCTTCCAGAAACGAAAATTTTAGAATATTCCCTATTTGGAATCTTGCCGATATAATAACCCATTACAAGACGGCAAAATTTTAGAATGGTCCAAATTCAATGATGTTGCAGACAACAATTTTAAATGAATGAAATGTTACATCATTCTCTCTTTCTGTGTAAAAAACATTATGAGAAATGAAGAAATTGCTTGTCAGAAGCATTTTTTTCATTTTACACAATGGCATTAGCTTAAGCTACACAAGAATTATACAATTTTTTTGCTATAGTATCAGAGTTTTCAAGTAACTTGTCGTTGAGCATTAACAACATTGCAAGAAAAGGTGAAAATGCTGATAACCTGCATTTTCTACCTTTCATTCAATGTTTTCCAAAGCTTCCCTTCAGACTTAGACTTATCATCAGAAATTTCTCATTTTATGACTCTTTTTTTTTCAGACATGCAATACAATGCTTTTCGACAGAAACTTTGTAACTGCAGCTTCTTTTAACCTTGTAACTGCAGCTTTAAACAAGCTGCTGCAGCTGCAGTTACGAGGTTTTTGTTGAAAAGTGACAAACAGCTTCCAGCAAAGCAAGTGATAATCAATAACAACCAAAATCCAATTGCAATGCACTGCAGCCGTTTTATTACAAACAAGATTCAGTCCCCACAAACATTATTAATTGATTAATCCTTCAATACAAACTATCTTTTGGGGCTTAATTCAACCCTTTCCAAACAAACGATATAAAGCAGAGTTTTTGGAATCCCTTGACTTTTTCTAGAGGGGGTCATCAAGTCCCCTTGGCCTTCAAATTAGGGGGTCATACCTATTGTAACATTGTTTCTTCATGTCCCAGCTGATAATTTTCAGAGGGTCATTTAAGTTAAAACTGTGCCAAAATGCTTAATTTTGGGCGCCAGGGAAAGCCCGATTAAGGTTTTGACGGTGCTGACACACCAAGCTATAGATAACAACAACACAAAACAACAAAAAAAATCTCCCTATTTGTAATGATGTTTTAATAATTTTAAACTGTTTAAAGATGGTCTTTTTCTTTTCTTTCTTTTCCCCGACAATATTTAGCAACCTTGCAACTTGAAGAAAAATTTTTACCTTGATAGAAAATGATAAATTTTTTGTAAACCTTACCAAAATTTACCAAAACTGATCCTCTGAGAGAATGGTACATACAACGTTCGCATTTCCGGAACTTCTTTCAAAACAATTCTTTTAGTATTTCATTCACTGGGCTTCCTGTTAGGGATGTCAGAAAGGGTCCATAGTTTTGGGAAAGGTTTCATTCTTATTTTGCTTCACACACCGGTAACAAAGCAATCAGTTGGAAGCCGTTAGAATTGGAAACCTAGAATGACAGGTTCACCCTATTACATTCAGAAAAACCTATCACCAGATACAGTTTAATCAAAGCAATTTGATTTTCTCATATCAATTTGATAAGTCTGGCAAATTTGCATGGAATATAAAATTACCTATCCTATTCTACAGATTTTTTTTCTAGACCACACATTAATTTTTCTTGGCACAAGATTTTATATTCTTTGAGTCTAAAACCTTAAACAGCTGAAAATAATTTAATCATTTTGACAAAATTAATCTTAAGACTGATAATGATTAAAATTTTATAACCATGACTTTGTGTGCATATTTTGAGGCATATAAAGCTAAAATTCTAGATATTGATTTACTTTTTCCCTAATTTGACTTACAACTGAGAACTCTTACTGTACCTCACACCCTACTAAAATACCTAAGTGCACCAGAATTGTGTTATACTAGTAATTCAGGAATTCATGATGCTGTATTTTTCATCAAGCAGGAAAAAAACATTCCCACATTCCAGCTCTCAGACAGCTTGGAATGTACTATGTAGTAATACCTAGCAGGTACCCCAGTTCACCGCATATTCATAACCACATAATTAACCCATACCCACAGTGACGCCTTTTCACTCCCCAAAATATAGACTTTAGAAAACATTATGGAAAATGAATCATGACGTCATTTGTATGAAGTATGGAGCATTCGGAACTCCGTGGTTTATGAATCATGGAGCATTCAGAACAACTCTGTCAATTCTATCCCATATAGATTCTACAGGATTTACCAAGGGGTTCCGAAAGAAGTATAGAGCAATGTCGGCTTCCGCTGATCGTCTTAAAAATCTTGCTCAAAAGAGCACTTTATCACAAGATATCTCAAGGAATCTCGCTCTAAAGAACGCGGTTCAGGAGACGAAATCTGGACCCTTTGATTGAGTGTCCTACACACTATCAACTGTGCATAATGGGTATGGTTTTGGTTGGGATTTTTTCCTAAAACTTTTAACAAATAGAAAGATTATGATACAGAATAACCAAACTAGCTAATCATTCTTCCAAATTCTTGCCAAAAATGCTCTGGGGAAAAGTTCAGCCAAGAACACATTAATGCTTTGCCAAATTGAGCTGATTGATTTTATGCTTTCAACATCTGGTTTACACCAATTTCTAACAGAATAATATTAATGGCCCAAATTATCTTAACTCTTTCCCCAAAAAGCCACCTGATTTTAACTCAATAATCAAGAAAATTTTGAAAAGAAATTATAGACAAATGGAGAAAATGCTGGTGATCAACGATTTCTTTTGCCTAAATCATTTTCTGTTATATAAGATACAAACTTTATTCATATTACCACATGTTTTGCAGTCTGCATCACCTTTCAATTCGACTAATTTAAAATTTTGTTGTTTGGGAAAGGGTGAACCCTTGAACCCTTTTCCAAACAACAGTTTCAGGGCATTCCAATTTGAGTTTGAGTTTATTAGGGTTTTACACCGTTATCAACTGCCAGGCTCATATCACCTAACCATGGATTCCTGTTGTTTCTCAAACCAGTACTACCAAAACACCCTTTCCGAGCCTCCAGCTGCTCCCCCACTTAGGCTAACGATTTCATACCCATTGGTGGGTGACAATTTTTGTCAGAAAGGGTATTTGCCGCGGCGGGGTATCGAATCCGGGACCTCTCGAATGAGAGGCAGATGCGCTACCAACTCAGGGCTTTTCTTCCAAAAATTGGGAAGGGGCCCTGGTCAGTCATTTTGGGAAATTTTAGCGTAATTTTGGTCAAATTGGGAAAAAAATAATAAATGGAAATAAATATAGAAATGAGAATATATTTTCTTAAACAACACTTTACAAACAGAATTACTGAATTATAGATGACACACTGCTTCTTTGTGACTTTAATTGTCAGTTGATAAATGAACATTATCTATTTTTCAAATTTTAGGAATTTTGGTTTTGAAAATTAGGAAATTCTTATTCTGAAATTGGGAAAAAAGGAGCCCTTTTCCAATTGGGAAGCCACCGAATTTCGGCCCCTATTATAGAAGGAAGAAAAGCCCTGCAACTGCACTAAGCCTGTGGCCATGCGTTCCAATTTGAAAGCTGCAGCAGACTACAAAATGAATGCTGATATAGATAGATCTTGCGTATGATATAGTATGTTATCAGCATTTTCTTCTCGCCTCCCAAGCCTTTTCTAAGAGGGGACCTCAATACCAGGTCTTGTGTGGGAAAGGGTTTAAAATGAAACCACTGCAAAAGGAGAAAATACTGATTATCACCATTTTCTTCTTTCGCCACAAGCCTTTTCAAATGGGGACATCAATTTGCCAAAACCATGTCTTATTTGGGAAAGGGTTAAAAAGCAGAAAGTTTGTAACTGCTGGAATGTGTAATTTCCCATTATCTTCAGACGCCACCGATAGATAATTAATACCAGTGATCATTAATTATCATTCTATCCTTTCTGTAGTGGAACATTTTGATATAAAATGTTCCATTTTAATTGTTAACCCTTTCCCAAACAAGACCTGGTTTTGACGTCCCTTATAGAAAAAACATAGGAAAACATTGAAACAAAAGAAGAAACTGCTGATAACCAGCAGTTTCCTGATAACCAGCAGTTTCTCCTTTTGCCTCAAGATTTTCTACGCTATTTTGTACATAATTCCTTTCTTTAGTAGCACTTATTTTCTCGTCCGCAGCAGCTTTCAAATTGGAATACCCAAAAATTTTGTCGTTCCGGAAAGGGGTAAGCCTTCCCCAACGCTCAAAGTTGATTGAAAGGGATTTAGTGCTTAATTCAACTGCAATGATCATATCGCGGTGGATGCAGCACCTAACCACAGGTTCCTGTCCTTTCACAAGTACTACCATGTAACATCCTTAACCAAGCCTCCAGCATTTAACCCACATACATTAACTTAATCCAACCCTTGGTAGGAGACAAATGTCAGGAAGGTTGTTTGCTGTGGCCTGGGATCGAACCTGGGACCTCATGAGCGAAAGCCTACTATACTTCAGTATCTAAACCACATGCTCTTTAGGAAAGGAACGGCGTAAAACCCCAATAAACTCAAACTTTAGGAAAGGGTTAAACATTGCAGTACATGCAATTTGCAACTTGAAATAGAAATCATTCATGAGCATACATAAATAATTGCAATTTGTAAGTTGTTCATAAAGGGCACCAATAAAAGCAAATAAACGGGTCAGCTAATATCTGCTGTAAGTGCTTATCACTTCATATCCACTTACATTAGTTTTGCACTGAGTCATTGACCCATAGAAAAACTTCAAATCATAACATATTAGCCCTTTCCAAAACAGCGAAATTGTTTACTTTTCCACTTTGAAATATGTTGCAGAAGATGACAAAATGAAAGCTTGTGCAAATGTTATTTGTGTACAATATGGTTCTGAAAATACTGAGGCAAAAGGAGAAAATGCTGGTCACCAGCATTTTCTTCTTTTCCCTCAATGTTTCCCTAAGCTTTTTCTATTAGGGACATCAAAACCAGGTCTTGTCTTGGGAAATTAGGAAATGGTTAAGCAATATTAAAAGGAGTAGTATCTTTTTTCTCTAATTATGCAAGGTTGTCTTGGATCAAATCCCATGCTACTTATCATCCAGAAATTAGGGATATTTCAAAGGAAATCATGTACTCTTTGAAATTTTATATCCAGATGTTATTTCAGGTCAAAATTATCAGAACTTGAACTCTTTCTGATAGTGAACCAGAGGTTCCCAAAAACGTTTTTACCACCAGATTGAATTTTGTACCTCAAATTGGCGCTGACTTAAAAGACAGAAATTGCGTGTACATTTTAGCAAGGAACCTATTGAAGCAAAAGGAGAAAATGCTGATTATCAGCATTTTCTTCTATTGCCTCAATAATTTTGCAAACCTTTTCCATCAGAGACACCAAAACCAAGTCTGTTTGGTTTTATTGGGATTTCACACCGTTTTCAACTACTAAGGTCATATCGCGGCGGCTGGAGCACCTAACCATGGATTCCTGTCATTTCTCATACCAGTACTACCACAACACCCTTACCGAGCCTCCAGCTGCTCCCCCACTTAGGTTCACGATATCAAACCATTGATGGGGGATATTTTTGTCAGAAAGGCTCAGTCTGTTTGGAAATGGGCTAAATTTCTACAGAAGCTGACCAAAACATCAGACACAAACTGTACAGAGTGCCAGCCTGAATTAATATCTACCATGTACAATTATGCTTTGATTCTGTCTTTTTGATACGATAAAGAGGTTTTTCCCTTACCCAATCATCTAACAAGTTTACAACCAACTTATTTTTAGGCAAAAGGAGAAAATGCTGGTCATCAGCATTTTATTCTTTTGCCTCAATATTTTCCCCAGCTATATATTGTTTAAAACAGATTAACCCTTTCCCCAAACTTGACTCACAAGCACTTTCCATTGTAAAGGCTTGTTTTTTTTTATAGTGTCACCCCTATTAAAAGGACCAGCCAGTTATTTCTGAATGTGCATTACCTCTTGGTTACCACTCTCATGATGCCGGGCGTCTGGCAGAGATGGGTCTACACCTACGGTAACCATTAGTTTAATCCTTTCCTAAACAAGACCTGGTTTTGACGTGCCTAATAGAAAATGCTTGGGAAAACATTGAGACAAAAGAAGAAACTGCTGATAACCAGCAGTTTCTTCTTTTATCTCAATATTTTCTGTGCAATGTTTTACACAAATTATACCTTTAATAATATCCATTTTGTCATTTGTGGCAGTTTTTGAAGTGGGTCATCCTTAAAGTTTGACGTATGGGAAAGGGTTTAAACTAACTAACTGACGGCTCATCACACGGGTTTCATCAGGTCTAGCTCGGCAGGCCCAATTCCACCAGGATTCAAACCTTTGACCTCCCACTTGGGCAGACGCCTTGACCATTAGGCCACGGAAACGGCATTGTCAAGTTTTTCCATTAAATCTTACCTTTAATGTGATCAGTAGGCTCCATGTTATTCGGCCTCATTATGTCGATCAGCTGAGCCTCGAAGTTGGTGAACTTCATTGTGTCATATGAACTACTTCTATCCTGAAATGAAATTCATAACAATTCTTTAATTTATTGACAAAACATTACAACATGTCTTCTACTGGGCTGCCTTCATCTACAAGATCGTTGGCTGTGGTTGAAAAATGGCTGACTTCAGGAGGCTTTCAGGGAGGTTCCTCGATCTAAGGCAAATTTTCTTAACCAATTACCAGACGGCAAAGTTTCAGTCTGTTCTAAATTGAGAGAAGTTGCACACAACAGTTTCTAGTTAACGAAATTTTAAAAATCTTTCTTTCAGGGGGTAGATGGCATTGCGGAAGATAAAGAAATTGCTTGTTACAAGCAATTTCTTCATTTTCCACAATGTTTTCTCAAGCATTTGTCTTGAGCCTGATGGGTGACAAAAAGCGGCCATGTCTTGTTTTGGAAAAGGCTAACAAGAATGTTCAATTTTTTGATAAGGGTTGAGGAAAATAAGTGATCTATAGGTCTGTGAGAAGTTTGTTAATTTATAAACAGAAGCCCCAAGGGTAGAACTGTTTACCATTCCGACTTATTGGAAGGTAACTAAACTGAGGAATTCCGACTATGCCAATGGTCTGTCTGCCAGCTGTACCCTTTCCCAAACAACACCTGGTTTTGACGTCTCAAATAAAAAAAGTTTGAGAAAATATTAAGGCAAAAGAAGAAAATGCTGATAACTAGCATTTTCTCCTTTTGCCTAAATGTTTTCTGTGCTATAACATAGACAATTCCTTCTCTAACCGGCAGCAGCTTTCAAATTTGATTGCCCTACTAAAATGTTGCTGTTTGGAAAAGGGTTAAAATGCATGTTTAGAAGTTTTGTAATGGCAAACATCTGGGCACTGTAAAATTTTCACCGGCACAGCCTCCATCATAATTCCCCCCATTATATAAAAGTTACAGGTAGACACTGGGAAATATTTGCAAAAAAATGTTCCGAAATTCCCTTCCTGCTATTTGTGCCAAGCCAGGAAAGCTTAGTCGGTAACGTCTGAGTCTGTCAATGCAGTGGTCGCAAGTACAAACCCCGGCTTGGCCAATATCCAATCTGACATTGACAAAAGTCATTTGTTTCTCACCAATAGGTGTGAATCATCTCGTCACCCTATTGCAATAACTCAATAAGTGCATTTTTTCCAAAAATGCTTTTTTTGCATTAAATTAATCCTTAGCATGGTTTACATGTCCTAAAATGTTGAATTTCAAATTAGAAATGTGATTTTTTTCAAAAGAAGCAAAACTCAATATCTACAGATGGTCAATTTTTTTAGCGCAAAAACTGAACAACTGCTTTTGTTCACTTCTTGCACTGAATTATTTTATTTTTACAGGAAAATTGTTTAATGCAAGAAATGAATATCTGCATTTATTACATCATTAATGACATCTAGTGTTGTATATTGGACAGCAAAATCACTATCGATAATCGGAAAGTCACAACCGATTGATTATCGATTGTACAATCGGTTCTTTGTAAACAAAAAAAGTCCATCAGTGTATAATCCATTTTTATTCACCTTACAGGGTGTGGCTAAGCGAAGAGGTTATTCGACGAGTTTACTTCTCGATATCTTGGTTAATATAGGAGAAAAACGTGCGACACGTGCATGAACACATTTCGAAATTGAAAGAACGTTCGATTGTAAAATGTGTTGTTATAAAACCTCGTAACTACAGCCTAATTCACGCTGTAGTTATAACTAGAACTGTCGCAAAGCGGACAAATACCCCCCACTAGCGCCTTGTCACTGAAAAAAGTGCTATGGGTCAAAAGGTTCTTTAGTTGGAGCATGGAAACGGATTTTAAACAAAGTCCAATTCTGACCTTGACCTTTGACCTTCGTGACCCAAAAACAATAGGGCACCTCCTTGGGTCATGGGCAACAACTGTGTAAAGTTTCATGATCCTAGGTCAACCGGTTAATGACTTAGAGCACGGAAACGGATTTTAAATAAAGTCCGATTGTGACCTTGACCTTTGACCTTCGTGACCCAAAAACAATAGGGCACCTCCTTCGATCATGGGCAACAACTGTGTAAAGTTTCATGATCCTAGCTCAACCGGTTCATGACTTAGAGCACGGAAACGGATTTTAAACAAAGTCAGATTGTGACCTTGACCTTTGACCTTCGTGACCCAAAAACGATAGGGCAACTCCTTGGGTCATGGGCAACAACTGTGTAAAGTTTCATGATCCTAGGTCAACCGATTCATGACTTAGAGCACGGAAACGGATTTAAAACAAAGTCTGATCGTGACCTTGACCTTTGACCTTCGTGACCCAAAAACAATAGGGCACCTCCTTGGATCATGGGCAACAACTGTGTAAAGTTTCATGATCCTAG
This sequence comes from Fragum sueziense, assembly GCA_963680895.1. Lineage (NCBI taxonomy): Eukaryota > Metazoa > Mollusca > Bivalvia > Cardiida > Cardiidae > Fragum > Fragum sueziense. The sequence continues at coordinate 56,358,678 of OY804601.1, forward strand.
CTCAACCGGTTCATGACTTAGAGCACGGAAACGGATTTTAAACAAAGTCCGATTGTGACCTTGACCTTTGACCTTCATGACCCAAAAACAATAGGGCACCTCCTTGGGTCATGGGCAACAACTGTGTAAAGTTTCATGATCCTAGGTCAACCGGTTCATGACTTAGAGCACGGAAACGGATTTTAAACAAAGTCCGATTGTGACCTTGACCTTTGACCTTTGTGACCCAAAAACAATAGGGCACCTCCTTGGGTCATGGGCAACAACTGTGTAAAGTTTCATGATCCTAAGTCAACCGGTTCATGACTTAGAGCACGGAAACGGATTTTAAACAAAGTCCCATTGTGACCTTGACCTTTGACCTTTGTGACCCAAAAACGATAGGGCACCTCCTTGGGTCATGGGCAACAACTGTGTAAAGTTTCATGATCCTAAGTCAACCGGTTCATGAGTTAGAGCACGGAAACGAAAAAGTCTACGGACGGACGGATGGACGGATGGACGGATGGACGGATGGACGGATGGACGGACGGACGGACAGACAGACAGACATGGTGAAACCAATATACCCCCCTCTACTTCGTAGGTGGGGGGTATAATAATGATTTGCACTAATACGGACGATGTACCGCTAAGCGAGAAGGCTGTTTCTCCTCAAGCTTAAATGTAATGAACCGTTTACTAGGCTCCGCCCTGTCTCCCGAAAAAAATCAGAATATAACCTAGTAAATATCATAATTAGGCTAAGTATATTTGTTTATGTGTTAACTGCATAATTATGATGCTACTCCAATACTGAGCCAAATTTAAACAAGGTCAATATTAAATTGCTTCCTACGTGCCTGTTTGATGCTTATGTATCTACCTAAATAACTATTCATCATACATGATGTATGTGTGATGAACAGATGAAGTTCCAGGACAGGTAGGAATCATCGCCATTAATCCATTTCTTTACCAGCTTCAGACAGACTTTTCTGTTTTCTCACTGCCGATGTGATAGCATGACTTCCCTAAACATGTCAACAAACTAAGCTAAATTTTGTCAGTGGATCAATTTGGAGACATTATTGTTGTCGTTTTCCAATTAGACTTCTTTTATTGATGGTGTGCTTTATTGTTTGCAGATGAGTATGTCAGTCTAGGATGAGAATTATGTTCTTTGAAATGCTATGATTATAATATTCCGATCGTTTATACGATCTAAAGCGCCTGATTAATTAATTACAACTGATTGAACAATATTCATTACTAAAATGCACCTCATATGCTTTAATATATCCATCAAAAGACATTGTTCTTGTTCGATTAATTTTACTGAAATCACAGACTACCAATCAAGTGGTACCCCCTTACTAGATTTGCTTTTTGGAATTATGTTCTTTGAAATGCTATTAATAAAATATTTCGATCATTAACACTTTTTAAAGCACTTGCATGATAAATAATAACTGAGTAAACTATTAAGCAATTTTCATTACTTAATTATAGCTTTAAATGCTGGAATCTATCCATCAAAAGTCATTGTTAATGTTCGATTGATTTTGGTGAATAGCAGACTACCAATAGTCTGTGATAATCGGTAATCCGTGTGCATTTGAGTATTAAGAATGCCAACAACACAAATCAGAGAAACAATTCCTTGGTAATGACGAAACTGCTTGTTGGCATGTCTGTAGACGCGTCGTTTTCCTGTGACGTCACGTCAAAAACAACAATAATAAACAACAAAATTGAGATAAACAGTCGATTACAGGGACATTATTCAGAAAAAGTAAAAGAAAATAACCCAAATCCTTTGATATAATTGTTTAAGAGAAAACGCATCAGTTTGTAAAACCTGTTAAATGCGTTTTAGTATTCAGACGTCACACTGACGTCAAATGACAAACATAATTGCTCATTGCTTATATAAATGGTTTTAGCAATTTTTTGTTCATGATCACACACAATAAAGGTAACATCATGAAAATATTATATCAAGGGTCACATCTTCTGATTACGTAAAAAGATAAATAACGCCGATGATGGGTCAATTTTATGTAATACATATATCCACTGTATTACGATTGCAAAGTGAAAAACCCCTTAAACTTTAACTTTTTAATGTTCCATTATGGGATTTCCCTGCAATATTTTTGCTCTGACTCCTTAACGTCAACAACGTCATTGTAACGTCGTTACTAATAATCATAAAATGTGCATCCAAACATCTTGATGATTAATATTTGTGTCGAATATTTATTCCACTTACCTCTATTTCATTTTTTATTTGATTTTCCTTTATAAGTTTAAAGTTGTGTGGGAAAATGTTATATACTTTATTTCAAGATCCGTTTCTCTACTTGTTAGTGCTTTTCAAAACAAAAGAAAAAAAGAACTATCCTAAAACTATATACTAGTCTTGTAGATGTCAAGGTTTAACTTTTAAGTTTTCTTGCATTATTGGATTGTGGTGTACAACCATGAATAAAAACAGAATATTCATAGATTAAGAAGAGATTAGACAACGATTCTTAAACGAAATTAAAGTATGATAAAATATACGGTATACAAAATCGATTGATCTCTATAAAGCCACACCATAATTAGCTGAAGTACGGTAGATGACTGACAACATTTATTAATCTGTAAATTGTTATGGATTCAAACAAGCATCTTTGTCCGCTCCTTTTTACCAGTACAGACCAGCCAGTTTGACTTTTAAAATGTACGCCTTGATGGCCGACACAATGTCTTGATACAGCGACACATTACAAGTTCCTAGAGTGCATGTCGGTCAAATGTATAAGGAACCTCTTTGTAACCTCCAAATTCCGATTGTGTTACAGATACAAAGTGTTAAGGTAGATCTCTGTCTGATTTAATGATGCTAGTTGTTTGAAGGCACTGCAACAAAATCATTGCATCAAGAACTGTAATTTCTCTGTTTCAGGGTAAAAAAGACACCAGTGCCATGCTTGATATTGCCTTTTCTCTGAGTATGGCCGTGAGTAGGCCTAGTGTTTCATGGCGTTTCTTTGCTCGTTTGCTCCTTTTTGTAGCATCACTATATTACTGTCTCTATCAAGAAGTTTTATTCTTTTGACACAAATAGATGTCATCAAATATGCTGAAACGTTGAGCAACTTCAGGTTTTGTCCCCATACTGGTACATGATATCAACACCAAGAAGTAAAATCTCACAGGAGTCTTTTGTTGGTTCACTGACTAGAGTTCGATCAAGAATTTTGCATGATACAATGGCTCCATTGGGTAGATATCCTTGGCTTCTTCGACAGATAATCTGTTCGGCATTATATGTATAATACAAAAAACTAATCCACACGGGTATAAATATCACCCACAATAATTTACGCAAGTTACATGTCTTTGCACAACAACCACGTAGTTGTAAATTATTTTGTATATAAGAACTTAATGCTTATGTAATTGAATACTAAACGTACAAAAATATACAATATACAATATGTACAAAAACTAGATACACAATATTTGGGATTCAATACATGTACGCTCGCATGAGGACAGTTTCGACTGACAAAATTGCCATATAAATTGTGTATACTGGTTTTCTTAGAAAATGATTGAAATATGCCCTCGTGATTCCCGAGACACAAAATTACACAATATGTTCAAAAATTATTTTGATTGTATTAATTCATTGTGCAAAAAGGATTGTGACAATTGTCAATAAAAAGAAGACTGTTTGGAAAATTAAAACACCATGATTTACCCCACCCACCACTTTTCTCTTTTAGCTGTACTCATCAGAAATACAAGCGTGTCATTCATTTTTTTCCTCCATTGATTGGGCTCTGCTTAAAAACCATGTAACTTTTAAAACTAGACAGCCCTGGCGGTCTGGAAGCGCTCCACAGGCCTGATTGTTTGTCTTGTTGAATGCACAAACAAGCAAGCTGAAAATTTCAAGCAAGTAAGATCTTATGGTCAGTAAAACTCTGTGAAAGTTATTGTATTGATTAATTAATACCAATGGTTGTAAAAGTGAAAATAAAGCCGAAAATGGCAATTTTGTCAATTTCAAGGGCACGTAACTCATGGCGTAAAGTTCAGATCAAGCTGAAAATTATATCAAGGCAAGATCTTATAGTCACCAACATTCTGTACAAGTTTTGTCTTGATTAGTCAATATTTGTAGTTTCCAGAGTGAAAACAAAGTCAAAATAAAGCCGAAAATGGCAATTTTGTCAATTTCAAGGGCACATGACTCATGACGCAAAATTCAGACCAAGCTGAAAACTCTACCAAGGTAAGATCTTATAGTCACCAACATTCTGTACAAGTTTTGTCTTGATTGGTCAATATTTGTAGTTGCTAGAGCGAAAACAAAGTCAAAATAAAGCCGAAAATGGCAATTTTGTCAATTTCAAGGGCACATAACTCATGATGTAAAATTCAGATCAAGCTGAAAAATGAACCAAAGTACAATCTTATAGTCACCAACATTCTGTACAAGTTTTGTCTTGATTGGTCAATATTTGTAGTTGCTAGAGCGAAAACAAAGTCAAAATAAGCCGAAAATGGCAATTTTGTCAATTTCAAGGGCACATAACTCATGATGTAAGATTCAGATCAAGCTGAAAATTACACCAAAGCAAGATCTTATAGTCACCATCATTCTGTCCAAGTTTTGTGTTGATTGGTTTAATATTTGTAGTTGCTGAAGTGAAAACAAAGTCAAAATAAAGCCGAAAATGGCAATTTTGTCAATTTCAAGGGCACATAACTCATGATGTAAAATTCAGATCAGGCTGAAAATTATACCCAGGCAAGATCTTATAGTCACCATCATTCTGTCCAAGTTTTGTCTTGATTGATCAATATTCTTAGTTGCTAGAGTGAAAATAGAGTCAAAATGGCCATTTTTGACATTCAAGGGCAGATAACTCCAGACTTTCTTCTTCAATCACAATTCTTTGAAGGAATCTGAGAGAGGGTCACCCAAGGATTATTCCTGTGAAGTTTGGTTGAAATCCATCTGGTAGTTTTTGAGAAGAAGATTTTTAAAGGAAAAGTTTACGGACGGACGGACGCACGGACGGACGGACGGACGGACAGACGCACGACGGACACAGCGCCATGACAATAGCCCGCTGGCCTGTCGGCCAGTGGAGCTAAAAATGATTATAAATGCATTATCTGAAGTTCTACGACGATTTAGAGCTTTTTATGCTTTACTCATGTAACATCCTTACTTTCAGTGATAACTGACAACAAATCGTGCAAATTAATCTAATTGGTACTTTTTAATTCACATATAAAATTTTATAAAGATATCATAATTAATTAAATAGTAACAGTCATTTGTAATTTGGCGCTTTAGAACTTTCGATCAGTATAGCACACACACATGGGTCAAGTGCATGTATGGCTCGTGATATCGATAATTTATTTACCCGATATATCGTCGAAGACAACCGATCAATAAGGTTATAACCACTACAACACCCGAAAGATTAAACTTAAATGTCAAGATAGATGTCAAGTAGTGCAAAAGTAAAGAACGTTGAATACGTCAGTATTTGCCCCAATATTGTTAACGACGGCATATCTATGCATCATATGGATTATTCATTTCAAAGCATTTTATATCTATATCCAGATATCTGTTAATAGAAACACACATAAACAAAAGCAACATCTTTTTCATATGTTTCACTAAACTCGGTTTTCAATTAAGCAAATTGACAACGTTACGTAAACGGCGGAATACGACGTAATGACGCGTTTCCAGATATGCCAACAAGTGGATCATGAATGTTCAGATATTGGAGCACACAACTGCAGTTGTTGGCATGCTTAATACTCTAATGCATACGGGACGAGATTTCCGGACATACCATCACAGACTACAATCAAGTCATTCTTTCTGTTTACTTTGTATAAACTTCGGGACCCATGAACTTCTACTTTCACTTCGTAAAAGTCATTGCAAGAGATTGGGGGAGAGTAAGGAAATAGCCTGGAACTTTCATTTATCAATTTTATTAGAATCAAATGTCCGGAAAATTAACTGTAAAAGAAAAAGTGCAACTATCGATAGTTGAAAAATGCAATCGATTGTCGCCGATTGTGGGCTCAATCCGATAGCTTTCGATAGCTGGCGACTATCGACACAACACTAATGACATCCTAAAGAGGTTATTAACAGCTAAAAATTCATAATTAAGTGTGTTTAGTTTAATATTTAAAGAAAGAATTGTAAAAATAACTAATTCTGGTAAGTTTTTATGCGTTTTTGATAGTACTTATAGAAATTGATGAAATTTGGTCATGATAAGATATATTACATGCAGAATCATAATTAGTTATTTTTTCTATTCTTTATCAATATTACCTTGCATTTTATTCAGCGAGACTTTTTACGAACAATTTTAACCAAATTTATTGCATATTGTTAACTTAATTAAAACACTAGATTACCGGTATTTACTTTTTTGATGCATTACATGGTTTAACCAAATATGCAACCCATGATTTCTGTCTCATGTATGCAACCCATAATTTCTGTCTCATGCGTAAAATGTTGTAATTGTTCAAAAGCAATGGTTGACAAAGAATGTTGAATACACTAGCTGCTATTCTGCTGTCAATTAAAGTGCCTGTCAGTAATTTGTGCGCTAAGATATTTTATAATATTTTGGATTAGCATTGTTTTAAAATGATAAAGTTCTTAGAGGAAGCCTTTAATAAGATCCGTGTCATTTTGCATTTCTGTTCACCATGGGCAGTTTCACATCCAGTTAAAGTACAATTATCTACATCAATACATTTACTGCATCATAGCATGCACATAAGTCAAACTACTGTATAAATTTATTCCCACTCCAGAGAGGAGAGAGGAACGCAAATTTTAGATAATGAGATGGTTTTGCTGCAACAGTAAATTAGCTTTTTATAATTTTATATGTCAGTAGAGACCATACTATCAGTCGCAATTCAGTCATAACGTTGAAGATGCCTAAAAGTGCATGCTATTGTGAATGTTCATTCAGTTACTGAAACATCCCTAGGCCAATGGAGCTGAAGATTTCATGTTTTTCACCCAATAATGTTTCTTCAAAAAGCAAGAAACAAAACACTTCGTATAATTATGTCATCATAACATCTTGCTGTTTGTAGAACCTTGTATTTTCATACAAGTGCAATACATAATTATGGTACATATTTTTTCAACATGTTTGATTTTTCTACAAAAAGGTATTTGACTCGAGAATGAAATGTTTTGGACCTGTTCTTTGCCCATAGGCTCTGTTCATGTACATAGATTGGGCAAATCTCCCCAAAGAACTTATCAGGCACAATATTTTATACCACATTATCCATATTAATGCAATAACCTATAATACTTAGAAATTATTACACGGCTGATGAGGGCCGGAGGGTGATATCGGCCCGCAACCGTGATATCTGTCCCGAGGTCTTTAGACCGAGGGCAGATATCAAGGTAAGGGCCGATATCACTCTCCGGCCCGAATCTGCTGTGTAATAATCTGTATATTGCATTCTTTTTGTTACAAACAAGAGCTGTCACTGTAAGATGACAATGCCCCCAACACCGCTTTGATTTTAAATTATGGCCAATCTATGTTCAAGGTCAAGGTCATCCAGGGGTCAAGGTCACCAAAGTATGTGCCTACAGAAAGTTAATGTACCAAGGAATGTTGTGGTAAAGTATGAAGCGAATATGTTAAGTAATAAGGAAGTTATGGCCAATGTTAAAGTTTTTGGACGGAATGACGGACAGACGGACGGACAGACAGACGGATGGACGGACGGACAAGTCAAATTTATGATGCCTCCCTATCGGGGGCATAAAAACTTTATTCGATGAATAAATATTACCTTTAAATAATTTCCACAGATGTTCCAGTTGAAATAAACTCAATATCATTCATTTATTACATAAATCACACTTGAAGTGAAGACAGAGACTGTTACGACGGCAGCCTTTTTTATAGACCTCGGGACAGATATCATGGTTGCGGGCCGATATCACCCTCCGGCCCGCATCAGCCGTGTAATAATCTCTAAGTATTATAGGTTATTGCATTAATATGGATAAATGTGGTATTATAGTAAGGCACGTGCAAAAGATCTGTTCCTATAGTCTTTAGAATAAATTACTTAGCAGCGGGCAGATATCGCATATCTGCCAGGTCAGTGCTTCTGAAATATTTTGAAAATCTACTTGTCCACGGACAAGTGTTGATCCAAAATTGACTTGTCCGTATCAAAAATCAACTTGTCCGTACAAAACTCATATACTTTTCAATAGCTTCATTTGTTTATTGCATATCTATTATGACTTTCTAACTATTGTCTTCAATACAATGTGTACATTTAATTATCAGTAATTACATTGTATGAAAAAATTGTGAGAAAAAGAAAAAAAACTCTTTATCATAACCAGATTTTTCACTTGTCCACGGACAACCTAGCTTTCAAAATCTGCTTGTCCGTACAGGTAATCTGAGGTAAACGGACAAGTCGGACAACTCGGGCAACTTATTTCAGAAGCACTGCTGCCTGCTGCTAAGGATTCACATAGATATATCTTTTTCGGCCCAGCCAATATCTGGCCGATTCTAGTCGAAAATGTTACTATTTATAGTAACAGAATGTAATAATATATTATAGCCATTATATAGGCAACATTCTTAACAAAATATACTGTTTGAAGCTTGCATATCAATAGATATAAAGAATGGTAAAATTATACTGTTGCAAAAATTAGATTTGTTGTATTGTGAAAATTATGAAGAATTAAGTTTATTACTTGTATAAATTGAATATGTAAATTTGATATCCACAAAATCTAAAAGCTTAAACATTCATAGACAAAGGAATTATGCTATAAATTTCCTATATTGATTCTATCATTTACTTTTTGCAGTAAAGATTTTTTTTAAATTTATTTCGTTTTAGCATGATAAGGGCTCCTATTGAGTTTTTGCACAAAAAAATTCAGCGACAAATTGTGATAAGTGACATTTTTTCAAATATCTTGTTAACTAATATAAAATCATGCAAGTCAGTAATTAATTTAATACAAGTGAATGTTAATAAATAATTATTCCTCTGTGAGAAAATGGGCAAGATCAACTTAATACAGAAAGTTATCAGTTTTTTGCTTCTCCTGTAAAATTACAAATTTGCAGATATTGAGTTTTTGCACTAAGGTGACGATCTATGTGAGAGAGAACAGCTGGAGACTTGGCTTGAATACTGAATTAAGTACTGGTAAAAGAAATTTCGAGAATCCATGGTTATGTGCTCCAGCCGCTGCAATATGACCATAGAATTCCCCCCCCTCCCCCCCCATTTATGATTATATAATTATAATAATTGCAGGTAGACAGTGGGAAATATTTCCAGAAAAAATTCTCCCTGCTATCTGGCATGAATACCTGTATGCAGTTTGTTAACCATTTCCTGAACGGCGAAATTTTAGGGTGGTCCACTTCAAAAACCGCCAGAAATAACTAAATGGAAGTTATTAAAGATAGAATTTGAGTAAACTATGGCATAGAAAATATTGAGACAAAAGGAGAAACTGCTGATTATCAGCAGTTTCTTCTTTTGTCTCAGTGTTTTCACAAGCCATTTCTATTGGAGACGTCAAAATCAGGTCTTGTTAGGGAAAGGGTTAACCCTTTTCCATACAAGAAATGATTTTGATGTCCATATTTGAAAATGCTTCAGAAAAAATTGGAACAAAGGCGAAACAGCCGATAACCCTTTTCCCTCAATATTTTCATGGCTTTTGCATACACAAATCCTATCTTTATCATCATCAATTTGTTGTCTGCAGCAGATTTCAAATTCAGAACTGTCTCAATTATAAGAGAATTGACCAAACGCCGACTGTCAATCAAAAACATCGATTAGCCAATGGGCAATCAGAAAAATGTCATGGCCCAATTGTTCTTTGTTGCACATGTTATTGTATTGATTTATCGACTGACAATCAAAACAATCGACATGCCAATTGCAAAGAATTTTGTGCTAACAATAGACTAGGTTTACTGTATGATTTGATAAACCGTCGGTGTTGTTATAAAATCTCATAACTACGGCTTAAATTAAGCCGCAGTTACGAAATTTTATAACAACACCTACGAAATACTCTTTTGTTTACATGTCCAAATTTACTTCACAATTAACTGGATAAAATCGTTCCCTATAAACGAACACATGTCCATTGTTTGTATTAAATTCTATGTTGGGCGGAGCGATCTGTTGATTGGTGTTTGGTCAATTGAGACATATCTGCATGATTGTAGAATAAGTTCAGACTGCACATTATGATAAAGTTACACTTCAGCAATAGCATGCAGATAATCATAAATCATAATCGGCCTCAAAGGAGTTACTTTTGATTTGAATTTTTTAAACACCACTGAAGAAACTTAGCTGTATCATCACAGCTGAAGCACCTAAACATGGATTCCAGGTATTTTTCTCGGTTATAAAAAGAATATTGATCCCAGATTACCCATAAAAGGGTGATTAAATACCGTCAAATCAATGGCAATATACATTTTATGGTAAGGAGTATATCGATTGGCAACATCTGTGCAGTGCCAGTCTGATCTTAGTTCATCAATATTTCCTGGGAAAAAAAAACACAAAAAAATGTGTATCAACACTCATTTTGTCATAATATTATTATCCAGAAGCTTTTGAATTGGAAATTGGACAACCCTAAAATTTTGTCGTTTAGGAACAGAATATGGTACAATACCTGTTTCTGACTATTGGCGTTTTTTCATTGATCCAATTGTGTAGTAAGAGACAATAATTACTAGGGATGATTATCTGATTCTATCAATAATACTAGCCCTGTCTACCACTTTTATTCTCAGCTAGTCCAATCCTTTTTTACAAATAAAACTTTGTGTTGTTTCCTATCTAGTATAAAATTTTCGCTCAACCATTTCCCAAACAAGACAAGTGTTTGGATGCCCCTACAAAGCTTAGGGAAAATATTGAACCAAAAGAAACAATACTGATAATCTTGTAACTAACTTTTTCTTCTTTTTCCTCAAAAGTTCCTATAATCCTATAATTATTGAAACACAATCAATCAATGTCCATTTTGTTGTCTGCATGAGTGTTCAACATTCAACAAGACTTGACAAGTATTAAATTTTGTCATTTAGGAAAGGATTAAGCTGCATCTATGCAGTCACTAACAAAAGGTCAGGTCAGGTAACCATGTTCTTTTTTTCATTTTACTGCTTTTATCTCATGGCATTTTGCTTCATTCCCTGATTTAAAAATAATCTCTCGATCTCCAAAGAATTTCCTCTACAGTTTTCATTGTGTGATTAAAAGATAAAGACAATCAGCTGCAGCACAGAAGTCCCAAGCTGTCAACACTAAGCAACTAGGGTAGCCAATTGTCAGTTTTCAACAAAAACCTCGTAACTGCAGCTTAAAACAAGCTGCAGTTACGAGGTTTTTGTTGAAAAGTAGCCAATATTGGTCACACCTATCATGTACATCTGCTGGACCGGGGACAATGACCTTTGTCCTGCACTGAACTTCTGTCAAATTTTAACCCAACATGTCACCTTTGATCCAATACATAATTACCCTATTTGAGTGCTTCGATGATTCAGTGAATAATGAATATTGCCTATGTTGTAATGTGGTGTGAATTACCTAAAGATTCCCATTAAAGTGACATTTCAGAATATTTTGTCATAAATTTTACTTTTATTTTGCATCTGAAAGAGCATATTTTCTTATGAAAACTCTGAAAATTTCAAGCCAAAATAATGCATCATTTACGAGAAATTTCTATTTTTGTGTTAAAATTAAACAAAATGTTGTGGACAACAGTTCAGATTTATATGCAATTTATCGATTATGTCTCAACTTTAAATACGTGTTTCTCGCTTATTGGCAACAACTTAAAAAAACTACTAGTATTTATACTCATTAGAATAACCAATCTTGGCATCAAGACATACTTTAAAAAATTGAAATTGGAATTAAATGTCCCTTTAAGAACTAAGTATACTTGAAAGCGTTTTTTCTCCTTCTTTCTTTGGACAGTTTTGGACTTAGTAAATAATTATTTATTTTATTCTCTCTATACTTTCTTTGTAACAACTGACAGATTGGATAAAAGGAGGCTGAGGGAAACTTTCTTTTTTGTGCGAGGAAAGAGTCAATATTTTTATATTGATACACCAACAAAACCTGTATTGACAGAGAGGATAAAAGGACTGATGCTTTCTTATCAGACCAACTGCCACCTAGACTGGGTTCCAGACTGATCATTTTTCCCTCCTTTACTTTCTCCGGTCCAAAGATCCGTCTGGGGCCAAACGAATTTACTTCGCACTGCCATCTATGATTTTCGCCAATTTTTGGGGATGAAATCACGAACGATAACTCGTTCAGAAATTTATTTAGTGCTATATTTAGTAACAGAAATCCCCAATGACTAGACTGGTCCCCGTATTTCTTCATGGAAATCAGGTACCCGTCTGTTTGAAGATAATTCTCATTAGGCTAACAAATATTGCACAATTCAACAATTATTGGATTTCATATCTTTTGGTAAAGTGTTATTGCTAAGGGTTAAACGGTTGGCCACAAATCCTATGGTGTCCGTCGCTTAACCCTTTTAAAAACGGCAAAAATTTTGACCGTTTTATTTTAAATACTGCTGACAGGAATGTTGAACAGAAAAGCATTTGTGAACCAAGCAGGTAAGAAAAAACTGAGGCAAAAGGAGAAAATGATGTTTATCAGCAATTTCTTCTTTCGCTTCAACGTTTCCACAAGCCCTTTCAATCAAACACGTTGAAACCAGGTCTTGTTTGAGAAAAGGTTTGCCCTTCCCCGAAAAAAACCGTGAAACGCTTGATCCAAAAGATGGAGAAAAAAGAAGAAAATTCTTATTACAATCAGTTTTCTACTTTCGTCTCAATATTTTTTTACTGTGAACAAATGCCATCTTTATCAACAACAATTTTGTGGTTTACAGCGTTTTCAAATTTGATCAGTCGATCTTAAGCTTTGTTCCTGTTAGAAAGGGTTGACTAATAACCAGAAAATAAAATTTCAATCTTGTCTCAATTCAAAGATATTGCTGACGACAATTTCAAGTAAATGATATGTAACAACTTTTTTCTTTATGTAGAAAATATTGCGAGAAATGAAGAAACTATTTGCCACAAGCAATTTCTTCATTGTTCACAATGTTTTTAAAAAGCTTTATCATGTGGGGTGTCAAAAGCGTCAATGTGTGGGAATGGGTTAATGTGTGACACACTTACAGTAGACAATAACACATAACACCTCTTCTTATCAGTCTGTTCATCTTATACACCAATTAACCCTTTAACAAACGGCTGAAATTTAGACTTTCCCATTTTAGAAGATGCTTGCAGGCGACAAAATTTGAGATGATAAAGGTAGGATTTGTTTAAAATAATGCAAGAAAATACTCAGACAAAAGGAGAAAATGGTGAGTATCAAAATATCTTCCTAGCCTTTTCTATTGGGAAGGTCATGTTCGGCAAACGATTAAATAGTTTAAATGACGCATGGACAAAAAAAAACACGTTTTTTTCGAAAGTAAGAAATAGAACATAGCATTATTAACAACATTAATTTCTCCCTCAGTCGTAAATTTGAAGGAATTTGATAGTTTCAAGTAAATGATATGTAACAACTTTTTTCTTTATGTAGAAAATATTGCGAGAAATGAAGAAACTATTTGCCACAAGCAATTTCTTCATTGTTCACAATGTTTTTAAAAAGCTTTATCATGTGGGGTGTCAAAAGCGTCAATGTGTGGGAATGGGTTAATGTGTGACACACTTACAGTAGACAATAACACATAACACCTCTTCTTATCAGTCTGTTCATCTTATACACCAATTAACCCTTTAACAAACGGCTGAAATTTAGACTTTCCCATTTTAGAAGATGCTTGCAGGCGACAAAATTTGAGATGATAAAGGTAGGATTTGTTTAAAATAATGCAAGAAAATACTCAGACAAAAGGAGAAAATGGTGAGTATCAAAATATCTTCCTAGCCTTTTCTATTGGGAAGGTCATGTTCGGCAAACGATTAAATAGTTTAAATGACGCATGGACAAAAAAAAAACACGTTTTTTTCGAAAGTAAGAAATAGAACATAGCATTATTAACAACATTAATTTCTCCCTCAGTCGTAAATTTGAAGGAATTTGATAGTTAAACGAACTAGTGTTCGAACTAAAAACTGTTTTGTAATTGTTACAGAATAAATATATGCAGTTTGAGAATGGCTAATCTGTCAGCATTGGATTTGCCATGGCTCACAGCATTATTAAAAATCTATTCATCCGTGCAAAACCAAATTTAACCTGACACTGAATTATGTGATTTTTACAAGCAAAACGAAAGAAGCACCGTAGAAAAATTATGGGAAAATAATGAGAAAATGCTAGAATTTGCAGAAATTTAATTATCTATCAACATTTCAAATATAATTCAATCCATTATAGCAGATGTTGCCTCTATCCCGTTAACGAGCCTCGTTTTAAAACGATAGGCTTTACATAGATTATACGGCTAAAAATAGATCATTCGGTTTATCGGCTTATCATTGGAAAATACCATGCTTGTTCCCAGGCGTCAATATCAACACGATCAAAAACGGATGCCGCAATATGTAACGGGTATTGATTTTTTATGCGCTATCTTACAGACCAAATTGTATATTGACGACTGGACCCAGGCTAACTGCCACCATGTGTTTATCAGTAACAAGGTCAATCCGTCTATCCCTATCCCTACAATGATTTTGGTGCCTCCGCACTGATAAATTGAAATGACAATGCATTTAAAACAAGATTGAAAGAAAAGAAATAACAAGAGTGCCATGGTTACAATATACGCCGCCCCAGAGACTAAGTTTTAAGGGGGCATAACTCAGGCAAAAATCAATGAACCATAAAATCCTTCCTTCATGCACATCTACCAATTGAGGTGATAACATTGACCAAGTTTCAAGAAGATCCAGCCAGAAACTTAGGAGGAGTTGCGTTGACAAGAAAAGTGGACGGATGTACGGACGGACGGACGGACGGATGGACGGACAGACAGACGGAGAAGATGACGCCAATATACGTCCGCCTCCGGCGGCGTATAAAAACTGCCTGGAATTCAGCATTTTCTTAAAATTTCTTCTGTATTTTACCCTTGCAACTAAATCAAATTGGAATCTATTTTTTTTTTTTTTCTATATATACACGGGTGGTAAACTTTGGAACGACCTCCAAAAAGAGGTAGTGAATTTCTGTTCCCATAGCACATCCGGGAACTCGCGAGGTCGGTCCAATGGCTAAAAACGTGTAAACAAAGGTAAGTGTCGGTGGTTCTTTTGATTGTTTTCTAGGTTTCTAGCGAAGAATGGATAATTATGGCAATGCTATGTCGTGTAAAAATGACTTCTCGACGCATACGGCCCATAACTGCGGTCGAAACCGTATTAATTTCCGCTGGGTCGTTTTTAAAAGTTCGAACACGATGTCGCTTTTTCATAACAGTTTGTCAACAACTGTCACCTTTTCGCATAATTTGTGGTTTTCCGCGAAGAATACAGCCCCGATACGCTCGCCCTGGGGAAACGCGCACTCTGTTTTACATATCCTGTAAAAATGGCAACGGGGCACATTGTTTCAAGAAATTATTGAGAAAATTGCAGTAGAGGTCGTTCCAATAATGTGGAGCTTGTTCCAATTTGAATGAGATCGTTCCCAGTGATCTCCTGTTTTATACAATAAAATTAATATCTGTGATATCAGACCAGCCAAATTCAGACAAAAATGATGGTGTTTGCAATATCAGAATTATCGTCATATCAGAGGCGTCGTTTTGTCTTGTGTGGTGACTTTGTTTTATATGAAAGACTGTTTTTGATGTTTCTAAAACTCTACGCATGAATCTCTTGAAATGCAGTTAGCTCACCTGAGCACAAAGTGCTCGAAGGGATCTATTAAGGTCACTTTTTGTCCGTCGTCCATCCGTCCATCTATCCATCTGTCTGTTTGTCCGTCTACACTCTAGCATCCACAAATTTTATAAGCCAATCTTAAACTAATAATGATGGACGTAAGTTCTTGGATGAGTTCGATTATGAGCCTGATCGAATCAGAATGTACAGAGTTGTCTGCCTTTGAATGTCAAAAAGGATGTTTTGTGACTTTGTTTACACTCTAGCAGCTACAAATTTTGACCAATCAAGACAAGACTTGGATAGAAAAGTTGATGATAATGATATCTTGGACAGGTTTGATTTTCAGCCTGATTGAAATTGCACATCTGGAGTTATCTGCCCTTGATTTTAACAAAATTGACTTTTTCGAATATGGAATTTATGTAAATTTAACTTGAGAATAATTTGGATTTTGGGACCGGGAACGGAAATTCTAGGATTCCGACGGACTGCAAACATTCAAAATGAACGAGTCACATCATCTTTTATGGAGTCTATACTATACTAACGGGAGTCCTCGAGTCAAGGACTTAATGAAATAAACATTCTGCTGGCCCCATTCTAGTGTTTCAGTTAAAATTTATAAGTTTTAATAGTCTATTCGTACCCAAAATTTTTCATACCTTGACTGTTTTTGATTATGGGAAACAATTTGACACCGAAAGATAACAGCTGTGTGTAATGTCTCGCATTGATGTAGGTTGATAATTTTATTTGTTGGGTAATTAATATAGTTTTTAAGTCCATCATGAGGTATAAAACAAAAAAGTAATAATTCAGTGACAAAACACAATCATAATGGTTTTGATATAGATCTAAACTGTTGATATGATACTAAGAGACAGTGACCAAAGTCAAATATGCATCTACCTGTAAAATTCTACACAGACAGAAAATATTTCGCTCAGTTCTTCAAAACGAAGACTTTCTGACTTGGCAAGTAACACAAATGAGTACATGTACATGCTAAAATGAGCGAGTGGAAACACTTTGATTTGAACCCTGCTTATGAAATAAACTTTCTGCATTATTTCATCGGTGGTAATAGATTGTTTAAGTACATGTACTTATGATACATATGAAATTGTGGTGGGAACCTAAAATTCATGTTGAATAGAATAAATATTCAGAATGATACAAGTTTTTGACTTCGCTAATTTTGGGACCAGTTAAATTTGAGGGGGACTTGCTGTTTTTCTCAGATACTGGTCCTATGGACATGTAAGCTTTTGGAGTGAGTCTAGACCACTGGTTACAGTTTTTCAAACGCCATCATTTTTGTATGAGTTTGTTTGGTCTGATATCACAGATATTAATTTTATTGTTTAAAACAGGAGAGCATTGGGAACGATCTCATTCAAATTGGAACCAGCTCCACCTTATTGGAACGACCTCTACTGCAATTTTCTCAATAGTTTGTTTAAATAATGCGCCCCGTTACCATTTTTAACAGAATATGTAAAACAGAGTGCTCGTTTCCCCAGGACGAGCGTACCGGGACTGTATTCTTCGTGGAAAAACACAAATTATGCAAAAAGGTGTCAGTTGTTGACAAACTGTTCTGAAAAAGTAACATCGTGTTCGAACTTTTAAAAACGATCCAGCGGAAATTATTTCGGTTTCGACCACAGTTTTGGGCCGTATGCGTCGAGAAGACATCTTTACACGACATAGCATTGCCATAATTTTCAATTTTTCGCTAAAAACCTAGAAAACGATCAAAAGAACCACCAACACCTACCTTTGTTTACACGTTTTTTGCCATTGGACCGACCTCGCGAGTTCCCGGATGTGCTATGGGAACAGAAATTCACTACCTCTTTTTGGAGGTCGTTCCAAAGTTTACCACCCGTGTATATAACCTTCTTGGATTTGGACTTTTGGAGTAGATCTAGTCTAATACATTTTTAGTGTGAAAAAAAATAACTTATGGGTCTTACATCCCTTTCCCAAACAATAATTGCTTAATTTCCTCCTTTTAAGGCTAGGGTTTTCTGAGCTTCTACTACAGTTCAAAGATCACCATTTGCAACAGCTTTCACTTTGACCAAAATTTGCGATCAGGGAATTTGGGAAAGGGCTATCAAAAATTGGAGGGGACCAATATATTGAATATGAGAAGTCAATAGCTTGCCTGAGCCCCTACTGTATTCATGTATAGTATTGATTATCCCCATTTACACAATATTTCAGGTTGTATTGTACCATCTAAACCCTTTCCCAATCATTACATTGCTTTGATGAAAGCTTTTAACATTGCATCATTAAATTTATCCTTTTTAACATTTTCAACCCTAACAAACTTGTTAAAATCTAGTACAAAGCACTGCCACTTTTATCAGCATTTTTTTTCTTCTATTTTTTTTTCAACATGATCCTTCAAAAGGGTATCAAATTCACTTTTTTTCTCATGTAGAAGTATAACAGTGACCAGTGTGTAAAGGGTTTCAGAACTTCAGAAGTGTGCCAGATGATCTAACTGATAATCAATACACTATCAATATTGCCTCATTACACCCTTTGTTACCCAGATAACCTTTTAACCTCCTACATCACCTAGATATTATAGGTGTGAAAATATCATCAACAAATTATGTAATGAATACCTATTTCTGTGCCAAAATGTTACTACCAGCACAAATTCACTATCAACATTCACAGTTCAGTATGTGTCAAATGAACTAAACACACTTTTTCTTTCATTTTTTTTTTTTTTTTTTTTTTTTTTTTTTTCAAATTAAAATATTTGAAATGAAACTGGAAGGCCAAAGTTGCTTGTACCTGTGTGTCAGTGTGTGTTTGCCACTGTTTGGGAGCGTCATTGATTTTGGTCAAATGACAGAAATTTCAATCTGGCAAGTAGCGAAACTGTAGCACACAACAAAATCGTTTTGCACATAGTTATGGGCAGTATGATCTTGTTCTATTTCCTGTCTGCTTTAGTTTAAAAGAAACCTGCCAGTAACACAGGTTAAATTAAGTCTTGGTAAAATTCATTCAGGTTGATCCGAATTACACAATTGTATAATTTGTATTATTCCCAAGTTATGTGTGACTCAGTTCCAGCTCATTTTAATCAATGTACACTACTCATGTAGCTTGTTTTATCCTAGAGTATTGATTTGCTTAATTTCATTGAGAGAATCAAAAGAGGGTGATTGATCTTCATAAACCATTCTAAAATTTCCAAGTTTATCTTTTTAAAATTGCATTTAACAATCCATCTGATTGGGCGAGACAATTGTCTCGTCCAATCAGATGGCTTGTAATGTAATTTAGATTTAGAGAATTGATTTAGAAAATAAATGTTGCCATTATGTTGGTGGAGTATAGCCCCTCTGGAGCATGTTTAACTGTTCTAGAGTATTGATCTGTGTAATTTCATTGCAGGGTTTTCATTAAGAGGCGGCAGGCGGCCAAGTTGACCGCCTAATATCAAATTTCGGCCGCCTAGAATCGTTTGACAAGCAGTGCTGCCCCTTAGACCCCTGCTGCGGCAAGGACCCCCCAGCCTCCTGCAGTTCCTCTTCAGCCTCCTACTTCAAATCTTATTGAAAACCCTGCATTGAGAGAATCATCCAGGCCTACTAGATCCAGGCATGATTGATTGTAATTACATGACCAATACAACAATTGTCTTCCACCCTGTGTTGGACTTCCCCTGCAAAAAGTTCATTTAAGATCAAGACCTGTTCTAGAACATTCTAGAATGTTCTACAATATTAAATAACACTTCTAGAATGTTCTAACAAAGTTCTAGAACTAGAAGTGTGTTCTAGAACTTTTTCACAAGGGTTGTGGTTTTTGTGATGCATAAATAATTGTTATGACAGATTGTGAGATTACCTTTTTCTTGTTTGATGAAAAAAATTGTTGAGAAGAAAACATTTTTGAAATCAAGCTGCTTCCATCTGAGAAATCTTTGAGCCAATGCAACAAGATGTGGAAATTGTCAATGTCCAAGTAATATCAGTTTTTTTTCTCAGTCACTTTATGCATAATTTGTCAATTCATATTTTCAGTAGCATTAACCCTTTTCCGAACAACACAATTCCAGGGTTGTCTAATTTGAAAGCTGCTTGGATACAGCAAAATGAATGTTAGAAACATGGTATAGAAATATTTGTACAAAACAGCATTTTGTGTAAAAAATAGTAAAGAAAACATTGAAAATTTAGGCAAAAGGAGAAAATGCTGCTTAACCCCAACACAAAAAATCTGCTGCATACTTAAGCTTGAGTCTGAGGTGGCCAAAAAGGCAACTGAAACCCCTGAAATCATGTTTGAATCCGAGACAAAGCCCTCCAATGACATCTGTTGAGCTGCTCACACAGATCTGAAGACAACACCAAAACATTACGGTTTTTACCAATCTGAATCAACTTACAATCACCATACAGGACCAGAATGACTCATCTTTGGTTTGACAAGGTAACACAGTAATCTACTTAGTGTAATTAAAGCATTGCATGATGAGACAGGAGAAACATGATTTTACAAACTTCATTATCCCTTGAAGTTGTTTGTCCTTGACTTATTCATAACCCAATCTCCATTTTAGAGAGTCTAAATCGGACATCATTTGTAACACAAAATAATGTTTATGTGACCTTAGTCGCCATTGCCTTATGACTGATCTGCACCTATAGAATCAGTCGGCATGACGTCATACAGGGCTTTTCTTCCTTCTATAACAGGGGCCGAAATTCGGTGGCTTCCCAATTGGAAAAGGGCTCCTTTTTTCCCAATTTCATACTAAGAATTTCCCAATTTTCAAAGATAAAATTCCTAAAATTTGGAAAATACATAATAATCGTTCACCAACTGGCAATTCAAGTTACAAAGTGTGTCTTATATTTTTCAGTTATTCTGTTTATAAAGTGTTGTTTAAGAAAATGTTTCCTCATTTCTACATTTATTCCCATTTATTATTTTTTCACAATTTGACCAAAATCACACTAAAATTTCCCAAAATGACTGACCAGGGCCCCTTCCCAATTTTCGAAAGAAAAGCCCTGTCATAGCCTCACTTTCATTTTTTCATCGAGGGTACTACATTGGTCTTTATCATTACGGGATACCATTTTTGAGGCAGAATATTTCAAAAATCCATCGTTAAAATTCATAAACAAAACTCTTTCTTCAAAGAATGTGATTTAAACATTCTAACTACCAACACATTTTTAATAATCGGGCGTAGTCGTCGAGATATTAATGCTGAAAGTTGGTAATGCTTTTCACCTCAACCGAATGAGTGCAGGTCCGCACTTTATGACTGACAACGTTTTTGATTGGCTGAAGGGATTGTGCCGACCGAATCAATCATCACTCCAAAATGAAAGCAAAGGTTTAAATCTAAAAGATGTACAACTCAACTATTCTTTTGCAATCAAGTTCGACCCAACCTGTACCATCATTTTTTGCAATATTATAATATATTTCTCACGCCCTTTGATTTCGAACACTGTTTAGTTTGCCAATGTACCTCTCATTCTCGTCCACAGCTGATACAACTCCTTATTTTGAAATTGAATTTGCATCCCTGGGGACGGTAGTCCTAAAATTTGTCAAATTCTGCTATAATGAACTGCGTGCCAGACGCAGGATTCCCATGTTTGTTAAAAACCTACACCGTATGTCTTTTGCAGAAGCCCACCATAGTCTGTCGTAGCATCTGGATATTTTTCAGCATAGGCAACAAAAATTTAAAAGCTTTTTGCTAATTGAAGTTATTTGAATTGAAATTTGCAAATTGAAGTTAAAAGATTCATACTAACCTGGTATGTCAGAAAATTCTCTCGCTGTATCTCTTCAATACCATTGAATTCTACATTTGGTTTAGTGAAAGCAGCTTGATGCATCTGCCCTGGGAATGATGTGCTTCGACGAAATTTGGACGGTGCAAACATTGACATCTGCGAGTTAATCTGACTGTTATATTGTTGAGACTGTGGAAAACTCGGCTTCTTCAATTGTGCGAGAGCCTGAATATTCATGTTGGGCACAGAGCGTCTCTGGTTCTGTTGTTGCTGGATTTGAGCCCACGGTGATAATGTTGCTTGTGCCTGTGTATGAGCGGAACTCCATTGTGGATAGTTTTTGGCATTATTCAGGATCATTCCTTGCTGCATTGGTCTCTGCGGAAAGTTGTGCTGGGCAGTTATTGCTCTTCGTTGAGAATTGAGGCTCTGTGGCGGTACTGTGACATGCGTTTGCATGATGTTTCCAGCATTTATGAGGGTACTGGGCGGAAATTGTTGAAAACTGACAGTTCCGTTCACATTCTGAAACATTCCTTGGTTAAAGTCTGCGTCTTGGACACCATGATGGGGAGGGGGTGCCCATAAATTTGGCTGACCAGCATTTGCTAATGACGTGATCAGCTGTGTGCTTGTTTCCAGATTGATAGTGGAAGTTATATCACCATTTTCAGCTAATTTTACACCTGATGGTGTTTTTACCACGTCCGAATGTTCGATTTTGCCATCTGTAACCGCAGTCTGTTCTGAAATATGGTTCGACGAAGGTGAATGCTGCTGGGTGTTAGCAGCCGACTTTTCGACCAGAATTTCATCTTGCATCGTACGTGGAGAATTCTCCGGTGAAAACAATGACTGATTGTTCACAAACTTATTAAAATCCACAGGTGAAAGAGACTGTATTCCTATTCCGTAATCCCCCATCAGATATATGGTCCAGTAAATAAATAAATAAAGGGGAGTGTGTCGGTCAAATATTGTTCTGCTTCGCCACGTCTTCCGCGCTAACTGTTGAGGGTTCCGAATGAAATAATCTCTAAACCCAAAAACACTTTCACGAATATGGAAGTAGGTGACCTCTAAAATATTCCAAACTCCGCAAACTATTCCCACTGAAAAATAAGCGTTCGTCTTGTTGAATAAATGTTCGACTTACAAAGTTTTGAACGTCGAACTCCAGCCGATGCGAAGGATGGGGAAATACTGAAACGATCGATTTCTCGTTTATCGAAGCAACTCATTTGCATAAATTTATGCTCGCAACGGGCCCGATTGGTAGAAGTGGGCGGAGCTAACTGTAAAATTTCCACGTGACTTTTACAACTTTCTGTTTACTATTTTTCGGTCCATTTGTCCGGGATTAAGCAGGCACGTGCCAATGTCAGACTCACGATAGTCCGGTCACGATATTATGGAACGTGTTTTCTGTTTAGAATAAGATCTAGGCCCTACACATTTTACGGGTCATTTTACATGCGTAAGATTTCAATCGTGCATTATTTTCAATACAATTTTGCATGAATTGGTTCAAATTTTGCAGGTGCTTCATATGTCTTCCTGCAAGAAATGAACCATCAACATGTAAAATTATAGTGATATGGAGTTCGATATTGCATTCTTTACACACACACATATAGTAGTCCGCTTCGGTACCGCGTCTCTTACGGTACCGCTACTGCGTGCATTAGCAAAACTAAACAGTGCTAGGAAATACTTCACAAATCTCTTTCCATTTTATCTGGCCTGTTAACAGATAGTTTCTTATTGCCCTGACCAGGTTATCTGTAATTCAAGATGTTGATGGTCAATAAACCCAGCATGAGAGCAATAAATTACCCACACACTGACCACAATATAGTGAAAGTGTATTTGCTGATGAACCACAATCATTATTTTACACCAAGAGCTTTTCTGGTTGCAAAACATTGTAAGAAAAGAAAGGGACACAAAGTCATATTTTACAGAATTCATATAAAAAAAACTGCGCAAAATGACTAGGTAATAAATGAATTACGTTATTCTAATTTCAAACTGGTGAGTTTTGAAATATCAATTGATAAAATGCAAAATGTATTTTGTTACTGCACTACATTTTTATGTTATTGTCTTTTTTCACTATATTTTCACTGCACCAATAATTAATCATACTTTAATTTTGGAAAACATATGAAACTAGATAGATCTATGAAACAAATTTAATTTTCTTAAAAGGCTTAGTATAGAAAAATATTTTGTATTTAGCTATTGAATGATTAGATGATAAAGATTCACTTTGCTATTATCCTTTTTTTTTTAAGAAAATGTACGAGAATTATTTTTTCAAAGGAAATGGAGGAATTTTTACTGTTGTTGTATGTCCACATGACTTTGACCCTTCACAAAACGACAAGATTTAAGATCAAAATCCAAAGATGTTGCAGACGATAATTTCAAACAAGAGGGCCAGAATGGCCCTATATCGCTCACCTGAAAGAAGTTTGTGACACGCCCACTTTTTTTATAAATCAAAAATTCGTGAACAAATTTTGAAAAGGGTCACTCAAGGAACATTGTTGCCAAGTTTGGTTCAAATTGGCCCAATGCTTCATTTTTAAAGAGTTTTCGTATGATTTCTCTAAGTCTGATAACACTGCCCTTCCACACCCACATTTTTAGACGACAAAGAAAATTTGTGTACGCATTTTTAAAAGTCACTCAAGGAAAAGCCTAGCTAAGTTTCGTTCAAATTGGCCCAATGTGTTTTTTAAAGAATTTTCGTAGGGTGTCTCTAACTTCGATAAGCCATGCCCTGCCACGCCCGCTTTATCAGACAAATCAAAATCCGCAAACAAATTTTAACAAGAGCTGTCACTGTAAGATGACAATGCCCCCAACACCGCTTTGATTTTAAATTATGGCCAATCTATGTTCAAGGTCAAGGTCATCCAGGGGTCAAGGTCACCAAAGTATGTGCCTACAGAAAGGTAATGTACCAAGGAATGTTGTGGTAAAGTATGAAGCGAATATGTTAAGTAATAAGGAAGTTATGGCCAATGTTAAAGTTTTTGGACGGAATGACGGACAGACGGATGGACAGACAGACGGACAGACAGACGGACAGACGGACGGACGGACAAGTCAAATTTATGATGCCTCCCTATCGGGGGCATAAAAAGAGTCACCCAAAGAATAATTCTGTTAAGTTTGGTTCAAATTGGGCCAACGGTTGATTTTTGAAGAATTTTCTTAGGATTTCTCTAAGTCAGAGAAGCCATGTCCTACCACGCCCACATTTTTTGACGAATCAAAAATTCGCAAACAAATTTTGAAAAGAGTCACCCAAGGAACATTCCTGCCAAGTATGGTTCCAATTGGGCCAACGGTTGATTTTTAAGGAATTTTCTTATAATTTCTCCAAGTCCAATAAGTCACGCACTGCCACGCCCAATTTTCCTGACAAATCAAAAATTCACCAACAAATTTTGAAGAGTGTCACCAAAGGAACATTTCTGCCAAGTTTGGTTTAAATTGGGCCGATAGTTGATTTTTAAAGAATTTTCTTAGCATTTCTCTAAGTCCGATAAGCCACGCCCTGCCACGCCCAATTTTCCTGACAAATCAAAAATTCACCAACAAATTTTGAAGAGTGTCACCCAAGAAACATTTCTGCCAAGTTTGGTTCAAATTGGGCCAATGGTTGATTTTTAAAGAATTTTCTTAGGATTTCTCTAAGTCCGATAAGCCACGCCCTGCCACGCCCACTTTTTTGACGAATCAAGAATTTTGCGAACAATTTTTGAAAAGGGTTACTCAAGGAACATTTCTGCCAAGTTTGGTTCAAATTGAGCCAATGGTTGATTTTTAAAGAATTTTCTTAGGATTTCTCTAAGTCTGATAAGCCACGCCCTGCCACGCCCACTTTTTTTTGACGAATCAAGAATTTGCGAACAATTTTTGAAAAGGGTTACCCATGGAACATTTCTGTCAAGTTAGGTTTAAATTGGCCCAATGATTGATTTTTAAAGAATTTTCTTAGGATTTCTCTAAGTCTGATAAGCCACGCCCACATTTTTTGACGAATCAAAAATCCGCGAACAAGCTTTGAAAAGGGTTACCCAAGGAAGATTCCTGCCAAGTTTGGTCAAAATTGACCTAATGGTTTAGGAGGAGAAGATGTTTAAAGAAATGTGAACGGACAGACGGACGGACGGACGACGGACGGTGAGTGACCACAATAGCTCCCCATGAGCACTTCGTGCTCAGGTGAGCTAATGAATGGAATTGCATAATATATTTTCTGGTCTTCCTGGGAAGAAAACATTCTGGAAAGCGAAGCATTTACTTGTGTTATCCTGGCTTGTATTTGGTAAAAGAGCCCCTGTGGAATATGAGACGAACACGGATCCTGTTCAGCTAAGGGTTAATAAATATCTGCAATGCTTTCTTAATCTCATTCCAAAGAAGACTTGGTTTTGACGCCTGTATTAGTAAAGGCCTGCGAAATCATCTAGGCAA
Organism: Fragum sueziense; assembly: GCA_963680895.1. Lineage (NCBI taxonomy): Eukaryota > Metazoa > Mollusca > Bivalvia > Cardiida > Cardiidae > Fragum > Fragum sueziense. Next base: position 56,384,965 of record OY804601.1, read on the forward strand.
AAGATAAAATTGTGGACCATCAGCAATTTCTGCTTTTGTCTAAATGTTTTCTGAGTTATAATTTTTCACATATTCTATTTTTTCGACATCTATTTTGTTGTCAGAAGCATCCTAAACTTTTGTTATTTGAGAAAGTGTCTGTATTACTTTTTGCAACTGTCTTCACCAAGGCATAAGCCGATCTTGATTCTGAATGCTTTAATCCTTCGGAACCAAGACGTGGTTTTGATGTTCCTTACAGACATACTTGGTAAAACATAGAAACAAAAGAAGAAAATGTTGATGGTTAGCAATTTCCTCTTTTTAAAAGGTCTCAAATAATTTCTGTGAAACCAGGCTCAATCTTTATCAACATCTATTTTATCATCTACATCTACAAATAAGAAAGTTCAAAGTTTTGCGGTTTGGAAAAGGGTAAAATGCCCTTTACACTAGAAAAAAAACAATAAAAGGCAACTCATTTCTCCCAAAATCATTGTTTAACCCTTTCCAAAAATTTCCAAGCAAGATCTGTTTTAATTACTCATAGTTAAGTCTTGGGAAAACAATAAGGGTAATAGAAAAAGTGATGGTCTTCAGCATGTGTTCCCTTTCTGTCAATATTTTATTACTGTATGTTACAACAAGAGCTGTCCGAAGACAGCGCGCTCGACTTTCTAAGTTGCTTAGTATAAAGGGGGCATAACTCCAAATATAGTGGAGCCAGGGTCATGGGCCCTGATAGTATGGTAGAGGGTGTGATGGTGAATAAGTATTCCAAGTTTGGGTTGAATCCCTTTGATAGTATGGAAGTTATTGATGTTTGAAAAAACTTTAACCTTGGTTGCAACGCCGACGCCGACGCCGGATGACAGTATAAGCTCTCATTTTCTTCGAAAAGTCGAGCTAAAAATGATATTGTCTGTCAACAACTATTTCGTCGTCTCTACCAGTTGTATTATAGATGCTGGTCTAAAATTGTGTGGGAAAGGTATACTTTTCTTAAAAACAAACCACTAAGTCTTAATCTTAACTGTTCTTAAATTTTGCCACATGTATATTATTAAATACTTTTAAGAATTATATCTACACCATTTTTCCCGCAAGATAAATCAGAAATAAAGTTTATGACTCCATTTTTTTTTCAAATACATGAACTGAGATGAGAGTCTGAGAGACAAAGAATGTTCACCATTCTGTCTCATTTGAATCAATAAAACACCAAGGAAAAAGAATAGACCTACTGTCTGACACCGGTGTGTGTGTGTGGGGGGGGGGGGGGGGGGGAATAAAACATTCAGTAAAAGGAAAACCCAAGTAGATCTAGCAAAATTAAGACTGGTCCATGTTTCAAAGATGTTGAAAGTAACAGAAATGAATGTACGTATTTGCCATTTTCCACAGAAATTATATGGTGAAATGCTGTTTTTCAGCATTTCTTCCTTTGTCATGATGTTTTTAAAGCTTATTTCATTATCTACATTAAACCAGGCCTCTTTGGGGGAATGGTTCAAGAAAGCCCGATGAAATTCTAAGATAGCCGTTCCAGCTTGGTCCTAGATGTACTGGCTTTGAGAGATAATATGGCATGAAGGTTTTATGGGGTCATAGTTAGGGTAATAAAACATCCCTGCTGTTGAGTGTTATAAGAGGCTAACTGCAACTATAGCCTGATCAATCCTGATTGCATTCTGCGAAGTATTTCCTACCACTGTAAAAGCAAATTCATTTGTAAACTCAAATCTTAGGTGGCTACTTACCGGTAAATTGTTATAATTTTGGTTGTACTTGATTACTATTGAAAAGAAAACATGGAATGTTCTTATGTCTCCATTCATTATTGATTTTTATGGACGCCATTAAGTACCGTGGTACACAAGAGGACCGTCCTAACTGATATTGTTGTGCCAGGATATCGTGACTAGACTATACAAATATCTCACAAGTTGCATTGTCACGGTGGATAATCACGTGATACAATATCGTCAAAAAATCTTTAATAATTTTGTTAATATGCGACCGATTTGAATTCGGTTTGAAGCAGAGAATGTCCACGGACAGACGTCACGCTAATTAAAATTTTGGCTTATCTTCAATAACCGTTTTTTATCAGTTTTTTTTTTTTTTTTTTTTTTTTTTTTTTTTTTTTTTCAAAAAATCAACACATCCAGCTTATTCCTGGCATTATTCCGCCTTCTCTGCTTCAAACCGAATTCAAATTGGTCAAATATCAAAAAAAGATATTGAAGATTATCGGAAATTCTGAGTCACTTGGTTATACTCGTGATTGTGTCGAGTGGAGACATAGCCATGTATTCCTTGGGAATAATTTGTCACAATGATTCACAAAAAAATTACATTTATAGATCTGCTTGTAAATTATTGAGTTTCTATAGATTGATTGGTAGGCCTACAATATAGGGAAACACTTTTTAAGAGAAAAACAATAAAGAGATACACGTCAGTAGCTTTTTAACAACACTTTCTCATTTTCCCTCAATATTTTGCATGTTGTATCATTTTCTAATTTATTATTTAAAGAATATTCTGTTTTCTGTGCACAACTCCTTTCAAATTCTGATCAGTCTAAAACTTTGCCGTATTGGTCTAACGGAAAGGGTTTTAGAGATATATGTCAAATTCATAAAATGTAGGCCATACGCGGATCCAGATGGGGAGATAGGGGGTCATGACCCCCCCCCCCCCTGGAATTTTACGAAAAAGGGGGTCTAAGATCGGATGACCCCCTGGGAAAAATACCTGGATCCGCGCTTGTAGGCTGTGATAGGCAGGCTGTGCCATGATCCAGAATTCTTTTTTGTATATTTTTTAAGTCAGTAAAGTTCTCGTTAAGATGAAAACTCAAGATGAAGTTTCCGTGACATCTAAAAGAAGATGAATAGTCTACTATAGGCCTACAGTTTATGTTCATAAGCCAGATTGTCCCTGTGATGCCCTTTTCCGTCAGTTCGTTTAGTATCATAGGCTAGACTATCAGGAGTGGGCATAAGAACTCTATCATTCGTCTGCTTGGCTTCTGTTTTAGTCTCAGTAATGCCAAAAAATATGTAAAATTTCATTCACTTGAGATTGCTCTCTGAATCTTTGAATTAGGAAAAGTCTAATATTTTGCCGTTTGGTAATGGGTTATAGAAAAAGTCTGTTAAGGCTTGAGAAACGTAAGAAACAAGAAGAAATCTTTTCAGGCAGCATTTTCTCCTTTTGCATCAACATTTTCAGGCTATATTGAACATGGCACAAATCTTTATCAGCATCCACTTTGTACGTATTTTGCAACATCTTTCAATTTGAACCAGTCCAAAATGATGACATTTGGGAAAGAGTAACCAAGTCTTCTCTGGTGCGAATTTGGCTCTTTGATATTTGACATCGCTCCATTTAACATTTTTTTTAAATTTTTTTGTCAATGGCCAGACATCAAACATCAAAGAACGAAATCAGCATGATCAGAGAAGACTCGGATTAGAGAAAGAATTAGAACACGGGTGGTTAACAGAGAAACTAGCTCCAAAAAGAGTCAACGGTATTTTGTTTCTTCGTGACATCCGGCCTCTACAGAGGTAGTTGCATAGAGCGAAAATCTGTAAACAATGGTAGGTCACGAACACATTTTTCTACAATTATTTCTTTTACAACGAGTTTTTGAAAAATTCCGGCGATGCTGTAATATGAATAAATGGTCGAAGTTTGTTGTGCACAAGAATATTCGGTGTTAGTAAGCAGAGTTTGAATACAATCGTTGAAAAACATTTCAAAATCGAAAATAAAATCTTTTTTACTTTCGATTTTGAAATGTTTTTCAACGATTGTATTAAATCCCTGCTACTAATACCTTATACTCCCGTGTACGACGAACTTCGACCATTCCTTCATATTACAGCATCGCCGGATTTCTCAAAAACTCGCTTTAAAAGAAATACTTTTAGAAAATGTGTTCGTGACCTACAAATTTTCGCTCTACGCAACTACCTCTTTTTGGAGCTAGTTTCTCTGTTTACCACACGTGTAGAACGTCCATCGTCTGTAAATAGACGAATTTTCTTCAAGAGCCGGAATCTGCATTTGAGACCATTATGGATCAAGATCAGCATGTGCATGCGCACATGTACATTCTTCTTCTTCTTCTTCTTCTTCTTCTTCTTCTTCTTCTTCTTCTTCTTCTTCTTCTTCTTCTTCTTCTTCTTCTTCTTCTTCTTCTTCTTCTTCTTCTTCTTCTTCTTCTTCTTCTTCTTCTTCTTTCTTCTTTCTTCTTTCTTCTTCTTCTTCTTCTTCTTCTTCTTCTTCTTCTTCTTCTTCTTCTTCTTCTTCTTCTTCTTCTTCTTCTTCTTCTTCTTCTTCTTCTTCTTCTTCTTCTTCTTCTTCTTTGTGTGAAAAGAGAATAAAGTTACAAAAATTCTACCATCCGACCCCCCACGAAAATAGAGTAAATTTTACGTTCACGTGAAAAGCACGGATTACATGTTACTTCCGGAAATTATCCATCGACTCAGAAAAATAAAATAAACTTTCCATACGTTAGATCTTAAGGTCACAGAGTGTCGATTTGATAGAGATTAAGAGAGTTTGCAGATTGTGACTTATTCGGTAATTCTTCAGTCAAAAAATTGTCAGTCAAAAACTAAACCCTGGCCTATTTGTGAACCACCCTTCCATCACCTGCTGTTTCATGGGTTTGGCCATAGGCACTTGGATCCAGGAATAATAACAACTTACACAATTATAGTCCTGTATAATATAAATATGAGAAGGTCGGACAGTGGCCATTTTTAAGTAACGGAAGTTACAGCTGGTTCCTTGTTCATAGTGGATAAAACTATCCTGTGACGGAAACCATAGGCGCTTGTAACAACATCCGTTACTTGAAACAATGGCCGCTGTCCGACCTTCTCATATTTATATTATACAGGACTATATGTAAGTTGTTATTATTCCTGGATCCAAGGGCCTATGGGTTTGGCAGTTTATTTCTTACTAAGAAATCGCGTTTTATACACATTTTAATCTGAATGTTGGTCATCAGTTAAGATGCAAGCTCTTAGCTAAAGCTGTGGTCTGAATGAATGTCAGATCCAAGAAATAATATGCAAGTTTTTGTTGTTTTTATATTTGATCTATGAATCCTGATACGCACGCATATAGACTATCCAAAAACCTGTGAATGTTAACATTGAAAATTGTGTGAGCAAATCTTGGGACAAAAAGGTATATGGTCCAGAGCTTCAGATTTATTTGAAGAGTGGTGGGTCGAAATGACCCATGGCAGGGAAATTGATGGGTCATTTTTGGAAATGATGGGCCATAACAATGAAAATAAACATAACAATTTGTAAAAGCTTGGGCCGCTTGGCCCCTGGAGTTGAAAAGTGATGGGCCATATTTGCAAATAGTGTGTCAAATGGCCCGGGCCCACTGTCAATCTGAAGCTCTGATGGTCCCAATATACAGGGATCATTTTAGGCTGCAGAAGAATTTGCACACACACGGTGGCGGATAGTTGCAATAATGTAACCGAAACCTTTTTGAATTCTGGGTTTCAAACCAATACCCATTATCAAGTTTGTGGCTACAATATCGCAACTAGGTGGCAGATTGAGAGGGGGTTTTGAATACTGCATACTGTAAATGACTACCACTCCATTGTATCAATCAGTCTATCCACTGTATTGGTCTATCTACAAAATGGATCTCGCGATATTTTGATCGTAGCGCTGCCTATTTGTAGTGTACTCCAATAGAATTCGGAATTGTGGGGAATTTGTGCCTACTACCTAAGCTCGATAAATGACCTCTTATAATTGCCTTTTTATCTCATTCCGGCATATAATCCGAGTCTTCTCTGATGTAAATACGCTCTTTGATATTTTGATTTTTCGCTATTTACATCAGAGAGCGTTGCTCTTTGAAAAAATCAAGAAGTTCGCAACAAATTGTTGCGCATCGTTCACCGTCCGATCTTAAACGCTATCGTTAAAACCCCTGATGATATCGATAAATGAACCATTTATTGTTATGGCTGCTGAAAAAATTACGACCAAAAAGTATTTCTAAAAGGTTAATAGGCAATGTTTTGCAACAACCCTCACCTGAGCAGCCTTTGTTTACCTTGACCTTCCATTCAAAACCAAAGGTTATACTCATGCAGGCCGATTTGAAATGAAATTTTTGGTCAGGTATTACAAAAAATGATTTATTGATCTATACCCTACAGTGTTTTACCGAGTGATTCGATATGATACACAAAAACAAAGCTTCAAGTTACTTGTAACGTTACCGAACTTTCCGCTGTTTTCAAAGAGCAACGCTCTCTGATGTAAATAGCGAAAAATCAAAATATCAAAGAGCGTATTTACATCAGAGAAAACTCGGATTATCCGGCATAATGACTCCTTTTGACACCCAACATGAAATTGGCTTTGGTTAACATTGTGGAAAATGAAGAAATTGCTTGTGACAAGCAATTTCTTAATTTCCGACATTGTTTTCTACCCTAAAAGATACAAAAAATGTCAAATTTCATTGGCTTGAAATTGTTTTCTGCAACACTTTTCAAATTGAAACAGTCAAATTATATTATGCTGTCTTGTAATGGGTTAATTTACTATCATATTGTATTCCAGTTGTTTTGAGCAAGTAGCTGATCTACAAAAGGTCTTCAGTCAGAGGATGAGGGTGGGTTGTCATCTACTCTAAACTTGCAGTGTTTGGATAAAATCATCATGTCCTTTAGCCGGCCACAGCCTGATACGGATAATAGGTATTGTGGATTTAGATACCATAATTATTCTAATAAGTATCCATATTATAATGAACGCCCAGGTAGCTGATATCCAATAAGGATGAGGGCCGGCTGTCATCTACTCTAGAAGTTGCAGTGTTTTGATGAAATAACCATGTCCTTTATTAGCTCATTATCACACAGTCATGCCTTTTGATGCTCCACAAGATAAAAGCTTTTGGAGGCGTCATGGAATGAGGAAAATGCTTAATACAAGCAATTTCTTCATTTCCCACTATGTTTTCTGCTCAGAAAGACAAAAAAAATGTTATTCCATTTACTTGAAATTTTTGTATGCAAAATCTCTGAAATTGGACTGGTCTTAAATTTGATTGGACTGGTCTAAATTTGGCCGTCTGGTAATGGATTAAATGTGGATTCACGAATGGGATAATCTAAATTTTACGGCTATAAAAACAAAAGATGTGTAACTTACTTCAGCAGAAATATGTCAATGTTTTGAAAAGAAGCTGATAAAAAGTGACAACTAACCAAAATTTTGATTGATCTTCTGCACCCATCTGTATGAATCAAAACTGAATGTTTTCAAGAAAATGTGATATCTTGCAGGTCGTGCTGGGTATGTTTTGCGACGGACGAAGATGACAGAGAGGCATTATGGGTACATCCATGTCGATGTAAAGGCACAACGCGATGGGTCCACCAAAATTGTCTACAGCGGTGGGTCGATGAAAAGCAGAAGGGTAACAGTAGCACGAAAGTGGCCTGCCCTCAGTGTAATACAGAGTATATAATTATATTTCCAAAACATGGTAAATATTTTTTTATTTGTGTATTTCTTATACCCCGCTAGCAAAGTTTGGGGGGTTATGTTAGAATCTGTCTGTCCATCCATATTTTTGATGAATTTTCATGAATGCTCAACATAAAGTGGACATTAGCATAAAGCGATTTCTTTCCTTGCTCTCTGAGGTCAACAAAGGGAGATAAGGGGCAATTAACCAAACGCCAACTGTCAATCAAAAACATCGATAAGCCAATGGACGGTCAGAAAAATGTCATGCCCCAATTGTTCTTCGTTGCAACGTGTTCTTGTATCGATTTATGGACTAACAATCAAAACAATTGACATGTCAATGGCAAAGAATTTTGTGCTAACAATAGACTATGTTCACCGTTATGTTTTGATAAACCGTCGGTGTTGTTATAAAATCTCATAACTACGGCTTGAATCAAGCCGCAGTTACGAGATTTTATAACAACACCTACAAAATACTTTTTTGTTTGTCCGAATTTACGTCACGATTAACTGGATAAAATCCTTCCCTATTAACGATCACATCCCCATTATTTGTCTTAAATTCTATGTTGGGCGGAGCGATCTGTCGATTGGCGTTTGGTCAATTAGTTTGCTCCGCAACAGTTTTGTTTGTACAAATTTATGAATATGTATTCAAGCATTCTGTGGTCGAGAATTTCAATACTAAAGTCTATAAACAGATGAATGATCTTTAAAAACTGTTAGGAATTAAACAAAGCTTTCAAATTGATGAATTTTAACACATTACCACACAATTATGCTTTTGATGCCTCTCAAGAATAATGCTGAAGAAAACATTGTAGAAAACGTTTCTTCATTTCCCAAAATGTTTTCTATGCAGTCTTAAGACTTTAAAATTTCATTTAATTGAAAATGTTGCCTGCATGTTCTTTGAATTTGTAGAAGCTTATAATTTCGTTTGGTAATGGGTTGAAGCATTGGATTTTTTTCTCTTCTTCAGGAATGCTGGTATATCTGATGGACATTGCTGACCGAATGATCTACAAGTTATGTCCCTTTGTTGCCGGAGGTATATTTATTGGGTCAGTTTACTGGACGCTGGTCACATACGGTGCTGTTACAGTAATGCAGGTTTGTTGTTATACCCCCCACAACGAAGTTGGGGGATATACTGGAATCAGGTTGTCTGTCTGTCCATCCGTGGACATAATTTTGTGTCCTCTTCTCCTCCCACAGTTTTGGACTAATTTTGCTGAAATTTTATCAGATTGTTTCCTATCATATGAAGTTGTGCTCCTGCAACTTTCATTTTGATCCAGTCATTAGTTTCAGAGTTATGCCACTTTGAAGTTTTTATTATTGGGGGGGGGGGGGGGGGGGGGGGGGGAGTAGTCAAAATTTAAAATTTCGTTTTCGTGCTCTAACTCGAGAACCATTTGACCTAGGATCATGAAACTTTACACAGTTGTTGCCCATGCCCTATCGTTTTTGGGTCACCAAGGTCAAAGGTCAAGGTCACAATTGGACTTTATTTTAAAATCCGTTTCCGTGCTCTAAGTCAAGAACCTTTTGACCTATAGCACTTTTTCAGTGACAAGGCCCTAGTGGGGGGTATTCGTCCGCTTTGCGACAGTTCTTGTTTGTTATTTAATCTACAAGTTATGTCCCTTTGTTGCCGGAGGTATATTTATTGGGTCAGTTTACTGGACGCTGGTCACATACGGTGCTGTTACAGTCATGCAGGTTTGTTATCAATCAAAATATCTGTCAATTAATTGATTCGCTTAGCCCAGTGCTTTAACCCTTTCCCAAACGACAAAATTTTAGGATGATCCTCTTCAAATATTGCCTTAAATGACAAAATTGATGTTATTAAATATAGGATTTGTGTAAAATATGGCACAGAAAATATTGAGACAAAAGGAGAAACTGCTGGTTGTCAGCAGTTTCTTCTTTTGTCTCAATGTTTTCTCAAGCCTTCTCTATTAGAGACATCAAAACCAGATCTTTTTTGGGAAAGGGTTAATCAATTTATTTAGCCCAGTACTTTAATTCTCCAACACTGAAATACTGATATGTGTTTTGGTCAGTTTCATGGATGCTGGTTTATACAATGATACAGTGCAGATTACATAAAGTGGTGTGATGGTCATGCAGGTTTGTTTCAATTATGAAAATATTTGTTTAACCAATCATATATTTTCACAGTCTAAAGCTCAGTGTTGAATCTAGCTTTGCCATCCAGGGGGCCCAACTGGCCCAAAGCTCTTGGTCAAGGGGGTCATCCAACCCAATTACTGAGACAAATTATTGAATAACTAAATTTTAAATATATCAACAATGTATAATAGGCCTTTAGACTCGATAAAGCCCTTATTTGCATGTTTTCATTCAGGAAAGACTTCATAATGTATTATGCACAGTGTGCCATTTTGGCCCAGGCTTTGATTTGAAGGGTGTCATTACTCATTTTGGATTTTATGGGGTCAATTTGGCAATGGCCCCTTCTAGATTCAACACCGAAAGCTTATTGGGTGTTGTGTGTTTATACCTGGAGAAAAACTGCAGGAACATGTGGTAAGATGTATTAGTTACAGAAATATAACCGAAAAATTGTTGAAGTAGATATAAAATCCATTGAATAAGAAATATGTGTGACATGTTTGTCCATTCTATTTCTCTGTCAATAAGCAAATTTATTCATGAAGAAGCAGTGCTTGGTTATTTTTGAAACTGCATCTTAAATAAATTGTGGATAAAACATTTTCCTACACGACTTACAAGTGTCTATAGATAGTTGTATAATTATTTTGTTTACGAAAGATTGTTGTTTATTCTGATAAATAGAGTGAATTGTCTTGTACTTTTAAGGTAAAATTCTATAAAATGCTGTCATTTTCTGAGCCTCCAAGAAACCCATTAATGATCATGACACAAAAAAGTCTCGCTGTGACCTTAGAAAATGTCCAATAATGTACAGATGGTCATTAACCTGGTTTTGTCTTTTCTGAATAATTAATGGTTCTGGTTCCAATGGACTTGGGGGCTATTTATGTAGAAAACATTGATGGAAAAGAAGAAAATGCTGTTAATCAGTATTTTCTCCTTTTCCATCAAAGTTTTTCTGTACTACAATGTATATTGTATCATTTTGAGAAACCCATTAATGATCATGACAAAAAACATGCCTCGCTGTGAGCTTAGAAAATGTCCAATAATGTAAGGCTTGTTAGCTTCACCAGATATGCAAATGGTCTTTAACCCAGTTTTCTATTTCCTATATCATTACTGGCTATTTGTAAAGGAACATAGGTGGAAAAGAAGAAAATGCAGATCACCACCATTTTATCCTTTTCCCTCAAAATTGGCTTCACTGCAATGTTTAACTTACAGAAATGCATCAATGATTATGACACAAAAATGTCTATCTGTGAAATGGTAATTCACCCGAATTTCTCTTTCCTAAATAATTACTGGAATTTATTGCTGTATCAGGTATTGATGCAGAAAACATGAATGGAAAAAAGAAAATGCTGGTAATCCTTTTCCCCCAAAGTCTTCTATACTGCAAATTGAGTAGTGAATAATGATCATGACTGAAAATTGTCAAGCTGTGAGCTTAGAACATGTCCAATAATGTAGGGCTTGTTTGTTCCAGGGATCAACGTATGGTCATTAACTCTTTCCCTGGTTTTGATGTCTCCAATAGAAAGCCCTTGGGAAAACATTGAGGCTAAAGAAGAAAATGCTGATAACCAGCACTTTCTCCTTTCGTCTCAATATTTTCTGTGCTATTTGATACACAAAGTCCCTCTTTATCAACATGCATTTTGTTGTGTACTACAGATTTCAAAATGGAACAACACAATATTCTGTCGTTTGGGAAAGGATTTACCCAGTTTTCTCTCTCACTATAATTACTGGTTCTGATGGTCTTAGGAGGGGCTATTTGTGAGGAAAACATAGATGGAAAAGAAGAAAATGCAGTTTTTGTACTACAATGTATAATCTAAAGAAACCCATTAATGATGATGACACAAAGATGTCAAGCTGTGGACTTGAAAGTGTATGGCTTATTAGCTTCAGAGATCTACAAATGGTCATTAACCCAGTTTCTCTTTCCTAAATAATTACTGGTTCTGGTCGTCTTGGGGGCTATTTGTTTAGAAAATATTGATGGAAAAGAAGAAAATGCTGATAACCAGCATTTTCTACTTTGCCCTCAAAGTTTTCTGTACTGCAATATTTGTCCAGCTGAAACTCTTTTAATGATCATGCCATGACATAAAAATATCTGGCTGTGAGCTCACAAAATGACCAGTAATGTAGGGCTCATTAATTCAACGGATCTACAAATCGCTGCTTTTCTGCGAAAACCTCGTATATGTAGCTTAAAACAAGCTGCAGATACGAGGTTTTTGCAGAAAAGCGACGAAATGTTCATTAACCCAGTTTTCTCCTCCTAAATAATTACAGGTTCTGATAGTGTTACAGGCTATTTGTGTAGAAAACATTGATGGAAAAGAAGAAAATGCTACCATTTTCTGTACTACTGTACATTGTATAATCTGAAGAAACACATTAATGATCATGATACAAAAATGTCCTGCTGTGAGCTTAGAAAATGACCTTAAATGTATGGCTTGTTAGCTCCAGAGATGTACACAAATGGTCATTAACCCAGTAATAATGTCTTATGTCCTTGAGAAAGATGTTCTCACATATTCACCCTTAACTAAAGGAGTAAAAACAATTCTACCATTACAAAACAACTTAAAATTTGTCCGCTTTCTGAAATTACTGAAAAGGTATAATGTACATTTATTACCTCATTTTATTTCCCTTTAACCCTTTCCCACTCAGCAAAATTTGGACTTTCAATTTGAATACTGCTGCTGATGGCAAACTATCTTTATATAGATGTCATTTGCGTACAATATACGATAGACAATATTGAGGCAAAAGGAGAAATTGCTGGTTACAAACATTTTCTTCTTTTTCTTCAAAGTTTCCCAAGCGTTATTAGAGTCGTCAAAACCAGGTCTTGTTTGGATAGGGTTAATTGGTAATTTAAGATGTGGGTTTTGGGGGTATCATAATTATGATGAACATAAGCTTTCTACAGTAAAAGGGTAATATATGACATTAAAAGAAATTATGTCAAAAATATACATTAATGTAAAAGCCTTTTTTTTCTGAGAGAATTAATGTTGATGCTTCAGTGATAATTATTGGGATCACAATAATTAGGTGACAATACTCTTATAATGAACCTGAATAAGCCTTCTTTGACATTTCCAGAAATAGGGTCATTTGTTACATTGGGGAAGATATTGTGTCAAGTAAACAAATTATTTAGTTACAGTTGTATCTAATAGGGAACAATTTTATCAAGTGAACCGTGAGTTAATTTTGGACAAACAAAGTTATTTCTGTAGATGTTATTATAAACTCGTAACTATGACTTGAATCAAGCTTAAGTTAAGAGATTTTATAAAAACACTGACTATTAATCATTTCATAATAGTAAACCTGGTCTATTTTTTGCACAAAATTGATTTTTCATGGTACCAGTAGGCCGCGGCCATAGCACAGTTAGTAGTGCATCAGACTCTCATTCATGAGATCCTGAGTTTGATCCCCGGTCGTTGCAAATATCCTTTCTGACAAAATTGTCACACACCATAGGTTTGATAAGTTTAACCTATTTGGGGGAGCAGTTGGATGTTCGGTAAGGGTGTTGTGGTAGTACTTGTATGAGAAAAACAGGAATCCATGGTTAGGTGCTCCAACTACGGTAATATTACCATAGCAATTAAAAGAGGCATTAATCCCCAATCAATCAATTATGGCACCAGTAATCAGTTTATTTATCTTCCTCTATCAAGTGTCATTGCTTGACTTCAGATTATTTATCAAATTTTTGCATTTATCACTTTTCAAGTTTGACCATTCTGTTTAGTAATTGAAGTGGATACAGTAACATGTCACTTGCCTTAGAAAACCTTGTAACTGCAGCTTCATACAAGCTGCAGTTACAAGATTTTCGAAGAAAAGTGACAGATTAATATTTCAGAGTTCTGCTAAAGTGATCACACACTGTTGTGTAATAAAGAGTGTCAAAGTTATGAATATTAATTAGTTCTACCAAATATCTTGGTAAGCTAATTAATATTCATGAGCGGGAGCTTGATTAATATTGATGGAAATTATTTACATTTTCCCAAATGACAAAGTTTTATAATGATACTATTTGAAAGCTGCTGCATTTTACAAATTAAAAAAGAAATTTGGACACTATATAACTGGAATTTAGATGAATAAATGGAGTAAATGCTGACTATCCAAATTATTTCTCCTAGAGATGTTAAAGCCAGGTATTGCTTGGGAAAGGGTAATATTGATAGAAATTATGAATCAGCTTATATAGCACTGTCATAATAAAGAAGGTTACATAGTTTTGATATCCACTAGGTATTCTAGTGGATATACTAGAATACTAGGTATTCTAAATTGAGAGAAAAAATGGAAATGTTGATTATCGTCTACCTTTCCCTCTGTATTTTAATTGCTGTGTATCTTTACAGATTTGTCTTTTTCTGAGACATTTATATTGTCATAGATCTGTAACAGCTTTAAATCTTTCACAAAGAAGATCTGCCTTTTTGTCTCTAACAAGAGAAGTTTGGAACAACATTGACGCGAAAGAAGAAAATGCTGGGAATCAGCATTTTCTTCTTTTGACTCAAAATATTCTTGGTTGTATTGTACACAAATTACATCTTTGCCAAGATCTATTTGGTCGTCTATTGCATCATTTGATCGGAACAGCTCAAATTTTCAGGCTTTGGGAAAGGGTTAAACAGATGACGAGGAAAAAATATTTACAATATTGATCATAGTTTACCCTTTCCCAAACAAGGCTGGTTTTGATATCCCTATTAGAATTAATTGGGAAAACATTGAGGGAAAAGTTATTATCTATATTTTCAATGTTAAAATGTACACAAATTCTATCTTTTTCAACATCCATAGTGTTGTCTGTAGCAATTTTCAATTGGGAACAGTCCCAAATTTTGTTGTCAGGTAATGGGTTAAAATAGACAAGGAGGAAATAATATTTACGATATTGATCAAAGTTAAGGGTGATGGGGGATTAAAACTGCATCTGTTGCATGGGGTTTATTGATCTGTCTTTGTTTTACTTGTGCTTGAGCAGGGCCACATTATTGACATTTCTGTTGCTATAAATAGAAAGTCACATGTTGAGGTTGGGAGATAAAGATTAACCCATTACCAAACAATGACGCCTTTTGAAAACCCAAAAGATTAAAGCTTTGAAAAACATTGTGGAAAATGAAGAAATTGCTTGTGGCAAGCAATTTCTTCATTTTGCACAATGTTCTCCTACCTGGAATGACCAAAAATGTGAAAATTCATTCATTTGATATTGTTGTCTGCAACATCATGTGATCGGTCACACATTGGCTATCCTTGTTTTGATAGCGATTATCTTTTTTTAGGAAATGATGATAATTTATAGCGAGAAATGATAATTTATTGTGACATGATCATGAGTATAACCCTTTCCCAAACAAGACCTTGTTTTGATGTCCATATTGGGAAAGGCTTGGGAAAACATTAGGGCAAAATAAGAAAATGCAGGTAATCAACATTTGCTCCTTTTGTCCTAATATTCTATTTCCCTTAACATATATTCTATTTCCCTTAAAGTGACATTTCAGAATTTTTTGTCATAAATTTTACTTCTATTTTTATCTGAAAGAGCACATTTCCTTATGAAAATTCTGAAAATTTTAAGCCAAAATATTGCGCCGTTTACGAGAAATTCATATTTTTGTGTTAAAATTGAACAAATTGTTGTGGACAACAGTTCGGATTTATATGCAATTTATCGATTATGTCTCATCTTTAAATTCGTGTTTCTCGCTTATTGGCAACAACTTAAAAAAACTAATAGTATTTATACTCATTGGAATAACCAATTTTGGCATCAAGACATACTTTAAAAAATTGAAATCGGAATGAAATGTCCCTTTAATGTACACAAATATTATCATAATCAACATACATGTTTGCAACAACTTTCAAATTTGACAACACTTAACCCTTTCCCAAACGACAAAATTTTAGGGCGGCTCTATTCAAAAGCTTCTTAAGAGGACAAATTTGATGTTAAAAAGGAAAGGATCTGTGTACATCAAAGAACAGAAAATATTGAGATAAAAGGAGAAACTGCTGGTCATCAGCAGTTTCTTCTTTTGTCTCAATGTTTTCCCAAGCCCTTTTAATTGGGGACGTCAAAACCAGGTCTTGTTTGGGAAAGGGTTAAATTTTGTCGTTTTGGAAACAAGCTGGCTCCTTCACCACAATACTTACTCACTCTATGCTCGTATCCATTGTTGGTGACCAAAAAAATAACTCTGGAAGTGAAAATATGTTACATGATATTGATGCAATGTTGAGGGAATAGGAGCAATTGATTGTCATATATTATGTACAGTCGACACTCGTTATGTCGACATCGGATAAGTCGAATTTTCGCTTAAGTCGAAGTTCAAATCTGGTCCCATCCTCATCTATTGACATATTTTTTTCAAAACAAAAATAATTTAGAACTGAATATAGCCATTGAAATATAGTAGGAAAAGGATAGAAATTGCTCGACATGAGCAATTTCTTTCCTTTTCCTACTATATTTCAATAATATTCGTACTAGATAAGTTTCAAAAGTGGCCAAATACCAAATATCTGGAAGCCGAACAAAATCGGATGAGTCGAACTCTGGATATGTCGAGGTATTTTGACGGCCCCTCCGACTTCGACACAACGAGTGTCGACTGTAGTTTCTTCTTTTCTCAATAATAGAGAAGTCCTGGGTTCGATCCCCGGCCATGGCAAATACTCTTTCTGACAAAATTGTCACCCGCCAATGATTTGATAATCATTAACTTTATAGGATAAGCAGCTGGAAGCTCGGTAAGAGTGTTGTGGACAACAGGAATCCATGGTTAGGTGCTCCAGCAGCCGCGATTTGACCATAGCAGTTGAAAGAGGTGTTAAACCCCATTAAATCAATCTATTTTAGGGACATCAAAAGCATGCTTTGTTTGTGAAAGGTTTAAGGTAAAAATTCAAGATCTCATTAGAAAAACATGTTACCAAAGACTAAGTTTGTTCCAATAACATATGTTGCTTAATCTTTTCCCTTTTGAAGTTTCCTATACTGTGACAATTTTTGACACCCCAAAAATGTAAAGGCTTTGAAAACAATGTAGGAAATGAAGAAATTGCTCATTACAATTAATTTCTTTAAGGACATCAAAATCAGGTCATGGTTTGGGAAAGGGTTAAACTTTTGCTCTTTTGGGAAGATTGAAGGTGAAAAGGGAAAAGGATTGACAATTAGCATGGCATTCCCCAGCTGGAGATAAGATTTGTGTAAAATATGGCACAGAAAATATTGAGACAAAAGGAGAAACCGCTGGTTATCAGCAGTTTCTTGTTTTGATTCAATGTTTTTCCCAAGCCATTTCTATTAGGGACGTCAAAACCAGGTCTTGTTTGGGAAAGGGTTAATGTGTCCAAAATATGAGCCTATCTTATTGTAATGTCTCTTAACCCTTTCCCAAACATGACCTGGTTTTGACGTCCCTAATAAAAGGGGCTTTGGAAAACATGGAAACAAAAGAAGAAACTGCTGATAACCAGCAGTCAATAACATCCATTTTGTCATTTGTTGCAGTTTCTGAAGTGGATCACCCTAAAATTGTGCCGTTCGGGAAAGGGTTAAATTTGTTTTTAGTTTGAAATAAAATTTGAAGTCAGCAGGGCAAGGGTTATTATCCTCTTTCTTCTATTTTCAGGTTTTGGGTCACAAAGAGGGCCTGAACGTCATGGAGAGGGCTGACCCCTTGTTTCTATTAATAGGATTACCCACAATTCCCGTCATGCTGATTCTCGGTAAAATGGTACGCTGGGAGGATTATCTCCTGCGGTTGTGGCGGAAACACTCGGCAAAATTGCCGATTCTCAAGTACTTCTTCCCAAGAGGTAAGGTTTAATCTTCTTTTGACTCTTTCCCAAATGGGAAAAAATTTGGATGTTCCAATTTGAAAAGTGCTGAAGACAATGAAATGGATGTTGACAAAGTCAGGATTGTTGTGTAAATTAACCCTTTCCCAAACAAGACCTGGGTTTGACGTCCCTAATAGAAAAGGCTAGGGAAAACATTGAAACAAAAGAAGAAACTGCTGATAACCAGCAGTTTCTCCTTTTGTCTCAATATTTTCTGTGCCATATTTTACACAAATTCTACCTTTAATAGCATCCATTTTGTCATTTGTGGCAGTTTTTGAAGTGGATAACCGCAAAATTTTGTCGTTTGGAAAAGGGATAAAGTAGAGTAGACGACCAGAGGGGTTTTCTTATGCTATCTGCACCTCCAGAAAACGTAGTTGTTCCCAAAGCAAAAGACTGTGGTAACCACAAAATCCACCTTTAGGGACATACAGGCAAGTTGTCTGGTCATGTTAACTCATCTGTTTGTTCCTAATGGTGGATTATGTGACTTAGGAAACTCATCCTCGGAAACCACAGCGGTCATAGCTCATGCTACATGACCCCTGGGGCACTTGGCGAGGAAAACTTTGTATTAGCCGCTCCCAAATGCCGCCGTTTCATTGGTTCCATCATCATTTCATGATGGGTGAGTAGACCAATTAAACTGGCCGATACAAATCGCCAACCTCTAAACAGTGATTATGTCAGAGGTACGTAATTTAATCCTGATTCAGGGTAGATAACTGCGTAGGAGATTGATAAATCGCTTCGGGTAAGTTGTCAATATGGAGGATTACTATCGTTTAGCGTATGAAAAATTTAATGTTTCAAGTTTAAAAGACTTCCAAAGAGAAACTTTCCCTATCTTTCTATTTCAAAGCTGAATGACATGTCAGCGATCTGTAATTTTTTATCTCGTTGTCGCACAAATTACATCTTATCATGAGCGCAGCCATCTTGGTTTGTAATTGACAACGCATTGACTTATGAGAGCCGTTATTTGATTGGACCTTGCACTCACGCGTTTGGTATCGATTTTTGGCGGCTAATTCAAAGTTTAAGTGGCCAAGTGCCCCAGGGGTCATGTAGCGTAGCTATGACCGCGGGGTTTCCGAGGATGTAGGAAACTAAATTCATAAATCATCTATTTTTGCAGGAATCTTGGTACACATTAAATTGTTCATAAAAGTTTAAACATTTGATGATATTGTACAAATCCGTGATTTGATTCACGAAATGATTAAGTCATTACCACACAGTGACACCTTTTGAAACCCCATATAATAAAGGCCTTGGAAAACATTGCGGAAAATACAGAAATTGCTTGTGACAAGCAATTATACTGAACCCAAAATGTTTTCTACAAAAAAAAAAAAATAAAAAAATTGATTCTATGTGGGGCCCTTATTTTGATATTAACCCTTTCGCAATCAGTGATGCTTATTGGCATCCCTAATAGGAAGGCTGGGGAAAATATTGAGACAAAAGAAGAAATTGCTGATAATCAGCAATTTCTCCTTTTGTATCAATACTTTCTTTGCTGAACTTTTTGTAAATTAATTTTTATCAACATCCATTTTATCATCTGCAGCAACTATCAAGTATGGTTGATGCTGTCAAAATTTTTGTCACTTCAAAATATGTTTCATATGATAAACCATGTTTCACTGTATTACAGAATATTCAAGAATGATGCGAACACCAGCAGAGACAGTCACTTTATCAGACCCTATATCTGCCACAAGGATTCTGTGTGGGGCCCTTATTTTACCCACCATAGCTACCATGGTGGGAAAAGTCATGTTTGGGAATGTCACATCAAACTTTCAAAGAACTTTGCTGGTGAGTTAATGTTATGCCTGGTTGCATACACGATTCTGTGTCCACATCACAGCTTGAGCACATGCATATATGGTCACTTTTGGACGCCACATGGACATGATGTGGAGGCGGAATTGTAAGAGTCCATGTCTTGAAAACTTTTTCTTGTTGATATAGCAATATTTCTTCTGTTTTTACGATCAACATTGTCATAGATAATTTGAAACATACATTTAGTTATACCCCCCACCTACGAAGTAGAGGGGGGTATATTGGTTTCACCATGTCTGTCTGTCTGTCCGTCCGTCCGTCCGTCCGTCCGTCCGTCCATCCGTCCGTCCGTCCGTCCGTAGACTTTTTTGTTTCCGTGCTCTAAGTCAAGAACTGGTTGACCTAGGATCATGAAACTTTACACAGTTGTTGCCCATGACCCAAGGAGGTGCCCTATTGTTTTTGGGTCACAAAGGTCAAAGGTCAAGGTCACAATCAGACTTTATTTAAAATCCGTTTCCGTGCTCTAAGTCAAGAATCGGTTGACCTAGGATCATGAAACTTTACACAGTTGTTGCCCATGACCCAAGGAGGTGCCCTATCGTTTTTGGGTCATGAAGGTCAGAGGTCAAGGTCACAATCGGACTTTGTTTAAAATCCGTTTCCGTGCTCTAAGTCAAGAACTGGTTGACCTAGGATCATGAAACTTTACACAGTTGTTGCCCATGACCCAAGGAGGTGCCCTATTGTTTTTGGGTCACGAAGGTCAAAGGTCAAGGTCACAATCAGACTTTGTTTAAAATCCGTTTCCGTGCTCTAAGTCAAGAACCGGTTGACCTAGGATCATGAAACTTTACACAGTTGTTGCCCATGACCCAAGGAGGTGCCCTATTGTTTTTGGGTCACAAAGGTCAAAGGTCAAGGTCACAATCGGACTTTGTTTTAAATCCGTTTCCGTGCTCTAAGTCAAGAACCGGTTGACCTAGGATCATGAAACTTTACACAGTTGTTGCCCATGACCCAAGGAGGTGCCCTATCGTTTTTGGGTCACAAAGGTCAAGGTCACAATCGGACTTTGTTTTAAATCCGTTTCCGTGCTCTAAGTCAAGAACCGGTTGACCTAGGATCATGAAACTTCACACAGTTGTTGCCCATGACCCAAGGAGGTGCCCTATTGTTTTTGGGTCACGAAGGTCAAAGGTCAAGGTCACGATCGGGCTTTGTTTAAAATCCGTTTCCGTGCTCTAAGTCAAGAACCGGTTGGCCTAGGATCGTGAAACTTTACACAGTTGTTGCCTATTACCCAAGGAGGTGCCCTATTGTTTTGGGGTCACGAAGGTCAAAGGTCAAGGTCACAATCGGACTTTGTTTAAAATCCGTTTCCGTGCTCTAAGTCAAGAACCAGTTGACCTACAGCACTTTTTCAGTGACAGGGCGCTAGTGGGGGGTATTTGTCCGCTCTGCGACAGTTCTAGTTAATCTTTGCTTTATTGCACATGTTTGAATCCTATAACAATAGCTATGAACATCTGCAGCAGTAATCAAATCCAAATCCTGGAATATTGACATTTAGGAAAGGGATAATCTAATGTTTCTGATACCCAGGATTGCACATATATAGATAAACAGAAAAAAACCATTGTTATATGACAAATCGTTTACGGTAGTCCGCCCTCGATGAGATTCATGCAACTTTGAAATGCAGTTCCACCACCATAATGTTTATGATATCGCTAGGAAAAATTCAGAGGTTGTGTAAATTCTCATGACTTTAAAGTGAACCCCCTTAACGTAATGTAAAACCCAATGCAAACAATTTTGTTTTCTTACAGGGCGGAGTTGCATTTATAGCCATCAAGGGTGTGTTAAAGATTTATTATAAACAACAACAGTATCTTAAACAAGCCGACCGTGTGATATTAAACTTTGAAGAGCCGTCGCCGACGAAAGGCGACACAAACTCGGTGAACAATGCTTCGTCATCGTCAGGGAATGTTTCAGATACAGCGTCCACGTCATCGGGCACGGTGACAGCGAATAGTTGATGTGAATGTGATATTGTGTGAAAAGGAGATGACTCTAGAATTCTCTTCTTTCATAAATAACAAGATTTTAGAATATCAAAGGATCTTCTGACTAGAAAATTAACACTCACCGAAATGGAAAACATTTTCGATGTGAAATTTCAAAATTCTGCAGACGACAAAATTGATGATGATCAAAATAGGAATTGAGTAAAATACATGTATAGTTTAGAAAACATTGAGAACTTTATAAATACTAATTTTGCTGCGAGTTTGTATGTATTTTATACATATGATAACCTCAAACCCCTCTGCCCCCCCCCCCCCCCCCCCCCCCAAAAAAAAAAAAAGAATAAAAATTATTCCAAACTTAGAGTCATCTAGAGCTATCTCCCTTTGAATTGTGTTAGTTTGTGAAATTTTGGTAGTTGTTATTGTTTTGTTTTCTGTACTATAAAATGTGATCATTGATTAATTAACTAGAATAAGAATGGCCTATTTGAGCCGGGATCTGGAAAAAAGGTCCCCTATAAAGGCTTTTGATCCCAACATAGTTCCAGATCAGCCTGCATATACAAGCAGTCTGATCAAGAACCATTTTGTTCTCCAAAATCATCTACATTACCTTTAGCAATCCCAAAGGGCATCATTGGTCTTTACCAGTCTCAATTTAGGCACTAGCTGATCTTGAAATATGGCTTCCATAACCCATTACCAAACAGCAAACTTTTAGACTCCTCCAAATTCAAAGATGTTGCAGACGACAATTAAATTGACAGAAATTTTACAGTTTTTGTTCTTTTTATGTAGGAAATATTGTGGTAAATGAAGAAATTGCTTGTCACAAGCAATTTCTTCATTTTCCACAATGTTTTCCGAAGCCACTTTCTTGTGGGGAGTCAAAAAGAGTCGCTGTGTTGTATTGGGTTAAATGCTATAAGGGATCTTTTTCCAGATTCTGGCTCAGTTGAATTATATAGATCATACATGTATATTTCATCTGCACCTACCATTTAACCATTGCCAAATGGTTAAATTTTAGATGGTCCAAATTCAAAGATATTGCAGATGACAATTTCAAGGGAATGAATTTTTTAACTTGTTCAGTCTTTCAGGTGGAAAACATTGTGGGAAATGAAGACAGATTGTCAAAAACTCAAACTTATTTCAAAATATTTGCTGATGACAAAATAAATGTTTCAAAGAAATGAGAATTTGGATACTATTGTTGGTGCAAGATCGTATGACACTTGTTTACATTTTGTTCAAATGTAAAAAAAACTATGTTCGATAAAGTGCAGAAAACTCTTTATATATAATGACGTAAACTTGTACCATGGGTAGAGCGACCACTTATAAAGAATGTATTCATGTTTTATACAAAACTGTTTTGTTTACATTTGGACAAAATGTAAACATGTGCCATATGATCTTGCGCCAAGAATAATAGGTGTCAAAACTGGGACATGTTTGGGAAAAAATCAATTAGAATAGTCTATCAAAAAGTTTAAATATTTTGTAATCATTACACACTATTTACTACACACTACCAAAGTTACATCACAGTTGAATAATAAGAATTTTTCATTAAGGTTTTCAGAGTTATTAATTACCAGTAAGATTTGTAAAAGGACTTTCAGATGAAAAAAAAACAGAGACAAGAGTTAAATATTCATCACAGTAGATAATGCTAACCGATTACCAGTTGGCAAAATTCAAAGGTTTTGCACACGAAAATATCAAATGCATGGAAGTGAATAATTTTTTTGGCGCTTTATTTAGAAACCGTTGTCTTAAATGAAGAAATTGCTCGTGACAAGTAATTTCTTCATTTTCCACAATGTTTCCCAAAGCCTTAAACTTGTGGAGCATCAAAAAGCACTATTATGAGAGAATGGAACAAGGAGTGAGTGTAAGAAAGCTTTTCTTTTACATGTACAGATATTAAACATTGGTTGGTAATAGAAAGCATTACTGAATTTGGGATTTTTCATGTACAGATATCTTGGGTAATTTTTGTTGCACCATATCAATTATTTATTTAAAGGTCAGGGTCTGGCAAATTGGCCCTTATGGCATTAGAGACAACCGTGGATTCATCCTGTGCCTAATTGTACTCTGATCAGAATCCATACTGTTCTCTGTCAGTTGTTAAAGGTCATGCCAGACCACAAAATTTTGGAACGCTCCAATTTGAAAAGTGTTGCAGACAACATTTTCAAGATGATGAAATTTTAAAAATCTGCAAATTTGGGTTAGAAAACATTGTGGAAAATGAAGAAATTGCTTGTTTTTCCAAGCCTTTTCTTGTAAGGGGATCAAAAGGCTTCACTGTGCTGTAATGGGTTAAGGAACAATATGGAGACAGATATACTGATCTAGATCCATGTTGGTCTCAAATATGGTACCATAAGCGTCCTTTCCAGATCCTGACTCATTTGTATGCCAATATAATGCCAGTATTAGGTTTAGGCATAGGGAGATTCGGTATAACTCGGACACAAAACGTAGTCTCTGTCAGGACACCATGGATATCTCACTTTCTCGGACAGACAAGCTTCTGAATCAACAACAAAAACAATAAAGTATTCCAATCCCAGGGCGCCCAGTAACCTATAAATACCTATAAATACCTATATTATCCTATATTTTTGGACCTTACCTATAAAAACCTATAATTTCACCCATTTTGCCCCAAATACCTATAAATACCTATAATTTGTGTCTTGGGTAAGCAAAATTAAAACAATACTTTTAGAAAAAACAGCTTTCTTCTTCTTCTGAGTAGTTTGCGGGACTCCTCTGGTGCATTTTTGGACAAAGGTGAATTATGTACATGTGCAAGGGGAATTTAAAAGGTTAAATACTTAGTTTTTTGTATGTCACAAGCAAAACTGTCATGGTTAAGAAGTGAACAATTATCTATCAATATATACAGTCCTTTTCAAAATGAAATGCCAGGGAAAGACCTGTCAAACATTATAATTATTATTGTTGAAGAAGCTTGCATGTATTTTCGTCATCTTTTACTTAGTAGATAAGTTTCCATTATGAACAGTAAAGTTGTGCTCAAATAATTCTATGTAAGTACTACTTAAGGGCAACTGAATTTTGATTTTTTTACATAAATGCAGGGAAAAAAGTTTATAACTTGAAAGAGTCAAGACAGTTTTGCTTGTGACATATAAAACTAAGAGCAACTCGCTGTCTTTAAGTTATCACATAGTCTGTAAGCTCATAAATTTGGACTTTAGAGGCCAAATTTAGGTAGATATGTTTTAATTATGCTCCCAGGGCGGAATATTGTTAAACCCCTGTCCATCTCTCCACCTGTCTGTCCAAAATTTTAACATTGGCTGTTTTGGGGGCATTTGTGTTTCACAAACACATTTTGTTTTCATCCTGCTGACACGGCCATACAGCCTAGAGTCTTGAATTGTTGTATGTAGCATCATTCAAAGGCCAACTACAGAAATACAGTCTTCAAATTATTGTGGTTTCATGAAAATTGGCCCTTAGTTTTGTGGTATAGTATTTCATATATATGGACAAAGGAGGACAATCTTCTGAATTATTTGGCCTATGGCTTTGAAACTTGTATGTTATATTGTCTTGGGACTCTCTACCAAAATACATATTTTTACAAATTATTTTTTACAATGAAAACTGGTCCTTTGTTGTTGGGTATTGGATTTCATATAAGGACAGAGAAGAAAATTTTGTGCAATCTTCTCCTAGACTGTTTTGCTTAGAGCTTTGAAACTTGGTGTGTAGAATTAATTATGGAGGTACAATGAAAATTGGCCCTTTGTGTTCGGTATCAGACTTCATTTAGAGTCAAAGAAGAAAATCTTATACTGTCTTCTACTCCTAAATCATCCCATGGCCCTTTTACCAATATCCTTCAAATTATTGTGGTGCAATGAAATTTGGCCCTATGTTATGGGATATTAGATTTCCGAAGAGACAAAGAAAGCAATTATTCACAATCTCCTACTCCTGAACTCTTTGACCTGTGTGTAGAATTGTTTAATGGCCCCTCTGCCAAAGCACTTCAAAATCTTTGGTTCCATGAAATTTGCCATATATTTTCTACATCTGAATTATTGAATCAATTACTGAAAATTGATGTGTAGAATTACTTCATGGCCCTCCATGAGAAAAGACTTTCGTTGTAGTTTAAAATTTGACCTAACTATAAATGTTGTGGGATACCCAATTTCAAATTGAGAACTTATCAGGAAATCTGGGGCAAATTTCCCCTGACAAATTATTTTGTGACAAATCATTTTGTCAGATACCCTATTTTAATATTCTGCACGTATCATGGCAGCATGAATCTCTGCCAAAACTTTTTACATTGCCTTCCTGTACATAGTGAAAATTAGCAGGAAGTTAAGGGTCTGGGATGAAACGGATTATACAATCATCTCCTCAAAGCCACAATGTTCTTTAAGGTGAGCAATAAACGGCCTTATTGGCTCTCTTATCTTGATATGGTGTTCATGGAACACTTGAATGTTACTGAATATTGAGAAAAAAAGTAATAGCTAATGGTCACCTTGTCTCTTTCTCCTTTCATCTTATTAACAAGAGAGAGCTGAAAGGTAGTGGTGGTGGTAGAGAACATTTAAAGTAGCGTTTTCTTCATAGTAAAGGCAACCTATATTATCCTATATTTCCGGCTAATAAATACCTATAATTTTGGGACATACCTATATTTTTGACACTTAAAGTCGCTGGGCACCCTGCAATCCTACACTGATTTCATTGGCTAAAACAGTTAAAATAAAGCTAAGGCAGATAATTTTACGAAATAAAGTATGCTATCAGAGTAAGGTAAACTCGGACATGCACCGGGGAAACTCGCACCTGTTGTTTTAACACATTCCAAAAGGGTAAAGTTTTGCACTGCTCCAATTTGAAAGCTGTTGCAGTCGACATCATTTATGTTGCTAATTCGCGCATGAAAATCGGAGAAAACATGGAGAAAACTTTAGTGTCCGAGTTTAAAATAGCTGAAACCGATTTTACGACGGGTAAAGTCGGACAATACGTCACAGAAATAAGTAAACTCCCCACACGTCACGATACATGTCACATGGTGTCATCTATTCAGGCGCATTCGATTGATGACACGTTCTACCTTTAAATACAGCTGATTTTGGGAAATGTTTAATAAAGACTCTTTATTTATAAAGACAAACATCTGGCTGTTTGAGATTACCCACATGTCCGAGAAATCCCGAATCTCCCCTACTGGTTACTGAACTCTTTCCTTAAAGGCGTAAATATAGAAATATAGACAAAATTGATGTTGATAACTTAAGAATTTGTTGACCATTAAACAAAGAAAATATTGAGGAAAATTAGAAATTGCTTTTTATCAGTGTATATTCAATTGGAGATCAAATCTCTTAACTTTTTAAAGCTGTAATTACTAGGATTTTACCTTCCACTGACGATATTTTTCTCATACACCAACGTTTTCCTAGGTCTTTGGGACAATTTTGTTTAGCTTTTCAAAAGTTCATCAATGAACCTGAGCGATGGGTTGTTTGTTTTCCACCGATTTTTTTTGTCAATTTTAAAAACATTTGATATTTCTTGCATCAATGATCAAAAAATGAAATATTGCTGAGTTATTTTATTTATGACTGAATTGTACAAAATAGTGTAAATAATGATATTGATTACGTTTCAAAAGCCAATCTTGACTTGTTTGCTTCTATTTTCCTTTGATCAAATTCCACATATGAAGAGGTAATGACTTTTAATGCTTTCCCAAACAACAAAATATCAGGGCAGTCTAGCTTGAAAATCGCTGAAAAAAATTGATAAAAATGGTATTTGTGTGAAGTATAGCACAGAAAATTTTAACAAAAAGAAAAATTGCTGGTTATTAGCAATTCTTCTTAATTTACCTCAATGTTTTACCTAGCATTTTTAGCTCACCTGAGCACGAAGTGCTCAAGGTGAGCTATTGTGGTCACTTTTTGTCCGTCGTCCGTCTGTCTGTCCGTCTGTCTGTCCGTCCGTTCACAATTTTGTGTTTACACTCTAGCATCTACAAATATAAGCCAATCTTGACCAAAGTTTGTCAAAACATGTATGGCCATAAGATCTCGGATGAGTTCGATTATGGGTCAGATCGAACTAGAAATGCAGGAGTTATCTGCCCTTGAATGCGAAAAATACTTAGTTGTCGAGCCCGCTTGCGGTGAGCTCGACATAGTTGTCACAATGGCGGTTCGGTGTATGTGCGTTAGTGCGTGCGTGCGTTAGTGCGTGCGTGCGTTAGTGCGTGCGTCCGTCCGGATGGAGCTTGTCCGGGCCATAACTTCACCATGGATGGAGGGATTCAGAAATAACTTGGCACAAATGTCAAGCTCAGTAAGGCGGAGTGTCGCGTGCAAGAACCAGATTCCAAGCTCAAAGGTCAAGGTCAAACTTGGAGGTCAAATGTCAAAAATGAGAAGATTTTTGCTTGTCCGGGCCATAACTTCACCATGGATGGAGGGATTCAGAAATAACTTGGCACAAATGTCAAGCTCAGTAAGGCAGAGTGTCGCGTGCAAAAACCAGATTCCAAGCTCAAAGGTCAAGGTCAAACTTGGAGGTCAAATGTCAAAAATGAGATGATTTTTGCTTGTCCGGGCCATAACTTCACCATGGATGGAGGGATTCAGAAATAACTTGGCACAAATGTCAAGCTCAGTAAGATGGAGTGTCGCGTGCAAGAACCAGATTCCAAGCTCAAAGGTCAAGGTCAAACTTTGAGGTCAAATGTAAAAAATGAGTTGATTTTTGTAGAACCAGATTGCTAGCTCAAAAGTAAAGGTCAGAATTTTAGGTCAAATATCAAAAATGAGTTGATTTTTGTTGAGCCCGCTTGCGATGAGCTTGACAAAGTTGTCACAGTGGCAGTTTGGTGTATGTGCGTGTGTGCGTCTGTCCGGATTATGCTTGTCTGGACCAAAATTTGGTCATTACTTGGGGGGAATTAAAATAATTTCGGAATTTGGTTTTATGGACTTAGCATAAGGTCCCTTTTAGCGTGACGGGTCACATATGTATACTCAAATTAATCCATTCTGGTATCTCGTTATAAATACATAGACATGTAATATTTTGTGAACAATAAACTGTCTCACCATGATCCCCATCATTCCAACTTATTTTG
Source organism: Fragum sueziense (assembly GCA_963680895.1). Taxonomy (NCBI): domain Eukaryota; kingdom Metazoa; phylum Mollusca; class Bivalvia; order Cardiida; family Cardiidae; genus Fragum; species Fragum sueziense. The sequence goes on from OY804601.1 coordinate 56,413,584, forward strand.
TCCCCACTTTTACAACGCCATTGTAATGACAGCTGTAGACATAGGTATGGTCTTCTTTCTTCAAAATGAGCGGGCTCGACATGTTGCCCTTCGGCATCTAGTTTTGACATTGTTTACACTCTAGCATCTACAATTATTGATCAATCAAGACAAATCTTGGACATAACATTGCAGACCATAAGATCTCGGATGAGTTCGATTTTCAGTCTGATCTGACCAGAAAGATGAGAGTTAGTGCCCTTGAATTTGACAAAATTGCCATTTTCGGCTGTTTTTGACCTTGTTTACACTCTAGAATCTACAATTATTCATCAATCAAGACAAAACTTTGACACAATGTTTGGGACCATGAGATCTCAGATGAGTTTGATTTTCAGTCTCATCTGATCAGAAAGTCGAGAGTTACTTGCCCTTGAATTTGACAAAATTGTCATTTTTAGCTGTTTTCGACGATGTTTACACTCTAGAATCTACAATTATTGATCAATCAATCCAAAACTTGGACACAATATTGGGGATCATAAGATCTGGGATGAGTTTGATTTTCAGTCTTATCTGATTAGAAAGTTGAGAGTTATGAGCCCTTGAATTTGACAAAATTGCTGTTTTTGACTGTTTTCGACCTTATTTACACTCTAGAATCTACAATTTTTGACCAATCAAGACAAATCTTGGACACAAGGTTGGAGGCCATAAGATCTCAGATGAGTTTAATTTTCAGTCTGATCTGACCAGAAAGATGAGAGTTATGTGCCCTTGAATTTGATAGAATTGCCGATTTCGGCTGTTTTTGACATTGTTTACACTCTATAATCTACTATTATTTATCAATTAAGACAAAACTTGAACACAATGTTTGAGACCATAAGATCTTGGATAAGGTTGATTTTCAGTCCGATCTGATCAAAAAGTGGAGAGTTATGTGCCCTTGAACTTGATCAAATTGCTGTTTTCGGCTGCTTTAGACCTTGTTTACACTCTAGAATCTACAATTATTGACCAATGAAGACAAATCTTGGACACAATGTTGGATATCATAAGATCTTGGATGAGATTGATTTTCAGCCTGATCTGACTAGAAAGTGGAGAGTTGTGTGCCCTTGAATTTGACAAAATTGCTGTTTTCGGCTGTTTTGACCTTGTTTATATTCTAGAATCTACAATTATTTATCAAACAAGACAAATCTTGGACACAATGTTGGGCACGATGAAATCTTGGATGAGTTCAATTTTCACAATGTTATTGACCATAAGTTTGTTTTCAGTCTTAAAGTCATAAATATTTTTTGAATTGAAGAAAAGTGTTGCTTATATCATTTTGGTTCAGGTGAGCGATATAGGACCATCATGGTCCTCTTGTCTATTATAGACATTAAAACCAGGTATTGTTTGGGAAAGGGTTAAATCAAAATAACATTCATACATTGATTATTGATTATTAAACCATACATAGTAGGTACTCATTAATTAGGTGTACAAGTGACAATTTGAATGAGCGTCCATAATATATGGTTTGAAATCAAAATAACTAACCCTTTCCTAAACAACAGAATTTAAGGGTGGTCCAATTCAGAAGATGCTACAGACTACAAAGTGGATGTTTACCAAGGTTCCATTCGTGTACAAAAAAGCTCAGAAAATATTTAGGCAAAAGGAGAAAGTGCAGGTTATCAGCAATTTCTCCTTTTGCCTCAATGTTTTCCCAAGTTTCATCTATTAAAGACGTCAAAAGCAGGTCTTGTTTGGAAAAGAATGTCATCACCCCCTCATTTCTGTTGCTGTGGACCGTATTTTATTTAAAGGTGGCAATTTGTATGACTGTCTTTCTATTTGTTAGCCAGATTCCTTTCGCTTTAATATTTCTCAGTGAAACGGTGGGGATTGTGCATGATGGGATGGATAACGAATACGGACAAAATAATCTCGATTCTGGTAAGATTTTTTGCAATAACTTCCTTATTTGTGCGTCAATTTTCAAAAGGTTTGTTGCATGTACCCCGCCTTACTCTTTCATCGGATGTATGACATATTAGATAACTCATGGTACTTTTTCCAAAATATTGTCCCAACCGACCAGAAAGGGAAATGGTAACGACTACGGCCAAATTAACCACGCTTCAGGTAAGCATTTGTGCAACAACTTTCTTATTTTAGCGTCAATTTTCATGCAGTTTGTTGCATGTACTCCGTCTTACTGAGCCCTGTTCTCAGATGTATTACTTATCGGGAAACGCATTGTACTTTTCTCAAAAATCGATCCCAACCGACTAGAAAAATGACCTGGATTTTTTGTCGTTTTTCTGATCGGTTGGGATCAATTTTTGGACAAAGTACAAAGATTCTACAAACAAGTCATATATCTGAGGAAAGAGCTCAGTAATGCGGGGTACATGCAACAAACTGCTTCAAAATTGACGCAGAAATAAGAAAATTATTGCACAATTTCTTACCTGAAGCGAGGCAAATTTGTCCGTATTCGTTATCCATTCCATCATGCACAATCCCCACCGTGTTTTAGAGACATCAAAATCAAGGCTCCTTTGGGAAAGTGTTAAACAGAGGTCCCATCATTTGATCTTAGCTTTTGATCGTGACTGTTTGGTTTGGTGTAAACTTCATTCAATCCAATCCAAATGATCTTAACCTATTGCCAGACAGATCTTTCAGACAGCAATCTAAAGTGAATTTGATTTTACAACTTTTCTTTCTAGGTAGAAAGCATTGTGGGAAATGAAGAAATTGCTTGTTAAGCAATTTCTTCATTTCCCACAATGATTTTCAAAGCCATTATCATTATCATGTTGGGCGTCAAAAAGTGTGATTATGTTGGAATGAATTAAACATGCCTTCTGAGATCGCATTTGATGGCTACTTTGTGTGCATGTAAATCAAAGGGAGATAATGCCAATATGACAGAATAAATTGCTGAAATAGTGGCCTCCCTTTGGCTGTTGCTGTGTGAGCGGGGATGCATAGTATTTGAGAAAGTTTCCTAGTTTGTTGCATGTGTTAACCCATTCCAATTCAATGACTCCTTTGAGTCCCCACAAGATAACGGCTTTGGAAAACATTGTGGAAAACAAAGAATTTGCTTCATTTTCCACAATGTGTTTAGAAGAAAAATGTACTCACTGTATTCGCTTGAAATTGTCCTCTACAGCTGTGCACTACGTTTGTTTGATATACTGTTTGAATTTTGTTGAGATATTCAAGTAACGTCATCTTGCAAAGGGTGACATGAATAAATATAAAATGCTATCTGCACAAAAGTAATCTATCTACAATCAACTGCTTGGTAATTTTGCATAATGCAAGTTCATTTACCCTTTCCCAAACAAGACATTGTTTTGACGTTTCCGATGTCACATAATTGGTTTAACCATTAGGTTATAAACAGTCCCTTCTTTTGTTTTAATATTTGAAAAAGTCAAAAGTATTTGGCAACTCGGCTGCTCATGTTGTCCCAAAAAAAGAAATGTGCAGCGCTGAATTTGTAACACATGGGTTGCAGTTTCAATCCCACGCACCTACAGTCTTCCGGACGAAAGTTTAACCCTTTCCCAAACGACAAAATTTTACGGTTATCCACTTCGAAAACAGATACAAATGACAAAATGGATGTTATCTAAGATAAGATTTGTGTAAAAATATGGCATAGAAAATATTGAGACAAAAGGAGAAACTGCTGGTTATCAGCAGTTTCTCCTTTTGTTTCAATGTTTCCCCAAGCAGTTTCTATTCGGGACGTCAAAACCAGGTCTTGTTTGGGAAAGGGTTAAACCGGGGCCCCCTCTCTGTATGATCTTAGCTGTTCAGTGGTACATAAAATTCCATTCTATCAATTAATCTACTAGCCCATGGAAAAAGAAAAAATAAACAAACTCTAGTTTTGGTTTATCTAATCTGAATAAAAAAAACGTTTTGAACAAATTGAAAGACCAAAAAGAAAATGCTGAAAACTAGCATTAGCCGTTTCTTCCTTTTCTCTCAATGTTTCCACATTATCATGTGGGTGAATTCAAAATAAATGGCACCAAGCATATTTTTTCATCTAGACTAAAAAGAATAGAATATTTGATCAAATTGCAAGGACCATGTGATGTTAATTAGTGTATTGTATGTTCATGCAAAATTTTATTGAAATATCTTTAACGGTTTTAAAGTTATGCCAAAAAAACATGCAAAAATGTCTGGAGTGAAACGCTTTTTTGTAAACAGAAAAAAACTTTCTTTTTTTCTAAATACATAGCAATAAAAGAATAACAATATGTGTGTAAAAGTAAGACTTTTTACATTAACTTAAACATCTTGAGTTTTGAATTTTGTATGTGGTTAGTGTTTGTGTGCAAAGGGTTCGCTAAGGTTCACACAAGAAGAAAAGTCGTGCGCTGTCTGGAGTGCAACGGCAAATATAGAGAAACTCGAAATAATTGAATACTGTGGGAATTCTATGACTGAAAAGTCAAGTTTTTATGATAATCTATGTACTAAAATGTTCATAGCCTTGAACAAATATGATTTTGAATACCTACATAAGGACAAAAACTCATGACTGTTCCTTAAATAAACTAACCCATGTTTGTCTGGAGTGTAACATTTGAAGTTTAACAACCCCTCTTTCACTATATATTACTTTTTAATGAACTATTGTTCTCTTTTTCGGATAACATAGACTCAAAGATTATTCACACCAGAAATCCAGTTTAGACACAGACTTGTATTTGATTTAGACCAGTATTTATGTTGTCTGGAGTGCAACAAGTTTTTTGGCTTAATTAAAAAAGACCTGATCTAAAGAAAGAGTAATCATCAAATATTGTTTTTTTGAAAGAGGGCATATATTTAAACAATTTAGGCACAAATTTGTGTCATCTTTGCGATTGGTTTTCATTTTAGGAGTTAGAAATTTAAATCTTAGAAAATTGAACTATCTTGGTATGATTACAATTGCTCATTGTTTGAAATACAAGGAAAAGAGTAACATTGCTTGTAATAGTTATCACATGAATTATTTGTACCATTTTACTTGATGAAGAAGTGCGAATTGTATCATAAATTAGCCAATATTGTCAACATGTGAATATGTCTGGAGTGCAACAAATTATTTAAAAGAAAAGAACTTTCATTTTTCAACATTTATAGCACACCTATGTAAGATAATTAATTTGTCTTGTTTAGTTAGCACTTATTACATGTCAAGGTATAATATAAGTCATTTTTTATACCTATCCAGTGCATATTTAGAAAAAAATATTCACGAAATTAAAGATTTTCTTAGAAAATTGAACTATCTTTGTATGATTACAAGTACTCATTGTTTGAAATACATGGAAGAGTATAAAATTGTTTGTTATAGTAATCGTGTGAATTATTTTTACCATTTTACTTGAAAAAGAAGTACAAGGAGGATCATAAATTAACCGAATGGGTTAAGAATGTCTGGAGTGCAACAACTTTGTGACAAAAGATGCAAGTTTTAGATTGTCTAGATTTTAGTTCAAACATGACAATGGTACAAGGTTTTTTGCAGACATGTTCTGAATTCATTATATTGTTGAGAAAATTGGGTCTGAAGTCTATATAAGGCCAAACTTTATCATAATAAAAACTTTTTGACCCATGTATGAAAAAATCACTAGTAATTTTGTGTAAAAAGTCATATTTTCACCAGATTTATGACAGAAAAACTAGGTTTTTTGCTTAGAATTCCTTATTGATTCACAAATTACAATTTGGATTGAAAAAAATATTTTTCGTATCATTATGTGAGGGTACACTACTTTGTAAATATATGTATTTTCATGTTTTTCCGTTGATTTTCTTCAATTAAAATATCTGAAACTTTTTCATGTCTAAATATTTTTCAATGCCGTTTTAGATTATCAAAATTTGATCTATGTACAATATTAGAACATATAGACCAAAATGATCAATTGAAATTTAAAAATTGGAAAAAAATAATTTTTTGGTGCCATTTTATTTGAATTCACCCATGTATTATAAATTTTATTCCCATGAACATGCTTTTTGTTGTCTGCAGAAGCCTTGAATTCCAGCCGAGTCCAAAATGTGGCTAAGAAAAGCTGCATCGTTAGAAATGTAAAGGAAATGTACTTTAGAGGACAAAACTTTGCTATCGTAAAGGATTAACACGCAAAGCAACTGATAAGAGGGGGTAAATTCATTCTAAATTTATTATTTTAAATCCAAACCCTATGCTGTGGGTTCTCATTGGAATCGTCTCAGTGAGACGATTCTAATGAGTACCCACAACATAGGGTTTGTTTAAAAAAATAAATGAAACATTGTATTTTGAAAATCCATACACCTTCCTATCTAACTCAGAACACGCATACATTTGCTGCATATTTGCTGCACTAGACAATATTTTATCTGTGCAGTGATAATATAGGTCATTAGACTGCATAAAATAGGACAAACATGTAGTTCAATATATGACAGACATGCAGTTCAAGTGCATACTGCACAGCATAACATGTGTGCAGCATACACATGGTTAATCCTTTCCCAAACGACAAAAATGGCAATGAATTTTGTGCTGAAGTTAGACTGAGTTTATTACTGTTATGTATTGAAACAAGCCGAGATTTTCTAGCAACACCTATAAATTGCTATTATTTGTCCGAAATTATGTCACAGCTATCTGGATAAGATCGTTCCCTATTAGTGTGTCCCATTTTGAAAGCTGCAGATGGGAAAATATACATTATCAAAGATAGTATGTGTGTACATTATCGCAAAGGAAATATGGAGACAAAAGGAGAATATGCTGGTTATCAGCATTTTCCTCTTTTGCCTCACTGTTTTCTAAAACCTTTTCCATTAGGGACGTCTTTTGTTAAACAGGTTTCTGGAGAATATTGTTTGGTTAAAATTCTTGGTCCAGTAGCCTTGAGACTACCGGGTTATTGTCATTGTAATTTGTTTATCGTGCGTGAGCGGGTCCGTACGTCGTGCGTCCGCGTGGGTTTTCTCAGACACTACCGGGTGCAATGCTACCGAACTTTACAGGATTGATCCTTGCCGTTGAGTAAAAAGGACAATTTCATTCTTCAAAAAAGACAATATTTGACTGTTATGATACTCGATATCGACTAATGTCTATGTAGACCTATACTCTATATATCGAGGGCTCAGTGCAAAACTGTCTCAACTCACTTTTTGTAAATTTTACAGGAGAAGCAAAAAACTGTTTATTTTTTCAAATGGACTTGTTGAATAAACATTGTTTTAATGAATCAAGGGACAATTACCTAAGTTTTTATGTGAATGATAAAGATCTTACTAATAACATTGTAAAAAGATGATTTTGTAAAAAATCTGACTTGAGACAGTATGCCCTCCGAAATTCTAGAGAATCAACAAAAAAAATTGTATGCAAAACTGTACCAACTTGACTTGAGACAGTTTTCCATCTAAAAATGTTAAACATTGATCTCATTTCTTTGTGCAACACTGTCTCAACTCAATTTTCTTTTGTCTATAGATAACAAAATACTTCTTTTGTTGCAAAGTTACATAGAAAACAAGATAAAAATAGTTTAACCATTTCCAAACAAGACCAGGTTTTAACATTCCTAATACCGGTATTGAAGGTTTTGGGAAACTTTAAAATACTTGTTTACCAGCTTTTTCTCCTATTTTCTCAATATTTTCAATGTTATAATTATCATGTACAAATCCTTTCTTTATTCATACTTATTTTGCTGTCTGCTGCATTTATCATATTGACCACCTTAATTTTTAGCATGCTAGCACTTAATGTCCGGAGAGCTAAATTTTTAATGTCACAGCCGTAGTGTCGGTGCCGACATCAGTGTTGCGTCGTGTCTTCAAAAACCTGGTCTATATCTCTGGCACTATTTAAGAGATACAGCCTTGATATTTCAAACATGGATACTTCCTGCCAAGACCTTCCATTTGGGACCATGACCTTTAACCTAGTGAGTAGTGACCTTGGAGTTTGACCTACTGATAATAAACTTTAACCTGACCTACAGGGTGTCCCAAAATATGTATCCCCATTTTAAACATCTATGAAATTGACAAATGTTGTCACTGAGTAAAATCAGTTACATAGGTATGAAGGGGACATGATGAAGTTTTGTTTGATATATAGAACATCTAAATTTACTTTGAAATTTTATTCCACATAACGTTTTAAAAAATATGTCATTTTTAACTGTTTTGCCAAATGACGTCAACGACGTCATCTTTTTCATTTGACAAAGTTTCGTTTTCCAAGCTAAGACGATCAAATTGATCCTTTCAATTTTGTCTTCCATGACCATTGTGGCTAATATAGATGCAGTGAAAGTCTTAACATCACTAAATTTTGAAGGGATGAAAATAATCACAAGGACTAGAGTTCGAAATGAGGAAAGATGTTGTTTCACTTAAAATTTGGATGATGGTGCAAATGGTGCTTTAAACGGAGACACATTTTAAACATCTATAAAATTGACAACCTATTGTTATCAGATAAAATCAGTTACTTAGGTAAGAAGGGGACATGATAAAGTTTTGTTTGATATATAAATCATCCATAGTTACTTTTCTAATATATTCAACAACATGCTTCAAGAAAAAGTTTGTCTTTGCAAAAACTATCCCACTTTACAGCACCATTTGCACCAGCATATAAATTTTCAGTGAAACAACATCGTTTCTCATTTCGAAATCTAGTTCTTGTGAATATTTTCTTCCCTTCAAAATTTAATGATGTTAAGACTTTCACTGCATCTATTTAACCCTTTCCCAAACGACAAAATTTTAGGGCAGTCCAATTCAAAAGTTACTGCAGATGACAAAAGGAAGGTTGATGAAGATAAAATTTGTGTATAAAATAGCATGGAAAGTATTGAGACAAAAGGAGAAACTGCTGGTTATCAGCAGTTTCTTCTTTTGTTTCAATGTTTTCCCAAGCCTTTTCTAATAGGGACATCAAAACCAGGCCTTGTTTGGGAAAGGGTTAAGCCACATTGGCCATGGCAGACAAAATTGAAAGGATCAATTTGATCATCATATCATGGAAAAAGAAACTTTGTCAAATGAAAAAGATGACGTCGTTGACGTCATTTGGCAAAACAGTTAAAAAATGACATATTTTTTAAAACGCTTGTGGAATTAAATTTCAAAGTAAATATAGATGTTCTTTATATCAAACAAAACTTTATCATGTCCCCTTCATACCTATGTAACTAATTTTACTCAATGACAACATTTGCCAATTTTATAGATGTTTAAAATGGGGACACATATTTTGGGACACCCTGTATATCTAATGCACTATTACAGCAAGAGCCTCATATTCCACATATGGATACCTCATGCCATGACCTTGAGACAATTACCTAGTGACCTTCACTTTTGACCTTGGACAAGCTTTCATATAGGCGAGCTATGTTGTCCGCAGACAACTCTTGTTTACCATTCAGAAAAGTCAGTCAATGTGTCACAGAATGTGTTACAGGACGGCACAAACTTATTATCATTCAAGGAAATTGCAGAAAAAATAAGAGATATCAGAGAAGAGCAACCATATAGTTATTTCAAATAAAAAGAAACATAAAAAGTTTACCAAAAGGACATAAATCTGGTTGTGTCAGAGTAGAGGGACTTTGTCTTACAGCATAGCATCTGGAAATAAGTATGTGTGGAAGTAGAATTTAAGCAAAATTATTGGTGATTAGAGATAGAGAAACTTGCATGTTAAGTATTCACCAAAATTCTTAGTCAAGGGGGATAACAGTCTAAATTTAGAATTATATAAGACTGCCAAATATATCATAATTATGCAGGTACAATGCTAATGCAAAGTTTAGAAATGATAGCTTTAGTAGATGTTGATCTATTGCAACTGACACATTACAGTGAACCCTTATCAAAAGCATTAAGCTAATGTAGCCTCCTGAACTACAGGAAATAGCAAAGATAAAGATGTCATCATGTGTGAAACACTAATGCCCTAGAAATGGCCAATGTTAAGTTCTATCGACATCTGTTTTGAGGAATGTTTACTTTAAAGTCTTATCTGAAATATGGCATCAGTTTTACCCCTTGAATAAACAACATACTTTGTGAAAATTAAGCTTAAAGTGTAAAAGTGCACACTTTCTTTTTGAACTTAGTATAGTTGGACACTGTCAATCCAGATCTTTCTTGGTTTTCTGCAGCTTCTAGCTCCTAGTATATCCATTTCCATTATGAAATTAATGTAATCATTTGCAATTCAGACATGTCCTTACCATCTGAGATGTCTTGTGCATAATGTTGAAGAGACCGTCACTTCTTGCATTCTAAGTCTGGAACATGAAGCTTCCATCAATTTGTCATCCAGGGGTCTGATACAACAGATCCACCAGATCATATCCCTGTCATTTCAAATGAGGTGTTGCAATCCAAAGCATTAGGTGCCCAGTCTCTCCACTATGACAAAGGGAAGAATGGGCATCAAAGACCCTTCGTTGGGCCAGGAGGATTCGCTGATTGGGGTTAAATGCCTTTTTAAACTACTAAGGTCATATCGTGGCGGCTAAGCCTTGAGGAAGGCAAGCCTGGATATCAGGAAACAATGAAGGTACCTGAACTTTCTCCAGGCAGCACTCAGCAGCATATGATGGTGATAGTGAATCCACAACCACCTCCAGCACTCAACATGTCTCCCAGGTAGTAAATGGCTCTACCTCCAGTTGAGTATCATCAGCCACCACATGGGTAACAGGTCCATTTGGCATGCAGTACCACATCATCTTGGGCATACACAGTCTGGGGTCATTGTGACATATCTCATCCTGATTCCAGAGTACTTCTTGTGTAGCCAGATCTTACACATTGAACTAAAGACAGAGTTCATCCCTACACCACTTCAGCATTCAGCACAAAGAAATGCACTGGAGTCACAAAGTAGATCAAGTCAAGGACCAATTAAAATGAGATGTGTCTTCCTCATAACTTGACCCTCATCCCTCATGGAGTATGAAACAAAGTTAGGGGTAGCACCTTTTAAGGAGGCTAGCAGCTTAAAAAAAGTATTCCCCCCCCCCCATCTCAGTTCTGTTATAAACAACAAGTATTTAAAATCAAAGAGCTTTGATAGTTGATAGCACAATACATGAATACAGTAAGTGGTATACAAGACATTGCTCGGACAACTTTGAACAGCTGATGAAACCTCTTATCATTCAAAATTTGCATTGTAGCAAAATTTAGATGGAAAACTGCTTTATTAGGCTTAAAAACTAAAAATTAATGACTTAGCAACTTTCAAATTACTTAATCAGTCTCTGTCTAGAATATTTGAGTTTTAGATAGGCAAAATGTACTTGAATTAGATACACAATTACAATATACCAAACTTATATAGCATTTTTATCACAATATGAAAGCTCTCAAATTCAAATTGTTTGTGTAAAACTTATTCCATGTTTCTTATTTTCTCTGACTCAAAAGATTACTAGACTTGACATGGGAATAATATGGGAATTAATTGTTTGAGGAAAATATCAATGTCAAAAAAAGATGTCTTGCACCTTTACAAATTGGAATATTGCTCTTAAATAAAGGTGGAGACACATTCTAGAAGGTAGAAGCAATAATTGAGTCTTAAAGCAGCATTTACCTAGTAAAGACAAACGACGATGTGTTTGTGAAACATTAATGCCCCCGAAATGTTTAATTTTTTGGAGAAAATGCCAATGTTAAGTTTTCACATTTAGGGCTGATAAGGGTTAAACGGATGACCTTGAGGAAGGTCACATTGCATGGAACAGGTATATATCATTGAACGAAGGTTACATACCAAATTTGAGCTTTGTATGTCAAATACTTTTGGAGAAAATGCCAATGTTAAGTTTTCAGACAGACGGACACGAGTAAAACAATATGCCCCTGATCTTTCTATACTGGGTCATAAAAATCTTTAGTTGACGATAACATCTATGTTAATGACACCCTTGCTCATCAAAGTTATTTGGTATCTTCAAGAGGACAACAACAATGGGCATATATAGTGCAGTTGGATGTACGCCAGACTCTCATTTCTTAGGTCCCTGGTTGTGGCAAATGTCCTTTCTAACAATTTTGTCTCCCACCACTTATTTGATAATCTAAACGGTAAACCTATGTGGGAGAGCAGCTGGTGGCTAAAAATGGATGTTGTTTTAGTACTGGGGAGAAAAACAACACGAAACCATGGTCAGGTGCTCCATCTGCTGCAATTATTCTGCTATACTGTTATAGAGGTGTTTTAAAAACAGCATTCAATCAATCAAAATAAGCAAATCCATTCGTTGTACATTGGACAGAGAAGACATTTCCAAAACAATGATTTGCCCATTTTTATCACAATCATTTAAAAACACATACTCAGAATATGAAAATATATCCTGCATTCAAAATAACGTCATTAGCTGTACATTTCTGTTTGACTTTGCATTGCAAACTACCCCATCGCTTAAAATACAATAATGTTCTTGGTTTTACAATTTGGGAAAGGGTTAATCACTTGGCGGTAAAGGACTGGAAGCCAAATTTATTTTTTGTAACCAATTTATAATACTGAAGTCATTATATTTGTTCAGTTATCTATTCAATATGTAGAAAATTGTGAGTTAGGTACAGTTTTGCACTAACAATCTTGTAAAATTCTCAGGAATTATTCCATGCAAAACTGTACTTAACTCAAATTACGACAGTTTTGCATAAAAGAAAATTGCACAATTTGAGTTAGGACACTTGTGTCACTGTTGATTTTTGTCCTTTTCCCACAAAGATTTTTACAAAATATTTTTCCCACATGTGTAGCAGTTGATTAGAAAGTGAAAAATGTAAAAAAAATATTTTTGAAAAAAAATGAGTCGAGACAGTTTTGCACTCAGCCCTCGATATCATTTATGATGAGCTGAATATTCAGCCTGATCGGAATTACCTGTGGGAATTATGTGCCTTTGAATCAAAGATGTTGTTTAAGACCTTGGTAGATCGGAAACGGTGTCATGGGCGTCAGTCGACTTATACTCGGATGAACGAATCTTCGACCTGCACGCTTCTCTGTCCTTCATTAGAGTCCTCATCTCAGCCACATCCTTTAGCCACTGTTAGCCCAGTGTTTCTTCTGAGGGTATCCAGCTATGGCGTACCAAATGGGTCAAATGTCTATTTAGAGCGTGCACGCAAAAATATACGCGTCGACGCGTAAATTTTATGCGTCGACGCGTATATTTACGCGTCGACGCATAAAATTTACGCGTGCAGTTGAACATTTATGCGTCGACGCGTAAATTTTCAACTGCTCGCGTAAATATACGCGTCGACGCGTATTTTATCTATTTACCAATCAGATCCTTCGTTTCATCCATCAATTTTATGGTATAAAAGGAAAGGTTTGAAACCGCCTCTCCCATTGGCCAGCCTCGGTTTCACATTTTTTACTACTGCTCGCGTAAAATTTACGCGTCGACGCATATATTTTCAACTGCTCGCATAAATTTTATGCGTCGACGCGTAAATATACGCGTCGACGCATAAAATTTATGCGTCGACGCGTATATTTTATGCGTGCACGCTCTTTCTAGACTTTTGACCCATTTGGTACGTCATAATCTGGACACGTTGTCCTCGCTCGTCCACGCCTGTGTTTCCCATGTTTAGGCTCCCATAAAATTAGTTTACTGGCCGCAAGCTTGGGGTGACGCACGAAGTGACCAGCCAATTGCAAACGCCGCTGCCTTATCTTGTCTGCCAAAGATCACAGCTAACCAACTCCGTGCAAAGCATAGCTGCGATTTCGTATAGCTGTAAACGTGGTCGATTCATGCGATTGGTCTTAGTTTGGTCAAGATTCGCAAACGTTTATCTTAGTACATTATTGCAATTATAGTTTTTTAGCTCACCTTAGCACGAAGTGCTGAGGGTGAGCTATTGTGATCGCTCACCGTCTGTCCGTCCGTCTGTCTGTCCACAATTACTAAAAAATCTTCTCCTCCCAAACTATAAGGTCTAGAGTCTTGAAATTTTGTTTGTAGTATTGTCTCAATGCCCTCTACCAAAATACTTCAAATAATTGTGCTTATAGAAAAATTGGCCCTATGTTGTGGGGTTTAAGGTTTCACACTGAAACACAGTTTTCTCAAGGACTATTTGGCCTAGAATCTTGAAATTTTGCATGACTTTACATCTCCTAAACCTCTAACAGAATACTAAAAATCATCACATTGCAAGGAAAGAAGCCCTATGTTATGGGTTCTGGAATTTTCAAGTGAGGAATTGTTTTGACCAGGTAGATTTTATCACATATCGTTGGTGGGGAGTCAAATCCTCGTAACTACAGCTTGAATAAGCTGGAGTTACGAGGTTTTGACTCCCCCACCGACGATATCATATCCCTATAATCAGATTATGCAGATCATAATACTGATAAAGAATGCATGGAGCAAACAGTGTTTGTTTACTGATCTAGGGATCAACTAAATACTTTAACCCTTTCCTGGAAAGACCTTGTTTTGAAGTCCCTATTAGAAAAGGCTTTGGAAATTAATGAGTCAAATGAAGAAAGTGCTGGTTCTCCTTTTACCTCAATATTTTATTTAATTTTATTCAATGTTTTATATGCTAGTTCATTGTAAACGAATCCTATTTGTACCGCTGTCAATTTTGTATTCTGAACTTTCAAATTGGGACAGTCTATTTCCTTTCTTTACCTTTCTGTATGGGAAAGCATTATGCCCTTTCTCTACCATACACAGGTTTGCCTCACCGACAGAAAAGGCTTGTAAATGATATGGTAAAAGAAGAAAATGTTGATAACTTGATAGCCTGTGTTATCTCATTTTGCCTCATCATTTTCTCTGCATTTTTATACATGAATGCAGTCTTTATCAACACCTGTTTTATCATCTACAGCAGCTTTTAATTATGTCTGCTCTTATGTTATGTTGTTTGGAAAAGGTTTTACCATAACCAAATCCTTACTGTTCAATGAATATTTCCCCTATGTTGTGGGTTCCATATAAATGATAGAGGGCAATGTTTGACAATCTTTTCAAGTTGTTAAGGCCTGAAGATAATTTTTTTGCCTCGTTTAAGAACTTTTAGAATTATTCCTATGCTTTAGGCTCTTGCATTTTGTACAGAAAAAAGTGCATATAAGTTGTGTGTGTCATATTGTCTTGTTAAACAGATTAGTTCAAGTTATCATTTTGCTTTGAAAATAAGCTCTACCATGAGGTATTCTAGATTTAAAAAAGCGGAAACAGGTTTAAAATTGTCTTAGAATTTCCAAACTTTCTATGGTTTCTAAATATTATAGCCCAATGACCTTTTTCCAAGATTAATGCTTCAATTTGTCTATGTGCAATGGAAATTCAGTAATATGTTGTGGATTTTCTGATTTTAAATACAGATATAGTGAAAAATCTTTGACAATCTTTTCCCAAATTGTGCTTTGAAATTAAGTGTGTACCATTGTCGTATGACTCCTTTTCAAAATCCTCTTTTCAAAATCCTCGGAGATTTAAAAGGTTTGTTAAAAAGTATGTCTCAGGGCGCTCTAAGGTGAGCGATATAGGACCATCTTGGTCCTCTTGTTAGCTCGACTAGCCTTTCAGGCCAGCGCGCTAAATTGTCTTTGCGGTGTGACCGTCGTGCGTCAGTACGTGGGTCCGTGCGTCGGTGAACTTTTTCTTCAAACATCTCAGAAACTACTGGATGGATTTCAACCAAACTTCACAGGAATGATCCTTTGGCGACCCTCTCTCAGATTCCTTCAAAGAATTTGGATTGAAGCAGAATAACATGAGTTATCTGCCCTTGAATGTCAAAAATAGCTGGTTTTGACTTTATTTTTACTCTAAAATCGTGCATACGAGAATTCGTTCAAACTCAGAAGGAAATTGTTGCTGCTGCTTTGTCTGCTGCGTTTTTGAATATGGATATATCTAAATTTTGTTTTTTAGGAAAGAGGAAAAAGTCCAGTCATTCAGTGTTTGTCAATGGGTACCGATAAGACTGTCATGATAAGAATTAAAGAAATACATACCCAATAAAGTCAAGGCCAGAATGGTCTCAAATTTTATTGGCTGACAAAATCAATGAATGGGTAGAATTATATTGATCAATTCGACCGATTTTTGAAATATCACGTACTGATCAATATTTTTTTAAAGAAAGAACGAATTTGATACTTTTAAATTCGGGTTTTCTTCAAAAATCGTGTAACTACAGCTTAAAACAACATGTAGATACGGGGATTTTGTAGAAAGCGCGCGGCGATAAGCCTTTGTATAAAAGCATGCATATTGTATAGACATTTGGGTTAGGTTTTCATTCACTATTCTGTATTGACAAATGAACAGCTTGCACAGATAAAAATCTTATGATCTTTTCCCATATGTAAGACCCGATTTTGACATTCTTGGCTTTGGAAATACATTGAGGCAAAAGAAGAGATATCTTTCTCCATTGTCTTAAAATTTTCTGGGCTATTACACAAAAAAAAATCCTTAAAAAGATTAAAACATTTTTTTCGTCTGTAGCAGCTTTCAAATTTGAACAATCCACATTTCTCTAGTTTGGCAAAGGGTTGCAATCATAAAGTCTCGCCAAATGTTGCAAAATCATATTTTCTTCAAAAACCTCGTAACTGCAGATTTTTTAAAGCTGTAGTTACAAGGTTTTTGAAGAAAATCGGTGATTAATGTTTTTGTCGGACAGTCACGCAGAATATGCATGTGTCTGCAAGAGCACACGTTTAAGTGCAAGACAAATTTATGTGCAAATGCATTTTATATGCATTTATGATGTTTTTGCGTGGTGCATGAGTAGGACAATGATTGTGCATAGGAATTGGGGCGATTCAAAAACAATAGCTAATACTAAAATATGAATATCATTCATATACAATAGAAACAAAACAAAAACCGCTTCAAATAGGCCAGTGCAATAGATCTGCAATTTTCGGTTGCATAGAAATATATGAGAATACATCTAACATTGTCTCAAATGACAAACATTTAGACTTCTCCAATTTAAAGCTTTAGACTAAAGCATCTGTTCTCGTGCCTAGCAGAAATAGTTTGGGGAAACATTGAGGGAGGTGTGGAAATTGTTACAATATCTCATTTTCCATTAATAACAAACATATCTTCTATCTTTTTATACTATTTTTTGTAGATCTAACAATAAAGAAAATTTATCTAATTGACATTACCATCCACAATTTCTGTTAAATTTAGATTGTCTAAAACTTTGCCGCTCGAGAAGGGGTTTTAATTTCATTGAGGCTACTAATTTATTCATGACGAAGTTTTTTCTCCTCCATAACCTTTTGACAAAGGTGAGAATGGATGACACTTCTGGTACAAAGATATACCGTACTTATTCTAATAAATATCCAAATGTTAATTAGAATCATGGTCAATCAAGGATCAGGGTTGGGCGCTTGCTTCATAGAGGAATTTTGATTTCCATCGTGGGAAAAAGGTTATTACAGTGTCACTTATAGAGAAGATCCTGAAAGGGAAGTTACCCAATGAAAACATATAAAACACTTTTGTTTGAATCATCTTATCTTTTTTAACATGCTGGTTTCCTGTCGAGCTTTGGAGTTGGGTGGTCGTTTATTAGAGAATTGGCGCTTACCAGAATAAGTACGGTAACATAAAAATGACTCACCCTCTAGATATATAATTAATAAAGCTGATATATTATTATCTTTGTTACAATCTAGTATAATGTTAGTGAGTGGTCAAAATATCGCATCTATAGCTTTATCGATCTGTAGTTACGTGGTTTGGACCTCCCACTGATGATATGTTAAGTATCAACTTTCAATTTTATGTCAAGGCAGTTCACATACCCACATTCTATTACCACGGTGAAGCTTTTTGACACCCCTCAAGAAAAATGCTTGAGAAAACATTGTGGACTATGAAAATCGCTCGCTTCAATGTAGGCTTTTTCTAATTTCTCGGCTTATGAACAACGTATTTTGATGAGATAAAGTGCTCCGTACGTGCCTTTGGGGGCACAATTCCCGATTCATTAAACACGGTCTCTTCTTCGAACATTCAAACAAAAGCATTTCCCTGTGTGCACATCTGACAGAAAAATGCTTGCGTTTTAACATTTGAAGAAACCATAGAGTTTACTCTAAAGTGAATTGAAATAGAACCGGTGTCCCAGGGTAACGTGTCCCCTGGGTAACGTGTCCCCGGGGACATGTTACCCAGGGGTAACGTGTCCCCGGGGACACGTTACCCAGGATAATGACCCTGGGTAACGTGTCCCACCCCCTGGGTAACGTGTCCCCCCCCTTGGAAATTTTTTTTTTAACATTATTGTGTATTTTTAATGCATATTTTGTTTCATAATTATTTATTCTTTTAAAATAAGTTATTTTAAACATGAAATTTAAATATTTAATTATTTTTTATTCTTTCACTTTTCCAAAGAAGGAAAATGTCTAATTGCATTGTAATTTTTTATTAAATCACTTTCTCCAAATACTTTTCAACTATTATTATTACCATTATTAATATTCAATAATTTTAAAACTAAATAGGCATTAAAAATATACATTATAATTAAAAAGGAAAAATATCAAAGGGGGGGACACGTTACCCAGGCCTGGGTAACGTGTCCCCGGGGACAGGTTACCCAGGGGTACCGTGTCCCCCCCTCTTCCTCTTAAAATTTTTTCACATTATTTCTGCGCAATTTACTTTGGTATTATCACGAAATATTAATAATGATATAAAAATACACATTATGATTAAAAAGGAAAAAAATCCAAGGGGGGTACACATTACTCAGGCCTGGGTAGCCTGTCCCACCTCTCATTGAAAAGTGAAAGAATGAAAAAAATTAAATTTTTTGGTAAAAATAGCTTATTTTAAAAGATTCAATAGTTAGAAAAATAAATAGGCATTAAAAATACACATTATAATTAAAAAGGAAAAACATCAAAGGGGGGGACACGTTACCCAGGCCTGGGTAACGTGTCCCCGGGGACAGGTTACCCAGGGGTAACGTGTCCCCCCTCCCCCTCTTAAAATTTTTTCACATTATTTCTGCGCAATTTCCTTTGGTGTTATCACGAAATATTAATAATGATATAAAAATACACATTATGATTAAAAAGGAAAAAATCCAAGGGGGGTACACGTTACTCAGGCCAGGTTAGCCTGTCCCACCTCTAATTGAAAAGTGAAAGAATGAAAAAAATTAAATTCATATATTTTTTGGTAAAAATAGCTTATTTTAAAAGATTCAATAGTTAGAAAAATAAATAGGCATTAAAAATACACATTATAATTAAAAAGGAAAAACATCAAAGGGGGGGACACGTTACCCAGGCCTGGGTAACGTGTCCCCGCGGACAGGTTACCCAGGGGTAACGTGTCCCCCCTCCCCCTCTTAAAATGTTTTCACATTATTTCTGCGCAATTTCCTTTGGTGTTATCACGAAATATTAATAATGATATAAAAATACACATTATGATTAAAAAGGAAAAAAATCCAAGGGGGGTACACATTACTCAGGCCAGGTTAGCCTGTCCCACCTCTCATTGAAAAGTGAAAGAATGAAAAAAATTAAATTCATATATTTTTTGGTAAAAATAGCTTATTTTAAAAGATTCAATAGTTAGAAAAATAAATAGGCATTAAAAAATACACATTATAATTAAAAAGGAAAAACATCAAAGGGGGGGGACACGTTACCCAGGCCTGGGTAACGTGTCCCCGGGGACAGGTTACCCAGGGGTAACGTGTCCCCCCTCCCCCTCTTAATATTTTTTCACATTATTTCTGCGCAATTTCCTTTGGTGTTATCACGAAATATTAATAATGATATAAAAATACACATTATGATTAAAAAGGAAAAAAATCCAAGGGGGGTAGACATTACTCAGGCCTGGGTAGCCTGTCCCACCTCTCATTTGAAAAGTGAAAGAATGAAAAAAATTAAATTCTTTTATCTTTTTGTTATAAATAGCTTATTTTAAAAGATTCAATAATTATAAAACTAAATAGGCATTAAAATATACATTATAATTAAAAAGGAAAAAAATCAAAGGGGGGGACACGTTACCCAGGCCTGGGTAACGTGTCCCCGGGGACAGGTTACCCAGGGGTAACGTGTCCCCCCCCTCTCTCCTCTTAAAATTTTTTTCACATTATTTCTGCGCAATTTCCTTTGGTATTATCACAAAATATTAATAATGGTAATAATAATAGTTGGAAAATATTTGGAGAAAGTGATTTAAACAAGAGCCGTCACAGACGGATTATGCTCCCCAAATAAGTGTTTGTCACAAAATAAAAACTATCATACATTAAGCCCCCTTTTCCCATGACAGCTTTTTTGTAGACACATTATTTATAGGATATGGTCTAGAACATCCTGTTTATTACATGAGCACAAAATTTCATTAAATTCTGCCCATTAGATGAAGAGAAATAAGAGAAAAACTAATTTTTACACTAAGGCCCCTTTTTCCATGACGCAGCCTTAAATTTACAAACGGAGAAAAAGGTCCCTAGGTATTGACCCAGGGAGTTCACATGTGAAGTTTCATTGAATTTGGTCCAAGGGTTGCTGAGATATGGCTGTGGACGGACGGACGGACGGACGGACACACGGACACACGGACGGACGGACGGACGTACGGACGTACGGACGGACAGCGTGGCGACTATATGCTCCCCCGAATTTTTTTCGGGGAGCATAAAAAAAATTACAATGCGATTAGATATTTTCCTTCTTTGGAAAAGTGAAAGAATAAAAAAAAAATTAAATATTTAAATTTCATGTTTAAAATAACTTATTTTAAAAGATTTAATACTCATGAAACAAAATATGCATTGAAAATACACATTACGATTAAAAAAAAAATTTCCAAGGGGGGGACATGTTACCCAGGGGGTGGGACACGTTACCCCTGGGTAACGTGTCCCCGGGGACACGTTACCCAGGGGGACACGTTACCCTGTTACACCGGCAATATTGCTTCCTTGAAAAGGAGCGTACGGTGCACTTTATCTCGTCAAATTCTGTTGAAAATATTTACATGTATTTTGTGGTGGCGGGACACATCTAATCAAGTGACTCATAGTCAATAATTTATGGAGCCACATTTTCATACCATATAGATAGGGCTTATATATAATATCAAGTGGTTGCCTTCACATTTTGTCTCAAGGCCAGATGAAAAATAATATTGTCCCTTGTAACGAAACCCGCACAACATCCGTTTCTCAAACGGCATTTTACTGGTACGAGTAATATGCTCAACGTCAAAATCGTTGATTGTTTGAGAAAGGGCTTGGCTAACCGAAAGGGAGAAAATGCTGGTAATAAACGGGACTTCTTCTGCTCCTTTTTACTCAATATGTTTTCAAAACGTGTCAATTAAAAAAGTCAAAATTGGAGAATCTTCGCACGAGTAGTGGGCTTCTAATTATAATTGAAACTCGTATAAGTGTCGAAGTCGAAGGGAACAAAATTTTGTCAAGAAATATCCGTAGTTCCACTCAGTCGATGTTTGTTTAATGACGTTTTTAAAACCATTTTTGATGCTCATGAGTTACGTACATAATTGAAATATAGTAGAAATTTCAGAAGGGAAAGAAACAGATTGAAATGGGCAAATATTCCACCTGTCATACTATATTCCAATGGCGATGAATTTTGTGCTAAAATAGATTTGGTATACCGTTATGTTTTCACAAACCGTCGGCGTCACGGGTAGCCCAATAAAATCGTTCCCTATTGTTACATGTATTTCAAAAACATGTCAGAAAGAATTATTCGACAATTTCGATGCGGACGAGACCAGATATTCAATTCGACTTAAGCAGTCATTCGACATAGCCGATGTCGAGAAAACGAGCATAAACAGATACGGTACTTTTTCAAAATCAGAGATTGTAGGTTAAGAGCTAATTTTCTCTCTTCTTTCAACAATGTTTCAGTCTAAATATGATCAGGGGTGAGAATCAGGCGGAAGCCATGAGTGAATAGCGTGCTATTACGCCACGATCAATTTTTTAACTGTCAGGCGGAATTACACTGAATGCTGAAACCTTTTCGCTTTTGTCCGCAATAATTTCAAGATTTTGGTTACCCTTTCCCGGACGGAGAATTTTGTACCAGTCCAATTTGACAGGAGTTTCCAGTGACAAATTAAATTATATCAAAAGTAGAGAAGGTGTTTGCCTATGTTATAGCATACTATTAGTTAATGCTGAGAGAAAATGAGAAATTGATGATTATCAGCAATTTCTGCTTTTCTCTCAATGTTTTCCTAAATACTTCTATTAGGGACGCGAAAGACTTAAAGTAATCTTAGTGCAAAGAGATATCTATCAGTGCCCATCGAATTTGTCAAAATAGTTTATCAAAGTGATTTTTGTGATTTTTTCCATATACAAAAAATAGTGTAGTCTTCCTCCTCTCCCACCCCACCCATCGAAAACACACACCCCCCCTCCTTGAAAAAACTGACTGGATCCGCGCTAGTATGGCTACTAAAATGTAAACAACACACTCTCTCCTTTTCAAAGGACGTTCTCGTGACTAACTTTTTTTACTTCATATTCATGTAAGAAATCATATAGGTAAAAGGTGAAGATCAGGCATTCGTCGTGTGTAAAGAACATGATGTAAACCTTTTCCCAAATCAACAAAATTTTAGACAAGCCAAAGTTATATATAGGGGAGACCGGGGTATCATGAACCACTTTTTGATAAATTTCAGCTAGGGCTTTCTTAGTTTCACGCAGAGTGCTCTGATTAATACCATATGAAAGATCAACATCTCTCGTATGTTTCCAAACCTTTGACAGATATTTTCGACATCAATAATCCACAGAAAAGCATTTTAAACAGAGCTGGTGAAATGGTTCATTTAACCCCTTTGACGGGGCAGGTTGAACCAGTACATGGGGTAAGTTGAACCAATTGGCATGTTTGCGATAATTATTCACACCGAAAAGAGAAATAAACACCAGATTTCATTCATAATGATGAAAATGGGTGTTACCTGCAAGAATATCGTAATATTTCGTTCAAAGAATAAACATATATTTCAGTTTTCAAGAGAATTCGATTAGACATACAACAGACATTTTAAAAGGCCCAGAATTATTTGGAGCGTTTTATCTGCACTTATTTTCATAGTGGTTCAACTTACCCCGGTACACCCCATGGTCTTATACTTGTCATTTGTAAAGAACCCATCTTACAATATCAATAACGGAATTCAATTTTACATTCTGAAGATATCATATATCTGTAAAATGTAAAGAATACTGCTGAGATTTGCTGTGCATTGGAGTGCGAAGACGAAATGCAGGAATTGTGAAAACCAATTTTAAGGTCGAAATTTCGTTTTTTTGGGCATAAAATCCATCTAAAAAGACAGAATCTCTCGAAATTTTCACCGATGAATACTAAAAATATTTCCGCCTCGAATACTTACACCGAAAACGTGAAATTGAAAAGCATTCGAGAGATAATTGGAGTGGTTCGTTTAACCCCGTGGCTCAATTAACCCCGGTCTCCCCTAGAGGATAATCGTTTGTTTCAGTGTAAGACCGATTTATATTTCCTTGAGTGAACAACAAAAGCTTTATTTTCACGAGTGGCGAAGCCACGAGTGAAAATGTAGCTTTCGTTGTTCACGAAATGAAATATAAATCGATCTTACACGAAAAACAAACGATTATTCTATTTCTTTAATGCAAAAATTAGACAAAATACAAAAAAAAAAATATGACAAATTTTCTTAAAGCGCGTCATTTTGCACGTGACTGCTATGCAACGCTTATGATGACGTCATTTATTTGGCCCAGCTTACATAACGTCAGATAGGGTGAAATGAACGAAAGCCGGGCGTAAGTTTTTGATAATTTCACTGGAAAGGCGGTGAGTTTATCAAAATGATAATCTACCGTTATTTCCCGATAATCCACCGAAAAGCATTAAAGAATATGCTACAATCGATAAATTTGGGGTAAATCAACATGGGGCATGTTTATACTATAACAGGGACCATAGAGACAAAAGGAGAGAATGCTGCTCATTAGTATTTTCTCTTTTTTTGTTCCAATGTTTTACCAATCCTTTTTCTATTAGGGACCTCAAACCCCATTTTTTTTTTTTGGGGGGGGGGGGGTTAAATCGGGATTCATTCATAATTATAACAATGGTGTGGAAAGGAGACGCGTTTTCTCCTTTCGTCGCAATATTTTCTACACTGCGAAGTGGAGATCACTCATCACCATCTGTGATGAATGTGCTACTAGTATTTTAGCGCCCTTGATTCATTCTGACAAATTTCAAATGTTGCAGACGACGAAATAGGTGCTCCGAAAATAAGGACATTTGATCATTTTAGCAAGTATAAAAAGTGTTGAAGGAAAATGAGAAAATGCTGGTTACCAGCATTTTCTCCTTTCCCACCAAGACTTTCCAAAACCACATCTATTGTAGATGTCTTAATCAGATGTTGTTTGTTTCTCCTTTTGTTGCAATGTTTTCGACGCAGTGAGTTCATGGAGTTGAGAACCATGCAATCGTCATGTGTGAGTCGCATGCTGTTTTAACGTGATCCATTCATAATAATGATGTGGGGAAGAGGCATCGACTGTCATTTCTATATTATAATATAGGCCTACCCTTTCCCAAACGGCAAAATTTTAAAACATTATTTTCGCCTTTTGTCGCATGCTGTTTTAACGTGATCCATTCATAATTATAATGTGGGGGAGAGGCGCCGGTTGTCATTTTATATAATTCCGTACCCTTTCCCAAACGGCACATTTTAGGCCGATCCAGGAGTTGCAGACATGGAATCAACACCGAATAATGCAGAAGAAATCCATGCTTAAGCATAGAAACGTCGTTGGAAAAGGTTAAAAATGCTGTTTTTTTTCATTTTATTCTTTTGTTGTAAGGTTTCCTAGACATATACAGTGGCGTCGTGAAAAGTAGGTACTGTTTGGGAAAGTGTAGGCCTATAACCAAAACAAGTCTAGGGCTTGGTTAGTTCAAAACTGTTGGAAGTGCCTACGAATTTCTAATGTGCTTACAAAAATGTTGTACTTAAAGAAAGGAAATATCTTCAATCGGATTTCAGAATGACTTAAGTCGTGATTAGATGTTTTAAAGATAGAGCTTTTTTTTTTTAAAAAACTTCTTAGATTTATACAAGTGTATTGTCAGAAATGTTTAAAATAACTTAGATACAGCTTGAATGCGTTGAAGATAGAGCCTTTTGAATGAAGAAACAAACAATTAAAAAATAATAAAACAATAGGCCTACATAAATCTTTTTGACAGACAGACGACTAACGTGTCATTTATTGGATAATAATGATAATATAATCTTTTAACAAATAAAGAAGCATTGAAAATTTGGTTTTGTAACAGACCAATTTTCGTGATAAATCTATCATTACGCTGCTTTTCAACAAAAACCTCGTACCTATAGCTTGTTTAAAACTGCAATTTACGAGGTTTTGTTCAAAAGTGACGTTTTATAACCTTCAACTTGAAACTTAGCGTTAAAAAGAGGGCTATTTCACTAAAGCTGATTATAAGATGAAAGCAAAGCTATAGTAAGTTATCGTAACTGCATAGTGACCATAGAAACATAATGGCAGTCCCCACACTCAAATTTTTCCAACTAAAGACTTAAGTATATGATAATTCCATAATTTAGGGTACCTTTCACAAACGAAGACCAGTAGTGGGTTAGGGCCTTAATGTTTTATTTCATAGTCAGGAGTTTGCTTCATGATTCCAGTTTAAAAAATGTATTTTAAGCACAGGTAATACATCAATGTCACTCACTTATCTTTAAAGAAACATCACATTCCCATTTCATTTTTGAAAGTACATGTCTTGATGCCAAGATTGGTTATTCTACGTATAATTAATGATATCAGTTTTTTTTAAATTGTTGCCGATAAGCGAAAAACACGTCCTTAAAGTTGAGACAACAATGACAAACTCCATTTACATTTGAACTGCTGTATACCGGTACATCAATTTGTTTTATTCTAACACAAAAAATATTATATTTTTCGTAAACGACCCAATACTTTGGCTTGAAAATTTCAAAATTTTCGTAAGAAAATTTGCTCTTTCAGATAAAAATAAAAGCAAAATTTACTAAAATATCTGTGAAATGCCACTTTAACAAGAGATGTTTGTAAAACATATATGCCCCCTCAAGGGCCTACATTTGATGTAGGCCTAGGTCAAAGTCCAAGGTCAAGGTAACAAGGTCCAAGGTCATGGCCAAATATGAAAGGTCTTGGTAGGAGGTGTCCATGTGTGAAATATCAAGGCTTTGTATGTAAAAGTAAAATGAAATATAGGCAAGGTTAAAGTTTTTAAAAGTAGGCCAAATGCCAAGGTCATGGTCAAATGTGAAAGGTCTTGGTTGGAGGTGTCCATGTGTGAAATATCAAGGCTGTAGGTGTAAAAGGACATGATATATATGCCTAGTTTAAGTTTTTTAAAAGTAGGTCAAACTCCAAGGTCAAGGTTGCAATATTCAAGGTCATGGTCAAAAGTGAAAGGTCTTGGTAGGAGGTGTGAAATATCAAGGCTGTAGGTGTAATAGAACATAAGATAAAGGCCAGCTTAAAGATTTCTAAAAGTAGGTCAAACTGCTAGGTCAAGGTCACACAGGCCAAGGTAATGGTCAAATGTGAAATGTCTTGGTAGGAGGTTTCCATGTGTAAAATATCGAGACTGTATAGGTAACAGGACATGAGATATAGGCCTAGTTTAAGTTTTTTAAAAGTAGGTCAAACTCCAAGATGAAGGTCCAAGGTCATGGTCAAAAGTGAAATGTCTTGGTTGGAAGAGACCATGTGTGAAATATCAAGGCTGCATGTGTAAAATCATTAAAATGACATGAAATATAGGCCCGGTTAAAGTATTATAGAAGTAGGTCAAACACAAAGGTCAAGGTCACAAGGTCCAAGGTCATGGTCAAATGCGAAATGTCTTGGTCATAGGTGTCCATGTGTCAAATATCAAGGCTGTATGTGTAAAAAGACATGATATATCAGCTAGATAAAAGTTTTTTCAAAAGTAGGTCAAAGTCCAAGGTCAAGGTCACAAGGTCCAAGGCCATGGTCAAATGTGAAAGGTCTTGGTAAGATGTGTCCATGTGTGAATTACCAAGGCTGTATGTGTAATAGCACTTGAGATATAGGCCCAGTTTATTTTTTTTAAAAGTAGGTCAAACTCCAAGGTCAAGGCCACAAGGTCCAAGGTCATAGTTGTATGTGATAGGGCTTGGTCGGAGGTTTCCATGTGTCAAATATGAAGGCTGTATGTGTAAAAGGACATGATATATCGGCCAGGTTAAAGTTTTTTAAAAGTAGGTCAAACTCCAAGGTCAAGGTCACAAAGTCCAAGGTCATGGTCAATTGTGAAAGGTCTTGATAGGAGCTGTCCATGTGTGAAATATCAAGGCTGTATTTGTAAAATGTCATGAGATATATGCCGGGGTTAATTTTTTTTAAAGTAGGTCAAACTCCAAGGTCAAGGTCACAAGGTCCAAGGTCATGGTCAAATGTGAACGATGTTGATAGGAGCTATCTATGTGTGAGATATCAAGGCTGTATGTGTAAAAGGACATGATATATAGGCAAGGTTAAGAATTAAGTGTAAAAATCAACAAAGGGCAATAACTCAGAAAATTTGATCGGCAGAGTTACGGTTCTTGTGCACTGCACCTCTCCATAATGAGATCTATCCACCGGTAAAGTATCATGATTCTACCTTACATACCTTTTGAGTTATGCTGCGGACAAGAATCAAGTTTGAAAATCAACAAAGGGCAATAACTCCAATAATATGATCGGCAGAGTTACGGTTCTTGTGCACTGCACCTCTCCATAATGAGATCCATTCACCTATAAAGTTTCATGATTCTACCTAACATAGTTTTTGAGTTATGCTCCGGACAAGAATCAAGTTTGAAAATCAACAAAGGGCAATAACTCAAAAAAAATGATCAGCAGAGTTACGGTTCTTGAGCACTGCACCTCTCCATAATGAGATCTATCCACCTGTAAAGTTTCATGATTGTACCTTACATACTTTTTGAGTTATGCTCCGGACAAGAATCAAGTTATAAAATCAACAAAGGGCAATAACTCAAAACTAGAAAGACCTGAAGGTCTTGAGTCGCTCCACAGGCCTGAATCTCCTTTAATATTAAATCCAAGTTTTGACTAGATTTTTGAATACTTGTGGTTCTTACAGCAAAAACAAAGTCAAAAGCAGCAATCATGTGGTCAATGCAAAAAGGAAGTAAATGATTGACTAATATTTTAGGGATGTTAGAGCGATAATAAAATTGAAAACTGTGATTTTGCCAAATTCAAGGACACATAATTCAGCACGTATATTTAGAATCAAATCGAAAATTAAACACATGCAAGATCTTATGGTCACTATCATTCTGTTCAAATTTTGTCTATATTAGTCAATATTTGTGGCTTCAAGAGTGGAAAAAGTGTCGAAAACTGAATTTTTGTCAATTTCAAGGGCACATAACTCAGATTATAACAGTGTGATCATGATGAAAATTACACATAAGCAAGATCTTGATGTCAACAAAATTCTCTCCAAGTATCATTTTGATTGGTTAACATTTGTGGTTGTTAGAGTGAAAACAAAGTCAAAAATGGCAATTTTGTCAAATTCAAGGGCACGTAACTCATGATGTAAGATTCCGATCAAGCTGAAAATTACACCCAGGCAGCTTATAATGCTGATATATATTCTGTCCAAGTTTTGTCTTGATTGGTCAATATTTGTAGATTTTAGAGTAAAAATAAAGTCAAAACCAGCAAAATTCAAGGGCACATAACTCATGCTATAAAATTCAGATCAAGCTGAAAATTTTACCAAGGCAAGATCTTATAGTCAGCATCATTCTGTCAAAGTTTTGTCTTGTTTAGTCAATATGAGTAGTTGCTAGAGTTAAAACAAAGTCAAAATACAGCTGAAAATGGCAATTCTGTCAATTTCAAGGGCACATAACTCATGATGTAAAATTCAGATCAAGCTGAAAATTTTACCAAGGCAAGATCTTGTAGTCAGCATCATTCTGTCAAAGTTTTGTTTTGATTGTTCAATATTTGTAGATTCTAGAAGAAAACTGAAGTCAAAACCTGCTGATTTTGACATTCAAGGGCAGATAACTCCGGTTATTCTGATTCAATCCATATTCTTTGAAGGAATCTGAGAGAAGGTCACCCAAGGATCATTCCTGTGAAGTTTGGTTGAAATCCATCCAGTAGTTTTTGAGAAGAAGATTTTTAAAGAAAAAGTTTACGGACACACGGACGGACTGACGGACGCATGCACGACGGACACACCGCCATGACAATAGCCCGCTGGCCTGAAAGGCCAGTGGAGCTAAAAATTGATCAGCAGAGTTACAGTTCTTGTGCACTGTACCTCTCCATAATGAGATCTATCCACCTATGAAGTTTCATGATTCTACCTTTAATACTTTTCGAGTTATGCTCCGGACAAGGTATGGTCTACGGACAGACCGACCGACCTACCGACCGACCGACCTTCCGACCGACCGACACTTGCAAAACAATATACCCCCATTTTCTTCGAAAGGGAGCATAAATATTATGCCATTATCTATAGCGTAACATGGCAAGCATTCAATGAAAACGAGGAAATGCTCCTTTCAACAATTTCGTCTTTTCTCTCAAAGATTACTAAAGCTTTGTAGATAAGTGGTGTTTTAAAATATGTTTTAATCGGAACAGTCTTTGGTTTAGTTCTTTGCATTATTTCTTTGCACTATGTAAAAATAGAATTGTAAAACTCCTACCATTGTGCATATTTTACAATAGAATTGAGTTCCCTGATAGAAAGAGCTCTAGAAAATATTGAGAGAAAATAAAAACAACCTGAATGATATATATGTTGTGCCGATTTTAAGATTATTGCCTAAATTCGAAATTGGGCATGCCCAATTTCAAAATTGGGCACGGAACTTTGCCCAATTTCGAAATTGGCCATCCATTTTCGAAATTATGATTCAGTAAGTTCCGTGTGTCATGCAGAACTATTTCTGTCGATCTTTTTCGACGATTTATTGATAATTGAATCACACAAACGCCCGAAATGTTAATATTATTTACGGTTTACTGCGAAACTGTCATGCAGAACTATTTCTGTCGATTTATTGTCGTGTTTTCCTCAGTGATTTATTGATCAAGGATATCTGTGATGGGATTCGAATTTACAAATAGAATGGTTCGTTTGCCCAGTATTGCAGTGGCGTAGGAAGGTTTACAATATTGGGGGGGGGGGCAATTGTTAAAGTGAATGGAAATGTGGGTGTATTATGGGGGCATAGGGGGCCCTTTTCTAAACTATGGGGGCAGCACCCCCCGCCCCCCTCTTCCTACGCCTATATATTACACAATTTTGACTGAATTCAATTCGGAATTTCTGCATTGAAATGAAATAATCAGGCTGCAGAGACATTGGCAGATTCAGAGGGGGTTCGGGGAGGGGCGAATCAATCTCCTCTGAAGCCTAATTATTTTGATTTCATGCAAAAATTCAGTCAGAATTGTGTGATAATAGGATTAGGAGAACGACCCCCCTCCCATTTTGTAATTTTGAACCCCGTTACAAGTTTATTGATCCGCAGCTGAGAGAGGCTTCCTTTGGACCTCGAAAACTCCCCCTGGCCGGCATGGTGGGAAGAATCGGCTTGTTCGGCTAGGTCGGTTGCTAGTTCTGGCCAGCATGGTGGGAAGGATCGGTTTGTTTGGCTAGGTCGGTCGCTAGTTCTGGCCAGCACGGTGGGAAGAATCGGCTTGTTCGACTGGGTCGGTCGTTAGCTCTGGCCAGCACGGTGGGAAGAATCGGCTTGTTCAGCTGGTTCAGTTGCTAGTTCTGGCCAGCACGGTGGGAAGGATCGGCTTGCTCGACTGTGTCGGTAGCTAGTTCTGACCAGCACAGTGGAAAGGTTCGGCTTCTTCGGCTGAGTTGGTTGCTGGTTCTGGCTGGCATGGTGGGAAGAATCCGCTTGTTTGGCTAGGTCGGTTGCTAGTTCTGGCCAGCATGGTGAGAAGGATCGGTTTGTTCGGCTAGGTCGGTCGCTAGGTCTGGCCAGCACGGTGGGAAGAATTGGCTTGTTCGACTTGGTCGGTCGTTAGCTCTGGCCAGCACGGTGGGAAGAATCGGCTTGTTCAGCTGGGTCGGTCGCTAGTTCTGGCCAGCATGGTGGGAAGGATCGGTTTGTTTGGCTAGGTCGGTCGCTAGTTCTGGCCAGCACGGTGGGAAGAATCGGCTTGTTCGACTGGGTCAGTCGCTAGTTCTGACCAGCACGATGGGAAGGATCAGCTTGTTTGACTGGGTTGGTTGCTAGTTCTGGCCAGCACGGTGGTAAGAATTGGCTTGTTTGGCTGGGTCGGTTGCTTGTTCTGACCAGCACGGTAGGGAGGATTGGCTTGTTCGGCTGTTTTGACAGCCCTTAAAGATACAGTTTGGCCTCTACAGCTTATTGAGCAGGGAAAAATGCAGGGAAAAATGCTGAATATGGTATTTTTCACAGAAAAGGATTCCCCTGTTTAAATGGTTTTACAATCAGCTCACTATTTTGAGTTAATTATCTTCAAAGTCTAAACGAAATTACAACATATGATATTAATTGACATAAGTATGCAGATCTATGGTAGATCATATGTATTTAGCAGATGAAAAGCTTCATAATAGATCTTGTTTGCTTTAAAAGAACAATTTCTAAAATGCCGATATCTAACTTAGTGAAAACATTTTAATTTCGGTGGCTAGAAAGCCCAAAGCAATGGATCTAATTCAGGCTCCGAAATAATATGGAACGGGACATTTTTCAATGAATAAATGTAATCGAGCGTAGATATGATTTTTATGGCAATATTATCTATAAATCTGATGTACTGCTGAATGTGTAAACGAATTGATAAAAGCAGAGACATACAACTGTCAATATATTGTTTATTTATGTCTCTGATAAAAGATAAGATGCGAAATGCTTAGGGTACGAATCAACTTCCGCTTTAACGGAAGTGAAAGTTCCGTATTTTCTGTTCGGTACGGAACTCTAGCTGTTCGGTACCGAACTTTTATTGGGACATAAACTGCTTAAAATGACTTTGAAAGTGCTAATTGTGATACCTTTCTAAAAAAAAGGACATTTTGAAGATGAGTTCTGCACAGAAAATGGCCCGATCTACCGTAAAATGATTATAAATAAGCCATTTCGCCTATTTACGAAACTAGGCAAATGAGTTCTGCAGGGATCTGCCCAATTTCGAAATTGGCCAAAAACGAGTTTGGGCACAATATATACTGTGCACAAAAAGTTTAGCACACTTGGAAAATGTCCTTTCCTAGTCAAAAACTATTCCAAAATCCATAAAAATAAAACTCTAATGTGTTTGAAAATTCAATTTTCTGGCGCTTCCTGAAAATTTTGTTTCAAAATTCTTAAGCGTTAGTTAGGTATCTTACGTTAAAGTGCACAGGGGTCAGATATCAAAAGTCAAGCAATTTTCAATGACACGAAAGTCCAGCATAAGCAGCTAGGACCGCCATTCAATGTCTTCCCATGTTGCAGAGAAGCTTCCTGACCACACAGAATGGAAATTTGCCCATTCATACTGCAGATGACGCTCAATGCCATTGACGTTATAGACGTCATTACTTTCTCTAGCCTGACGTCCAACAATGTTCTTGGCGTGTTCTTTTGCTGGTGATTAAGCAGTTCAGGCGTTGATCATTCTGTATGTTCCTTGGAGTAAGTGGGTGGTGCATATCTTATTGAAATATCACAACGTTGTGTCGTTGTAAGACGGTCCTGTGACAGGTTGGATAATTTCATTGCAGTGCCCTTGCAACGTTTGGTTGCCATTAACTGAAATGAGGTCTGTTTAACTGTTTTCATCTATTCCTGCCTAAATATGACGCTGCACTCGACGTAACAGTCTCAATGATGACGTTATTGGTATCAAGCCTTACGCGTATTCTCCAACCACAAATCCTGCCGTCAGTTAATGACACGTAAAACGAAATTCGTCCGGACATCAGTCCAATGTCTCCTGAATCAATGTCAATGTGTCAATACCCACTGACGCCTTGACCCTGATGCAAGTTGTGTGGAGCCTGTTCCAGACAGTCTGGTCACCAACGGTATACCTTGTGACGTCCTGGAGGAGTAGCACTAAATTCTTACTAGACAGGAATTCGAAACGTCGTAAAGACGTCGCTGTGAAACGATCCTCCCTGAACGTCGTTTTACACGGTCTACAAGATTTAGATTGGTCGTTGGTGGCTAAAATTGCATAAACCAAGTGCCGTAGGCGTGTAATTGTCAATTGGAGACAATTGAAATGCAAAGCGACATCTCTAACAGACATACCTGTTTGGAGCATGCAATGAGCTCTCTGACGTCGAACTTACGTCATCATTTCTCGCCTTCCCATTTTCAATTTCAAAGAATTTGTAACAGTTAAATTGATTCTGCTAACAGATCTGTGTAATCGCGTGTTTTTGGACAAGCTAGACATTATCGATGTCACTGCACACGTGCCACACGTGACTTTTGCCTATCTGGACATTATCCAATACACTGAATGTTTACTCTACACACGCACTGTATGTGTAATGGTTGTCGGTCGGGACAACTGAACAGCAAAAAGCAATGTTCATTTAATTATCATTAACTGAAAAAATAATGTGTTAAAAAACGTGTTAAACTTTTTTTGCTCAGTATAGTTTTCTCTTTCTATAACATACATCGGTGTTCTGCGTTATGTATCATTACTTTGTCGAAAATAACATCTTTTTATTTGGCAGTTTAACACCTCTCTCTCTCAACCGATACATGGTCATATCGCGGCGGCTGAAGACCTAACCATGGATTCCTGGTATTTCTCACACCAGTACTTCCACCACCTTGTCGGTGTAAATGCAAAACCTCGTATGTCGATTTTTGCGATTTTCAAAGTCAAATCTAGTGTGCCCAGTCAAGACAATTCTTGCAGGTTTTGAGATATTGTCAGGTCCGTGGGAACAGGGGGGGGGGGGGGGGCTCAGTCCCCCCCCCCCCAAGTTGTCCAAAAAATGCTGAATTTTCCATATTTCACACTGAAAATTTAGGGAAATCCAATTAAGCCAATATTCAGACACTGGGGCTTTAGCCACCCCAATATGAAATTGCTTCCAACGGCCCGATTTTTACTAATCAGTATTATTGACAAATTACTTGTGAACAATATATCCAAATTTCAAGTAAATCCTTTCAGTTTGGGAAAAGTTATTACACTTTTTCCCGTCCCCTTTAAAATGTTCCTAAAACGAGATACGAGGATTTGCATTTACAAAGACGATATCCAAGCTGAGCATCCAGCTGCCGTGTCATATGGATGATTCACATCCATTGGTAAGAGGCAAATGACTTTTGTCAAATACCAGAAAGGATATTGGCCTAGTCGGGGTTCAAACCCGTCATCCCTGGATTGATACGAGTAGACTCCGACGTTAACCATATGAGCTATCCGGCCCCAACGTAATATGTTGTTGGGGAAAATGTTTTATAAACTAATGATCCAGATGTTAATTTCAAAATTAAGTGAAAATCTGATATGAATTACAAATTATGTACATTTAAAGTACAGGCAATATATCATTATGTCACGGTTACTTTTTACAGCAGTTTATGACTTATCACGTTAAATCAAATTTATATTTCAAGGTCATGCATGAACATTTAATAACTGAAGCAGGGTAAATTTATAGCTAGATATATATATCCTTTACCAAATAATCTCTTATTTTGATGACATTGAAACATCAAAGTTTTGAAAAATATCAGAAGTTCAGATAATACAATGTGGTGGAACCAAGGAACAACAACAATATTTGAGCTGATAGCTGACAGCATAACCCCCAGAACTGACTCCAAGTCTCTAGAACACATCTCGCTACTAACTATATAATTATTATTATTATATCGTTTAGATCTGATCATTAAAAGTTATAACCCTTCAATCATACATAGAAAGCGATATTTACAAAGTTCACATATTTCAAGGTATATGCAGTTTCAGGCGAGACTACGTATAGTACCACTACAACAAGGAATCGTTACTAGAATCTACCAGTATTTTTATTGCGATGTGTACCATTCTATGATATTTCAGGTAGGCCTATCATGTCTTTTGTAGCATTTCTTTAGTCGTCTGGAATAGGCATACATTTGATCCAAATGACAAATTTCGATAAACAAAATATGAATGCATATTACAATCTTTTTATGAACTTGGTTGATTGGCTGTAGTTAAATTAAACAGCTAATCGTCGGTCATGTTCCAAAAGGTCGTAACTACAACTTAAATAAGCTGTAGTTACGACATTTTTTAACGTGACCGACGAAATGTTAAGAATGAAGACGATGTCGTGGTTTTATGGTAGTCTTCCCATATAGAGATTTCTCAGATCTCAGTTCATATTTTTTTTTCAGTATACATGTCAGGTCCCTTTAGGTATGACGACGACGTCATGTACATTGACTTTTTGACCCTGATGTGCTATTGTTGAACACCATCATGCTGCTTTTCAACAAAAACCTCGTAACTGAAGCTTTAAACAAGCCTCAGTGACGAGGTTTTCGTTGAAAAGCGACAAATAATTTAGTAGCTACAAGCGTGGTGGTATTACATTATTGTGATACATATCACTATAAAGAAATTCAATTAACTTTTTAATATTTGGCCACAGAATAACAGGTTATTACCCTATCATTAACGCCAATTAAACCCAAACAAGACCAGATTTTCAGGTCTTTAAGATAATAGGATTGGGAAACATTGATTTGATACAAAAGAAGAAAATGTTGATTATCAGAATTTTGCCTCCATAAATTTCTGTCCTATATTGTATCAAAATCCTATCGTTATAATTACTGATTTTGTCGACTGCAGAGGCTTTCAACTTGGACTATCATAATAATTTTTTTGCGTTTTGGGAAAGGTTGATTTGGACTTTTTCCAATCTATTACCAATAACAATATGGATGTTAATCGAAGATAGATTTTTTGGCGTTAAAAACACAGAAAAGATTGAGGAAAAGGAAAATGCTGACCTTATATTTGATGTCCCTATTTAAAAA
Organism: Fragum sueziense; assembly: GCA_963680895.1. NCBI lineage: Eukaryota > Metazoa > Mollusca > Bivalvia > Cardiida > Cardiidae > Fragum > Fragum sueziense. The sequence goes on from OY804601.1 coordinate 56,449,829, forward strand.
TGCATGTCATTTTGGAAAACAATGGCACATCAGAAGGAAATGCTAAAACCAGTATTTTCTCCTTTTGTCTTCATGTCTTTTCTGAGATTACATTCTACGAAAATCCTATTTTTTAACAACATAAACTTTCTTGTCTGCAACAGCTTTAACCCATTATTACCAAACAGCAAAATTTTAGACTTGTCCAAATTCAAAGGTGTTGTAGACAACAACTTTCAAGTGAATGTAATTTTAAATTTTTTGGTCTTTCTTGGGAGAAAACATTGTGGGAAATGAAGAGATTGCTTGTGACAAGCAATTTCTTCATTTTTCCACAATGTTTTCAAAAGTCTTTATCGTGTTGGTTGTCAAAAGGCGTCCATGTGTTGAAATGGGTTAAAATTCGACCAGTCTAGTATTGTTATGTTTCAGAAAGGGTTAATGTCTGTGAAGAACAAAGCCTGTTTCAAGGAATATGGAATTCTTGTTTTGTCAAATCTGAAGGGACCACAAGGCAGGGCTACAGATAAGACTGGGAGATGGTTTATCAAAATGAAATATTTCACCAAAATTAAACCCTATGTTGTGGGTACTCATTAGAATTGTCTTGTCGAGACAATTCAAATGAGTACCCACATCATGGGGTTTGGATTAGAAACTTTTCAAGAAGAAAATGCAGCTTGATTGATTGACCCGAGTTTAACGCCTCTTTCAACTGCTATGGTCATATCGCCGTGGCTGGATTACCTAAACAACAATGGTTCCTGTCCTTTCTCTCAGCCACTTTTCAGCTGCAAGCTCACATATGTTTATAATTATTCAACTATTGATGCGATACAAATGTCAAAAAGGATGTTTGCCACAGCCAGGGATCGAACCTGAGGCCTTGTGAGTGAGGGTATAATGTGCTACCAACTGTGCTATGGCCGCGGGCGTGAGGTAGTTTGGGTTGTTTGACATTAAAACAAAGACAAAGTATTCAGTTTTAAACAAAATGCTGTATATTTTCATTTCTATAACAACATAATTAGTATCTATTGATAATCTGTACATAACAACATATTCAATGAAAGCACACTGTTTTAATGTACAAATGAAAAACATGGACAATAACTTTATTTCGTTTTTTTTTCCTTATAAGGAAAAAGTACAGAATTATGCTTGTTACTTGGTAACAACCATAAATTACAAAATGTAAACAAACTTCCACTTTTGAGGGCATTTGTTCAAACCTTTAAAACAATTAGAAATTTTAAATACACCCAAATAAGTGTTTACTTGAAGAAACAATTCAATCATCAAAGTGGTACATGCATTGTGGAAAGTATTTTTCAAAGTTATCATTTTTAAAGAAATTTTAGAAGCTATGATTAGATTTGTTTGCTTTTCATTACAAATATAGTTAAAACTTTATTGTCAGCAAATCAATGAAAAGACAAACTAAGTAATGAAATTGAAAATTTTAACTTTCAAAACCGAAGAGCTTTTTCTATGCTAGACTGGCACCTGTCTAAAATGCCCAATACATAATTACATAGAGACAAGGTTTCCAGACTAGGAGTAAGACACAGATCCAATGAGTGAATGCAAAAATATTCCAAGTGCTCTAAGTTTGACACATAAAACAATATTGCACCCACAAAATCTTGATGGAAATTGCTTTGTTAAAAGGCAATCTTAGACAAAACTTGTATTGAGGTAGAATTTGTTACAAATCATTTTAAGAAATGATTACACTTACAAAACTTCACCCTAAATGAAGTAAATTTACATATTATGTCGACCTATGGGTTGAATCTTGAATAATTATGACATAAACTTGAAAATTTCACTGTCATACACAAATACCTATGTCTTAATAATTCAGGCTCTCTATTTTGAAGTGCATTTCCCTGATTTTCTTCAAGAAAGACCTCATAACAGCAGCTTAAAACAAGCTGCAGTTACAAGGTTTTCGAAAAGAAAAGTGACGATTTACAGCTTTTATTTATCCCTAATGCACCTTAATTTATATTTATTCACACTCCTACGGAGCAAAATTAATTCATTTCGTAAATTGTCGAATATCAACAAATTTCATATACAAACTTGGATACACTTGCATTTAAAAAATCCATATCTACAATGTTTCATTTTGAATGACAACGATAACAAAATGGCACAAAGATGCATCATGGGATTGTGTAATGATGATGTAATATAATGGTTATGATACATGAAATAATTGTCGCTTTTCAACGAAAACTTTTTGTTGAAAAGCAGCAATATGATGATTAAGATGCAAGAAACAATATAACTTTAACACAGTAGAATAGTTTTCTGTATTAACCCTTTCCCAAACAAGACCTTGTTTTGACGTCCCTAATAGTAAAGGTCAACATTGAGACAAAAGAAGAAAATGCTGATAATCAGCATTTTCTCCTTGAGTCTCAATATTTTCTATACCATATTTTACACAAATTCTACCTTTAATAACTTCCAATTTGTCATTTGTGGCAGTTTTTGAATTGGACTACCTGAAAATACTGATGTTTGGGAAAGGGTTAAAGTATTATACATGAGAACTTAATTTTGTAGAAAGAAACAACATGCAAGTACCCACAATATCGAGTTTTGTGGGTAGGTACCCACAATATAGTCTTGCGAACAAGTACCCACAATATCGAGTTTTGTGGGTAGGTACCCACAATATAGTCTTGCGAACAAGTACCCACAATATCGAGTTTTGTGGGTAGGTACCCACAATATAGTCTTGCGAACAAGTACCCACAATATAGTCTTGTGGGCAAGTTACTACATTATAAAGTCATACTGCAACATTTTAAAAGTGCAAACATCTTTCAAAAGTACAGAATCATGATAATTCAAAATACAATACAGCACACTTCTACATTCAGGGCTAGGTGCAAAAATAATTTACAAGCTTATCAATTAACATTGTCACTTTTCAACGAAAACCTCATAACTAGAGTTTAAAACAATCACAGTTACCAGGTTTTCGTTGAAAAGCGACGATATGCTTTACAACAGTTTATGCACCATTCCAACCCAATCGCATACAAATGTGTACAATTTCTTTCTTGTCAATATTTCCTAAGGCAATATCATACTGTAAAGCAACGGAATTCATATAATGCCCATGCTGCCCTAAAAATTCAAAATGGTTTTCTTTAAAGGGGCTCATTCTATGTTGTTATGCTTCCGAACTGTTCTGGAACTCATATTTGTGCATGGAAAAACAATTAGCAATGCATAAAAACCCCAATCTCGGCGAAAAAAACATCTTTCCTTTGCTATAGATCAATCCTTTACAAGCGTGTTTACACATTCTATTTTTACTTCAAAACAAGACAAGGTCACGGTCAACGAGACACACCTCCGCGATATTAACACACCGTACAACCAGCTGTGTGGATGACTGTGACCTTATTTGCGAGGAATACGTGAAAAGGTTTATTTTGTACAAGCACTGAACATTTATACGCGTATTTATCAACTATAGAATACCAAAGATCCTTTCGTTTATTTATAAAAGTAAATTCATTTGACCTACCATGCACATGACATCAGATGCCGAATATGTCTTCGCTGACTTTCTACGCAGCCGGTTGTACGGTGTGTTAAATGTCGCTGAGCACAGATGACGTATCTCTGACGTAATTGATTTTTGAAGGTTGGGCATATGTAGCCGTTACAAAACAAACACAAGGACGACCAGCATGTTATTAATTGACTTGGATTTTAATACTTAATAAAGCTCGTGGAGTGTTAAGATTGGAGATAAGTGATCTACCCCTTCAGGTTGGTAATTTCATACATTGTTTCTGGTTTGTAATTATTGTGCCATTTGCATTTTCGACAGCCTAGCTCGACCCCCTTTAATACTTAATTAAGCATTGGATACTAAAAATTTAGCTTACCCCTATAAGTAATAACTTAAACTAAGGATAAGACCAACTATATCATTTGCATGCATGTCACATGTACAATTGGTTTGTAGTTAAAAGCTTTTTGCAAAACTATTGCAAACATATATAGTTGTTTATCTTCAACAAAGCTTGTAAATGCAGCTTGTTTTAACCTGCAGTTACAAGATTTTTGTTGCAAAGCAGCCATATACAATGGTTTAACTGTAAACCTTGATTCAAACTTGAAATTGTCTAAATGCAAAGGAGAATATGTGTGAAGAAGAAAAGGTGTCAAACAAACAACAAACAAAAATCAAAAGAACAATAACAAAGAAATTAAAGCGTTTTGTACCAAAATGAGCTGCTAAATACATAGCATCACTTTTCAACGAAACCCTTGTAACTGCAGCTTGTTTTAAGCTGCAGTTACAAGGTTTTCCTTGAAAAGCAGCCATAAGTTGCTTTTCCCGGATATGAAAATAGTTCAGTAACTAGTGTAGAAAGAATTTTTTTTTAACAAAAAAAAACAACAACAAAATACATGTCTCGCTACATTGTACGCCTATTATTTCTCATTTCCAACAATAAAGGTAATTGTACAATAAACTATTTCTTTATGGAAGGTCATTGGTACCATTAACCAATGAATACCCACAACAAATTATTTTCAACATTTCATATCTTCCTTGTTAAAAAGTGATTGAAAATGAGAAATGCTGCAGACAAACATCACAAGAAATAAGAACTGAGACAAATTAAAATTCTCAATAATCTTTGGTAAAGCCTTTCTCTACATGTAGAGTTCTTAAAACAAAATATTTCTACTCATGGACTTAAATAAATTGAATAATTAATATCAAGACAACAGCCTTTATTCATTGTGGTGACCTTAAATCCCTCTAATTTCCAAAATTCAGAGTCCTGTATCTTGAATATATAAACCTTGAAATTGTTTGTTTATCTTTAAATAGACTGGCCTAGACAAAGTGAAGGTCATTGAAGACCATATCTTACGATTTCACTACCTTTCAAGTAAACATTGAAGATTACCCATATTTGAAGACCCTAACAGAAAGCTTTTAATATTTAAAGGTACAAAATTGTTATCAGAAGAAATTTCATTAAAGAGGCATTGTAAATTTTAAAGTGATCTTAAGTTTATAAATCGAATTATTTAGTAGATACCTGCATTTATACAAAATTTTGGCAAAGATGTAAAAGCTACTCTCAACAAGTCAGCATTGGTCAATTATAATTCGTGAGAGAGACCCTTGTGCCTGAAATATCGGTCTTTCTTTTAATATGTATTTCATATTGATGGCTAAGTATAAAGTTGTAAAAACTGTGGCATGATTTTATTTATATTTATTACAACGGCTTACTGTATAATCATAAAGTTACTAACAGACGACCAAAGAAACCATTTTCGGACCTTCATTATTGGACAGAACTGTTTGTGTGTCAAAACAAGTAATCTTTACGTCAGACCTAATGATGTTACCAATCATTTTCAGACAGCTTAACTCTTTTCCGAAAACAAAAATTTGGTCTAGTACAATTTGAATGATACTGCTAAAATCAAAATGGAAACATGATTTTTGTACAATATAGCACAGAAAATATTGAGGCAAAAGTAGAAAATGCTGATTATCAGCATTTTCATCTTTTTCCTCAATTTTTTCCCTATCTTTTTCTATTAGCGACGTCGAAATTAGACCTTGTTTGGGGAAGGGTAAAATCCACTTGAGTCAGGAAAACAGGGATTATTGTACGACCACTATCACGGAAATCGTTACACGATTTGTCTCTTGAAATGTTTGTATTATTTTTCTTCCTGTACTTATGAGTTACATTATATTTTCATAGGGAAGCTAGACAAAGCCTAAGGACTTTTTCCCAAATAAAATTTGTTCATGAAAATACATATGACCAACTCTATTTCATGTCTTATTGCAAATGCGAATTGGCAGCATAAAAGCTTTGATTTTTTTTTTGCTGAAAACATCACCATTTAGAGTACCTTTAGTTCAAGCATAAAATTTTATAAGAAACTTTCAAAAGTAATTTAAAAGTACAATGTAAACTCTTTATCGTTATTATAGGCCTGGTCATATACAATTCCGAGTCCACATCACATCCGAAAGTAAAACTGACCATTTTTGGATGTGATATGGACGCGGAATGGTATATGTTTCTAGGCCACGAGTGATATTCTTGAACCGTCATTATAACTTTTAGCAATTTAAGAACTAGAGGACATAATTCTCACACAACAAAATGCCAGAATATTTTTTTCTATGTGATAAATGACTACCTATCTACCAGACTACCTGAGAAAACTGACACAACTTTCTGTTTTACATCTCAGATAAAACATCCGTCACTTTTCAACAACAACCTCATAATTGCAGCTTATTTTAAGCTGCAGTTACGACGTTTTTGTTGAAAATTAACATATCAGAACAAACACTTGTAACTTAATCTTTCTCAAGCTGGAGTTACAAGGTTTTTTTTTTATCTCCATAAACAAAATTTTTTGTATGCATAGCCAGGTAAACCATTGTACTTTTAGCTTCTTTTTTTTGTAGAGTTTCTAAAATAGATCTGTACCAGAAACAGAACTGGGCCAGACCTCGTAGGTTCAATCACCTTAAGAACGTTATAGATTTATCAATAACTTTTTCATTGATTTATCAATGACTTTTTTGTTGATTTATCAATAACTTTTTCATTGATATCATTCTACATCTTATTTCTTGCATTGATTTTATCATTTGACATTAGGATTTTTTTATTAATAAAATACATTTACTTAGTGCCTTAGTCTTAAATAAGAGCTTCAGCTAAGAATGATTTATGTACTAACTTGATATTCACAACAATTGGTCTTTTTCATAATTTCATCTTCCTGACGGAGCCAAAAGAATTATATTTTGTGAAAAAAGATAATTTTCCGTAACATCTGCAGCTTCCTGTATCTATATTTAACATCAAAATGCTTGAGAAATGACTATTCACAATGGATTCTCCTTGACTGGTTCTCTGCAGGAATTTCACCTTGTCTGACTGAAATGGGAACCAGACTACCTTCAACTTGTGAGCATGCACGTAGCATGTTTTACGAAACAGTCCGTCACACGGTTGTAGGTGTTTTTTATGTTTTGTCTTTTTAAGTCAGTTTTTTGAGAGATCGTTTATCAAAATGTTATTTTAGGAAACATAGAAATTTGTGGTAAAAATTTGCTTACCTTCAAAATATTTACAATCATCAAAGGTGAAGATTTCTATTTAGATTATAATATTTCTACTTTTTTTTACATATTCACAATCAGTACTATGCAGCATCAAAAAAGAAAATTACTCCTGAAATATTTGTAAATTTGATGGTATTTTGTCGCTTTTCAACGAAAACCTTGTAACTGCAGCTTGTTTCAAGCTGCAGTTACGAGGTTTTTGCTGAAAATCAGAGATTTGCTATAGGGAAACCATACAGAAACTCTATCAAATTACTCTATCCTATCAGAAATACCCCCAAATTAATTAAGTTCTTCATATAACATATCGTTAATCTTATTGTGTATGTTATGGTTCAATATTTGCCAAGAAATGAGAAATCTTATAAGTAAACCATAGCTGCCTCTCAGCTTCGCTGAATGCTTATTCCAGAGTTTTTCTTCCCTAAACCCAATAAACATTAATTGCTTTTGCTCACTAGAATTTTTCTTCTGTAATTAAAAGTTTCAAACAGCAAAGTCTCCCTGCTGATTATGGTATATTTTCTATGTACGGTAAGTATTTCTGACCTTTAAACCCGTCTAAGTCTTAGTTCAAATAGTCAACTCCCCCTGATGATTATAGTGTATCTTCTATATACCGTTAGTACTTCTGACCTTTAAATCCGTCTAAGTCTTAGTACTTGCATAATTACACCAACAAAGTCAATATCCTTACAGCTGTTCATTGGCATATAGCGAGACTATTTTGCTATAATTAACTGACAATAGGAATTGGCATAAAAACCAAAACATTGCAGGAATCTTAATTATAATGGATTGTGGAACTATTATAAGGTTGTATAATTAACCCTTTCCCAAACAGCAAAATTTCAGTTTGGTCCTAATCAAAAGCTGTTGAAGATGACAAAATGGACATGAATAAACAGAGAATTTGTGCACAATTTAGCTCTGAAAATATTAAGGCGAAAGGAGAAAATGCTGATTATCAGCATTTTCTTCTTTTGCCTCAATGTTTTCCAAAATTTTTCAAATAGGGACGTCAAAACCAGGTCTTGTTTGGGAAAGGGTTAAATCATAACCAGAAGACACAATTTTTTCTTGTCCAAATTAAAGCTTCTAGCAGACAAAGTAAAAAGAATAGATTTATTGGTGTTTAAAGCCATTTTCAACTGCTATGGTCATATCGCAGTGGCTGGAGCACCTAACATGGATTCTTGGTATTTCTCGCACCAGAACTACCACAATATTCAAACCGAGCCTCAAACTGCTCTCTCACATGCCGATAGATGATTCACACCCCAAGATTTTTCTATGCTAAAACATACAAATGTTCTAAATTTTGCTTCATTACGTTGTCTGCAGCAGCTTTGAATTGGAACTGTCCCAATTTTTTGTTGCCTGGGGAACGGTTAATCAAATAGCATCTACAGAACTTACATAGGTGCGATAATTAAGGTCATAAAAAACGAAAAAGTTACATAATTGGGCCATTCATCACTTGTTTATACCATGTGATTTTTGTAGTCGAAAATATTTGCTTGTGATGTTGCATAATTTCTTAAGCTGGGCTTATGCAAAAGGGTGTTATAGCATTTGAAACCAACATGGTTCTTGATCAGCCTGCATATACTGCCCATACATGAGGCCTCATCAAGGGGATATGGTCATATCAAAGCAGCTGGAGCACCTAACCATGGATTCCTGTCATATCTCATACCAGTACTACCACAACATCCTTACTGAGCCTCCAGTTGCTGGCCCACATAGGTTAACAATTATCAAACCATTGGTGGGAGACAATTTTCCTGCAACTGGGGATCCAACTTAGGACCTCATGAGTGAGAATCTGATGAGCTACCAACTGCACCATGGCCGTGGCCTATCTAATCTAGATCTGCCTTTAGTTTTGTATTGGTTTTAAATGCCATAAGATCCTTTTTTCATAGCTCATTTTGCTTATCAATAATAACTTTTTAAACTGCTGTAACTGTAGCTTGAATAAGCTGAAGCTACAGCATCTTTAAATGTTACCAACTTTATGAAGTTACGTAATTATAGCCAAACCTCACCTGTGTGTATCATGCTTTGACCTAGTGACATCCATTGATTTATGTTTCTTTGTGTTTGTTTTTTTTTCTTGCCAGACTGAAGTCTTGAAGTATTTATGGAAAGAAATTGCAAAAGTTGTTTAGGAACATATCTATGGGTTAGTGCAAAACCAGCATATTGATGCTTTTCAACGAAAACCTCGTAACTGCAGCTTCTTTTAAGCTGCAGTTACAAGGTTTTTGTTGAAAAGTGACGATATTATTGCATTTACATGTATTTAAGTACTAACAATAGGTTAGTCTGTTGAGATTTATTAAATGCAATACACTGACCACAATTATAAATAAGACACTCAAAGACCTTGTTTTGACACACCATCCCCTGAATTCCTTAATGGTAAATTCTTTTGTGACTTAGTCAGTATTTTGAAAAGAGGTATTTTATTCTGCAAGAGAATTATCAAAAGAAAATATCACATTAGATTTTTGAGTAAAGTCATGTTCAAGCTGTGATTACATGTATTTCTAATCGTCCAAAATACTTAATGTAGTAACTGACCTATGTTTCATAAAGGAGTTAGAAAAATTATGCCATTGATCTTTTAGATATATCAGTTATAAAAGGGTTAGTTCTTTAATCATTGTTTCAATATCTTTTCTTTTTCATTTCATTAAAGTATAAGTTTAAAATAAGCCTGAATGGAGTGTTTAAAAGGACTTTCAAATTATGTATAATGATTTGTATAGTATCAAAGCCTTCCTCTTTTGCCCACATAAATTCTGTCCATTAATTCAATCTATAATTAACCTTGAAACTTCTTTATCATTTGAAGTAGTTTCAAATAAATTCTTACGTCTGCAAAAAATGACTGCGATAAAATCTTAAGGTCACCTTTAAAGATTAAAGACTATTAGCTTATCCTTATGCTTTGTTAAGTAGGCAAAATAAAAGAATTAGCAACCTATTCTTATTGTTCGGATTACCGTCTACACCTTGTCATGATATTTTCGGCTGATCGACATGAGACAATCTTTAAAGGGATTGACGGCTTGACAATTTTCTTTAACGCTGTCAAAAAATATATTGAGCGTAAACAAAGAAAAATTTAAACAATGCTTCTTAACAATTTCTTTGTTTTTTACTGTTTTGTAATTGATATTTTTTGTAACAGAATACTGACACAAGGATTTTTTCATAACAAGTTTTTTTTTCATTTTTATCATTTTTTTTTCATCCATTTTCTCGTATTTTCTATATCAATCTTTTAATCTTATAACAAACTATAATCATTATCTACCTACTAAGAGCTTCAGAAAAATATTCCAAAGTTGTTCAACTTTTAAATTCTCATTGCATGAATCCATATTGTCCATTCAATCCTATATTGTTGGTACTTATTCACATCTGTCTTACAATCTTTTCAAGATAAACAAGCTCCATTACACACAGTACAATATAGGGCTTTAACAAAACATGCAAGAACTTTGGAATCTAAAAAGTTGACACATGAACTCAAAACAACAGATATGTCAGGGCATTAACATCCTTTATTTCCAAACTCTATGTTGTTGGCACTCATTTTAACTTTATCCACAAAAAAAGATTGAAATGAGTACCCACAGCATAAGTTTATTACAAAATTGTTGATATTTTGCGCTTTATAAAGCCAAATCGCCCTATAACACTTTGCTCTGTCTACTTATTCTTTAGCTCTTATCTAAACTATTCTATTCTAAAATACAAATCTTACTGGCCATATAATTTTTTCACACTTAAATGCTTATTTCAACAGTTTCAAATTTTAACAGTTCATACATCATATTCCTTTAACACTTTTTAATAACATTTACAAATGGATATAATTCCTTTTCCTTTTCAAACAAAATATTTGACAAACACATGCAATAATAACTTTAGAATCCCCTATATTGTGGGTACTTTAAACACTGCTTTTGACTTGATCACACCAATGGCACCATTTTAAGATTGCAGATTAAGTGCAAGACTACTGTAAATATGCTTACAACAGTTTTGCACTTATCCACAGACATATGATTTTTGTAAGTATGATATTATTTGTGTCATCTTTCTTTCATAAATTCAATCATGATTCAATTTTCTTTAGTACATGTATTAGTATTCAACACTTTGCCCCTTTTCAACAGAAACCTCATATCTACAACTTACTTAAAGCTGTAGAAATGAGGATTTTGTTGAAAAGTGACGATTTATGATATGTACATTATAACTTATTCAAGTTCTTGTATAATTCTAACCTTTTTCTTCACCAATACATAAATGATCTGACAGATGCCTAAAGACAAAGATTACAATTCAAGAACTATCGACAATGTTACAAAACATCTTGACATGCGAATATTAACACAGATTAATATGATCGATTCACAATGGAATTATGTGAAATATCTATTATATCTCAAGAAATGACTTTTTAATGTTGTCAGTGGGACCAAAACCTTGTAACTGCATCTTTTCCAAGCTGTATTTACCAGGTTCTGGTCCCCACCAATGATGTATAAAACTTCTCTCCTCGCATTGCTTTCAAATATTTCTTTCCCCGTAACGATAAATCAAAGAAGTCATTGGGAAAAGTTGAAACTATGAATGCCTAAAATCGACATTTCATTGCAATGCCATCATAAGAGACCATCATCCATGTATGGCAAAAGCCATTGTGACTTCTATAAAGCTCTGTGCAAACAAACTGTATGAATACAATTATGCACCAAATATTTCCCCACCAAACCCGAATAGCCTAATCAGCATTTTGTTCGGTTAGCCATAAACTGTTGTTAATGCCTATGAAATTCATATGTACTTTTTAAGGGCAAGATGAATTCCATACACACTTAAGGGTATAATGAATTTCATACCAACTTAAAACAGTTTTGCATTACTATATATGCACTCAGTTTCTTACAACAGCGTTGCACCAACCCTTTGGTATGTGTAACAGATCATGAAATGACGTATATCTCTGCTTTTCAACGAAAACCACGTAACTGCTGCTTGTTTTAAGCTGCAGTTACAAGATTTACATTGAAAAACGACAATATAATTATGGTGTCAGTAATATGGTGACGACGTATCCACGTGATTCCAGCAGCCGTACTGCGACCAGTTGTGTAAGTGTGTCGAGTTTAACGTAGTGTCTGTTGTCCACGAGAGATTATGCGGCCGATGAGGCGTGTTAAAGTCTGTTGGGATGATTTCGTAATTATCACCCGTGTTATTGTCCCAGTACTGCTGCCCCGACGTCTCGAAGCAGACGGCAAACTGTATCACATGATTACAATGAGTCGCGATGTCAAACTCGAACGAGAACGTGTCCATACCATACTGCGACATACAACCCGCCGACGGCACATATTTGGCTTCAAAATCTTGACTAGATTCCCATGAGTCGAAGGAGCACCTCACGAAAACACGCTTTTCAAAAGAAATGTTTTTTACCTTTACAGTACCCAGCACATTATAGTCTCGTAAAATCACATTTTCTAGAGAAACTTTGTTCTTTTCAATTCGGTCTCTAAAAGCCATATAGTCTGAAGCAGGCTGATTAAAGCGTAATTTAAACGGTGGCAATCCTGCAGCGTCCGCTTTTGCTCCTTTTTTGATGCTCTTGAGAATGTCCATAGTCAGATTCGGCGGTTGATCCGACGGTTCTGTCATTATTCGAATCGTCGCCAACGCGTAACCCCTGTGATCTGCGAACGATACTTTTTTGTTTAATTTCGGAGAACAGGGGCTTGTGGGTGTCACATTTCCCGATGTACATTCTGAATTTGTCGTCGATTCTCCATCACTTGCAAAATCGTCTTTTCTTATTATGATTGGTTTTAACCTATTTCTTGCCGCTTTCGGAATTTGTTTGGCATTCGAAAAGTTTTCAGAATCAACATCTGTTTCAATATTTCCGTTGATATCATTTTGCTGATTATTTCTTTCGAGGGTTTGTGTCCATGACTTTCTAGCACTTTCGCTGAAAGCGTAGCTCAGCAGCTCGAGGTTGGTAGCGGGTGGACTCGAAGATAAAAGGTATGTAGCGAAATCAACCGGCATCTTCTGTGCCATGCTATGTGGCACGGTATCTAGCATTGGGAAGCCTGGAAATATACAAGAAAAGATTGAGTGAAAAGGAGAAAATATAGCAAAATTAATCAGCAAAAAATTTACTCATTTCAACCTTTCCAATATCACAAAATTATTAGAATGAACTACTAATAATTGGAAAGGTGGACAAAATGGATGGTGAAAATGATATAAATTGTGTACAATACAGCAAAGAAAACATTGAGGCAAAAGGAGAAAATGCTGAATATTTTCTTCTATTGATTCAATGTTTTTCAAAGCTTCATCTTAAAAGTACATCAAACACCAGGGCTCGTTTGGAAAATTGTTAATCCATTTCCACATATTTAAAACACTTCTTGATGCCCAAAGACATGAAGACTTTGGCAAACATTGTGGAAAATGAAAAAAATGCTTGTGGCAAGCAATTTCTTCATTTTCCACAATATTTTCTACCCAAAATATGTAAAATTAAACACTTGAACTTATTGTCTGCAACATCTTTGGATTTAGACCAGTGTAAAATTTTGCCTTCTGGTAATGGTTTAACTATCCAAAATCTAAAATTAACAGAAAGAAAGTGAAAGAAATACCAAATATAGATCCCATTTTCCTTTTCTCTTAGCATCTGAATTCCCAAGTAGTCCTGAATGAATAAGACAGATCACATTTTGTTCTTCAGGCAAATTGTGCAACCTTGAAATTGCAATCAGCTGATAAATTTGTTGTTTGACCCATTTTTAGATGGCAAAACTTTTGGCTGTTCTACATTCAAAGACCTTGCAGAAGACAATTTCAAGGGAATGAAATTTTAAAAGTTTTGGTCTTTCTAGGTATGAAACAATGTGGAAAATGAACAAATTGTTTGTTATAAGCGATTTCTTCATTTCCCACAATCTTTTCCAAAAGCCTTTATCTTGTGGAGCATCAAAAAGAGTCAATATGTGGGATTGGGTTAAGAGAGGGTTAAAAATCTGTAAGACCCCACATCTTGAGCAGTGATCAGTATGGAAAGTCAATAGGTCAATGCCCACTAATCAGGATTTTCATTTCATTATATAAGTTAATTTAAGTACATTTTAGTCACATTTTTAAACACTTGCTTGTTTTAATCCTTACCTAAACTTATAGTACCTTTTTTAACAACCCTAAAAGAAAGACCTAAGACTAGAAAGACCTGAAGGTCTTGAGTCGCTCCACAGGCCTGAATTTCTTTTAATATCAAATCCAAGTTTTGACTAGATTTTTGAATACTTGTGGTTCTTACTGCAAAAACAAAGTCAAAAGCAGCAATCATGTGGTCAATGCAAAAAGAAAATAATTGATTGACTACTATTTTAGGGATGTTAGAGCGATAATAAAATTGAAAACTGTGATTTTGCCAAATTCAAGGACACATAATTCAGTATGTATATTTAAAATCAAATCAAAAATTAAACACATGCAAGATCTTAAAGTCACTATCGTTCAGTTCAAATTTTGTCTATATTAGTCAATATTTGTGGAAAAAGTGTCGAAAACTGAAATTTTGTCAATTTCAAGGGCAAATAACTCAAATTGTAACAGTGTGATCATGTTGAAAATTACACATAAGCAAGATCTTGTTGTCAACAAGATTCTTTCCACGTATCATCTTGATTTGTTAACATTTGTGGTTGTTAGAGTGAAAACAAAGTCGAAAATGGCAATTTTGTCAAATTCAAGGGCACATAACTCATGATGTAAGATTCCGATCAAGCTGAAAATTACACCCAGGCAGCATATAATGCTTATATATATTCTGTCCAAGTTTTGTTTTGATTGGTCAATAATTGTAGATTTTAGAGAAAAAATAAAGTCAAAACCAGCAAAATAGAGCCGAAAATGACAACTTTTGGCAATTTCAAGGGCACATAACTCATGCTATAAAATCCAGATCAAGCTGATAATTGTACCAAGGCAATATCTTATAGTCAGCATCATTCTGTCAAAGTTTTGTCCTGTTTAGTCAATATTTGTAGTTGCTAGAGAGAAAACAAAGTCAAAATACAGACGAAAATGGCAATTCTGTCAATTTCAAGGGCACATAACTCATGATGTAAAATTCAGATCAAGCTGAAAATTTTACCAAGGCAAGATCTTGTAGTCAGCATCATTCTGCCAAAGTTTTGTTTTTATTGTTAAATATTTGTAGATTTTAGAAGAAAACTAAAGTCAAAACCTGCTATTTTTGATATTCAAGGGCAGATAACTCAGGTTATTCTGGTTCAATCCATATTCTTTGAAGGAATCTGAGAGAGGGTCACCCAAGGATCACTCCTGTGAAGTTTGGTTGAAATCCATTCAGTAGTTTTTGAGAAGAAGATTTTTAAAGAAAAAGTTTACAGACGCACGGACGGACGGACGGACGCACGACGGACACACCGCCATGCCTGAAAGGCCAGTGGAGCTAAAAAAGCATTGAGGCAAAAGAAGAAAATACTGATAGTAATGTTTCAATAGCAATAAATTTTGAGCTAAAAATAGACTGGGTTAATTGTTATGTTTTGATAAAATATTGGTGTTGTTATAAAATCTCATAACTACGGCTTGAATCAAGCTAGCTGTAGTTACGATATCTTATAGCAACACCCACGAAATACTATTGTTTGTCCGAAACTTCATCATGCTTAATCATGGTAAAATCGTTTCCTATTTAGATGAGTTTCAGATTTTACTAATTCTGCAAACAGAAACATATTTATATTTTCTGAATGACAACTCAAGAGGTTTTCAAATCCTTTCATCCTGAGTGTCATTGAGATAATGTACGAAGGTGAAAATAAAGTGTTTTATAAATTCATTCACAGATAAAATTGTTATTTTGAGTTAAAATAATATCCTGGTTCATGTGATAGTCATCTTATGATCTCAATTTTATAGTGAGTATGTTATCCTATACCACACAACATTTGTTTTTCACCAATCGATATTGTAATAAAATCTTAACCCTTTCCTAAACAGCAAATTTTAGGATGGTACAAATCAAAAGCTGTGAGATGACAAAATGGATATTGATAAAGATTGGAATCATATACAAAATAACACAGAAAATATTGAGACAAAAGCAGAAAATGCTGATTATCAGCATTTTCTTCTTTTGTCTCAATGTTTTCCCAAGCATTGCCTTTTAGGGGCATCAAAACATGGTCTTGTTTGGGAAAGGGTTAAAGATAAAGCTTGCTTTTTTCTCATTGATTCACAAAAGGAGAAATGTCAAAGCCACATATTGTACGGGAAAAGGCATCTATATGTGATTGTCCACTTCTGGTAATCAAATCTGGGACTCTATTACAAGTACAAGCACCAAATTCTGAGAGAAATTTTGGCATTTCCTTGATTGAAGATATGTGAATTATTCAATATCCTGAAAAACATGTTTCCATGGAATTTGGCCAGAATTCCTCAACAACAAGCATCAATATTGATTTTCCATCCCAAAACGTCATTCCTTCTCAAAGCTCATTAGCTACGCCTTGAACATTCCAAATCGAGAAACTGTGGGAGCTGTTTTGAATCTTTTTCATCACGAAATCTAACTATAAGTCCATAACTGAAAAGAAATATGTAACAGAATTCCATGACATTTTGTACTTCTGAGAAATCTCACACCCCTTCCTTACATAATTCTGTAGTTTTGAAAAGAATTATTTTCCTTTCTTTTAGTGAATTCAAACTTTGATACGTGTATCCAAATATATCTGTCATAAAAATCTCAGTGACTGGTTGCTTTAAACAACAGAATAAAAATTTGCCTTTCCTGTATAACCATGTTTATACCTCTATTTAAAGCTGCACTTCAAGGTGACTTTTGGTTTAGAAAGAAAAGCAGCAAAAAGACGTTATCAGACATCTGCAGCAGCCTTCTTGCTGTCCCATAACACGGGTGGTAAACAGAGAAACTAGCTCCAAAAAGAGTCAACGGTATTTTGTTTCCTCGTGATATCCGGCCTTTACCGAGGTAGTTGCATAGAGCGAAAATCTGTAAACAAAGGTAGGTCACGGACATATTTTTCTACAATTATTTCTTTTACAACGAGTTTTTGAAAAATCCGGCGATGCTGTAATATGAAGAAATGGCCAAAGTTTGTTATGCACGAGAATATACGGTGTTAGTAAGCAGAGTTTGAACACAATCGTTGAAAAACATTTCAAAACCGAAAATTCAGAAGTTTTTACTTTCGATTTTGAAATGTTTTTCAACGATTGTATTCAAACTCTGCTACTAATACCGTATTTTCTCGTGCACAAGAAACTTCAACCATTTCTTCATATTACAGCATCGCCAGATTTCTCAAAAACTTGCTTTAAAAGATATAATTTTAGAAAATGTGTGAAATATTCGCTCTATGCAACTACCTCTTTTAGGAGCTAGTTTCTCTGTTTACCACCCGTGCATAAAGACAGATCAAGTAAGGTTTCAATGACTCTCTTCGGGACTAATTAATTATCAATTTGCAGAGAATGGTGCAGCAGACAAAATGTCTATTTTCACCTCTTTGATCTGCATTGATTTCGTCCCCACAAAACAAGAAATCAATAACAAGATGCATGTAGTATCGATCAGGTGAACAGAACTGCAGTCTACAAGTCTATTTCTAGTCTAATTTCCAGTCTACAGGCGATATTATGGCAAATCAATTAACTTTAATCACCTCTATAATCATCTTAGTACAAATGAACTGAATGTCAATCATTTACAGAAAAGGTGCTTATTCAGCCTTAGGTACATTTTTAGAGTTTTTTTCATTGATTGTCTATAAATCATGGCTTCAAGATCAAGAGGTTTCGAGTTCAATCCCCGAAGCGGAGGTTGTTCTTGGCTTCTCATTGGTCCACCATTCAGCACTAGTACTGGTGTTTTCTAGGAAGCAGAATCAAGAGGGATTAAAAACTTGCTTTCCAATCGATGTAAAATAAATGCATTTAAAGTATAAATTATGCTTCCCGTCATTTTTCAATAGATCTAGATTATGATGACATAAAAAAGTTTACATCATGGCTTTAGAATGAGGGGGAAAACCAAACTATAACTATAATCTCGACTTTTAGGTGTCTCAAATGATGGATAATAACGGTGTTCAACTAATATGAAGCGACTCAAAACCAAACGAAATCTGTACAAAAAGATGATAAAGGTTTCAGAAGCTAGCACTCCTTGCTTTCAACAGATAATGAGAATCAATAGACTGTATGCAGTATTCATAAACAACAGAATGTTGGGGCAATAAACAAAGTCTTGCATCTCAAAATTGCTCTATTGAATGCGTAATGCATCATATTTACTTAAATCATGACATAAAGCTTAGCCTTGCTCAATTTTCTCAGAATTGCTTCTTAATTATAGACATTGGTGATCAATAGGCTCTAGATAATATATTCATATAGCAACTGCAGTGTTCTCCCCAGCCCAATAAGCTGTATCGGCCCCACTACAGCTTCATGGAAGTCAGTGTAATGCCCCTACAGCTTCAAAAGTACCCCACAGCATAATTTCTTCAAAATGTTCACCAAAGAGAGACATTTAGAGGTATTTCATGTCAAAAACTGATAAATGGGGCATTCTTTTAAACTAAAAAGTACTAATCCTGTGTAAAAACATTATGGGAAAAGAAGAAATTGCTCAAATTGAGCAATTTCTTCTTTTCCCATTATGTTTTTATTCACAATTATTTGCATGAACACAATGTGTTGCAAGGTTTACCAATGCCACTACGGCTTCAAAATATTCTGTGGAGAACCCTGAACTGTGTCAACAGAATGTTGGGATAATAAACTCAAAATTGCTCTATTAAAATGCACTTTTATGCATTATTTAATCATGACATAAAGCCTTGCTCCATCTTCTCAGAATTGCTTCTTTTACATTGGCAATCAATAGACTGTATGCAACATTCATATACCTAGCAACAGAATGGTCCGTCGGGCAATAATCAAAGTCTTGCATCTTAAATCGTCGCTTTTCAATGAAAAACTCGTAACTGCAGCTTGTTTTAAGTTGCAGTAACAAGGATTTTGTTGAAAATCAGCGATATGCTCTATTTATTAAGTTAGCAAGAACAGAAAAGCACAATAAAGCTTTGTTGTTAGAAAATTTTAGCAAAATGCCAGAAAGATTAACTAGTGCATTGAAGGCTTTTGTGCAGAACTGTTGACAGAAGAATATGCAATGCATATACCTAAGCTTTTTAAACAAACTCTTTAGCTCTATTTCTTGTGATGGGTTGACCCTTTCTCCACCAACGAAAACTTGGAATGTTCCAATTGGAAAGCTGATGCAGAGGACAAAATAGATGTACAAAAAGATGTAATTTGTGTATGATATCGCAGAACAAAATTAATGTCCTTTTGCCTCAATTTTTTCCAAGTCTATTACCTTAAGGACGTTAAAACCCGGTCTTGTTTGGGAAAGGGTTAGCCTAGCTAGTAGTAAATTGACCATAATCAAAGATCTTTTTCTTCAGATTTTTCCATATAGTTCATTAGGCAACAAAGATTCATTATAACAAACACTAAACATTGAGAAATATTTTTTTTCTAGGTAATCATATTTTTTTTAGTACATTCTTTGTTCAGGATAGTACTGGCTGAAATATGGTTCAATAAATAATGAAGCATTTCGATTAACACAAAAATTTTGTAAATGCATAGAATTAAACATGCTCTTACAACAGTTTTGCACTAAGCTCTCCAATATGGTACTTATTGGTGGGAGGTCAAAACCTCGTAACTACAGTTTTTTCAAGCTGTAGTTACAAGGTTTTGACTTCCAACTAACATCTATATTCACTATGTGCCAATGCCTGAATGTCCCTTGGTACTAAAATTGACAATTAACTCAAATCTGTTCCAAGGAAAAAAGAAATTTGCACATCTAATTTGAATTTATGGAAAACCCAGTAGAAGGGCAGTACAAAATGTATTTGATTTTCAGATATTTTTCTAATTTTCTTTGACATTGTTCAACAAGGGTAAACAAGATGTAGTTGAAAGGATTTCGAATAATTAATCGACAAAATGCGCCTCGGTACAAATATCCCATATAAATTAATGTTGGGTGACCATCAACTTTTTATCTTATTGATAGATTTATTGATCTGAAATTGATCCGATTACTTGCCTATATTTTTTGTCCTCTAATACATTAGCTAACCACAAGAGCTGAACGTTGCGAAAGCTTTCATTTTGAACAAGAAATACTTTCCGAAATCTGTTATGAGTAAACAAAATCCTATGTTGTGGGTACTCATTCGTCTCAAAGAGATGATTCAAATGAGTACCCATAACATAGGGGTTTGTTAAGTAATAAGCGAGATTTTCAAGTTTAAACATATCATAACTTCCGCATATCCGAAACCTATGAACTATTTCCAAGCCAGGCTATTAGCAAATCAATAGCAATCATAGCAGCTGCCTACGTGATGCCTTTGTAAATGAACCAAAAACCTGTCCGAGCTGACACTTAGATTACTTTTTCTTCCGGAAATTGTTGATTTTCGACAAAAACCTTGTAACTGCAGCTTAAAACAAGCTGCAGTTACAATGTTTTTATTGAAAAGCAGTGAAATATTCCTGCGGTGAATATCCTTTCTTCTCGACCCATAATTGAAATGAGAAAATCCTTCTTCGCAGGAAACCTGTGTGTAATTGAACTCTTGACTTAACAAGATTTATATAAGGTCTTTTGTACTATACATTCAAGTTCTATTACTTTCATCTGACACAAAAAATAGAAGATTTCATTTTTCAACATAAAAAATTTAAATGGGAAAAAAAACTTGGTATCACATTATTAAATGCAATTGTATTGGAACAGGAGAGGGGTGGGGGGCAGTGTTTGATCCCCTCATCCCAAGCTCGTGGAAGCCCCCCCCCCCTGACCTTTCATCTGAATTTGTTTCCTACTGGGACTGTATTATAACAATTTACATCAAAATGTGAAGATAGAATATTATATGGAAATAGTTAATGACTGAGCATTATGAGAAATGCATTGATCTTGCAATTGGTACATTAGACTATTCCCAATATTCGCAAATGGATCGTAACTTGCAACAGATAATCAATAGAGGAAAATAGAATATTGTTGGTTTTCTGCACTGCCACATAACTGCAGCTTGTTATAAGCTGCAGCTACAAGGTTTTTGATGAAAAGTGACGAGTTGAATCGAAGCCCTACCAACAGCAGCTGTCAATAATGGACTTTACAAACAATTCTGCAGAGTGGAAATGGGAAATCAACCAGTTCTCAAACAACAAAATACTAGAAAAAAAGTTGCAGACAACAATATAATCAATTTCAAAAGTGGAAAATATTGAGGCAAAAGGAGAAAATGCTGACCATCAATATTTTCTTCAATTGCCTCAATACAGTATTTACCTTTCCAAATCTTTCACACTAGGGATGTCAAAACCTGAGGACTTGTTTGATTTGGTTTATTGGGGTTTAACACCATTTTCAACTGCTATGGTCATATCGTGGCGGCTAGAGCACCTAACCATAGATTCCTGTTGTTTCTCATACCAGTACAGGATTTGTTTTGGAGAGGGTTAAAATGTGATGCACTAGCTATATATAGACTCAAGTCAGATTCATATGATCTCTAATTAATTTACAGTCACATACAATATGAACTAGATCTATCTCTCATTTATCAGTAAGGCCCTACCTATTTGAATATTGTCACTTTTCTTCAAACTAGAAAGACCTGAAGGTCTTGAGTCGCTCCACAGGCCTGAATTTCTTTTAATATTAAATCCAAGTTTTGACTAGATTTTTGAATACTTGTGGTTCGTACAGCAAAAACAAAGTCAAAAGCAGCAATCATGTGGTCAATGCAAAAAGAAAGTAAATGATTGACGAATATTTTAGGGATGTAATAGAGTGATAATAAAATTGAAAACTAATTTTTCAAATCAAGGACACATAATTCAGTCTGTATATTTAAAATCAAATCGAAAATTAAACACATGCAAGATCTTATGGTCACTATCATTCTGTTCAAATTTTGTCTATATTAGTCAATATTCGTGGCTTCAAGAGTGGAAAAAGTGTTGAAAACTGAAATTTTGTCAATTTCAAGGGCACATTACTCAGATTGTAAAAGTGTGATCATGTTGAAAATTACACATAAGCAAGATCTTGTTGTCAACAAGATTCTTTCCAAGTATCATCTTGATTGGTTAACATTTGTGTTGTTAGAGTGAAAACAAAGTCGAAAATGGCAATTTTGTCTAATTCAAGGGCAAATAACTCATGATTTAAGATTTCGATCGAGCTGAAAATTACACACAGGCATCATATAATGCTTATATATATTCTGTCCAAGTCTTGTCTTGATTGGTCATTATTTGTAAATTTTAGAGTAAAAATAAAGTCAAAACCAGCAAAATAGAGCAGAAAATGACAATTTTTGGCAATTTCAAGGGCACATAACTCATGCTATAAATTTAAGATCAAGCTGAAAGTTTTACCAAGGCAAGATCTAATAGTCAGCATCATTCTGTCAAAGTTTTGTCTTGTTTAGTCAATATTTGTAGTTGCTAGAGTGAAAACAAAGTAAAATAAACAGCCGAAAATTGCAATTCTGTCAATTTCAAAGGCACATAACTCATGATGTAAAATTCAGATCAAGCTGAAAATTTTACCAAGGCAAGATCTTGTAGTCAGCATTACTCTGTCAAGGTTTTGTCTTGATTGTTCAATATTTGTAGATTTTAGAAGAAACTAAAGTCAAAACCTGCTATTTTTGACATTCAAGGGCAGATAACTCGGGGTTATTCTGATTCAATCCATTTTCGTTGAAGGAATCTGAGAGAGGGTCACCCAAGGACCATTCCTGTGAAGTTTGGTTGAAATCCATCCAGTACTTTTCGAGAAGAAGATTTTTAAAGAAAAAGTTTACGGACGGACGGACAGACGGACGGACGGACGCACGCACGACGGACACACCGCCATGACAATAGCCCGCTGGCCTAAAAGGCCAGTAGAGCTAAAAATGATGCAGATGACAATTTTGACAATCTTTGAATTTGGAGTTAGAAAACATTGTGGTTGGTGAAGAAATTGCTTCAATTCAATGCAATTTCTTCATTTTCTACAATGTTTTCCAAAGCATTTAGCCTTACTTCCCAATCCTTTTCTATAAGGTCCTGCTTGGGGAAGGGTTATAAAGAATAACATGTTTCTTCTGAAGGCCATGAAAATTACACTGGTCAAAACTAAAGGCCAAAGCTGACACCTGCAGAAGATGGCAGTAGTTGTATTATATAACATTATGTAAGATTTCTCCCCCCAATTGCTGGTATTTGGTGTGATTCCCAGTAGAGGGAATTTACAACTATAACCCTTTAATCAGTTCAGATCTTTTTTTACACTTCATGTGTGTCTTAAATCCAATTCCAAACAAGATGATCATTATAGATGAATCAAATAAATTAAATAAATTTTTGAAATGGTTTTAACGTCAACATTGAAACACTTTATGAAAACATTGAAAGAAAAGAAGAAAAAGTTAAGCAAATTCTCCTTTCCACTTAATACTTTCAACATAATTACACTCAGAATATGTTATTTTGACATCAGTCATTTTGTTAACAGCTCCAACTTAATTGAATCTATAATTTTGAGGCTGATCTATTTATTATTTTTCATGCAACTTACCAATTTCGATATCTATTGAGCTTTTTGTTACTGATAACAGTTTTACTTTATAATTTTGAACAATAAAGCTCTTTCCCAAACAAGGCCAGCTTTTGATGTCCCTAAAACATTGAGACAAAAAAAAATGCTGATAACCAGTATTTAGAGGAATCAGCGCAAAACTATTGTACCTACACATTTTTCAGAAATTTAAAATTAATTTTGTATTTTCTGAATCTTTAGGGAGGAATACATCATGCGTTTTAATATTGGGATTTGAATCTGTATAATTAAAAAGATATTCAAAATTCAAAGAGTATTTAATCTCTTTAACTTTACCCATTACGCAACAAAAAAAGGCTTGTCCAACTTGAAAGAAGTTGCAGACGACAATTTCAATGTAATTAGATATAAAAATTTCACAACTTTTTGGGTAGAAAACATCGTGGGAAATGAAGAAATCGCTTGTCACAAGCAATTTCTTCAATTTCCACGATGTTTTCCAAAGATCTTTATCTTGTTAGGAGTCAAAAAGGTCTTGTTTGGGAAAGGGCTAACTAGTGCTGTGAGGTAATGGGTTAAGTTCCCTTACTTTAACCCTTTCCCAAACAAGACCTGCTTTTGACGTTCCTGATAGAGTAGGCTTAAAAGATCATTGAGGCAACAGGAGAAAATGCTGATGATCAGCAGTTTGTCCTTTGACCTCAATATTTTCTTGATGATATCATAAACAAATCCAGTCTTCAAATTCAATTTGTCTTCAGGAGCAGCGTTTTGAATCTAATTTTTTGCCATTTAGAAAATTGTTGAGAAAGCTTTTTGTTTTTTCCCTCTCCTATAAAATTTTAGAAAATGTAGTTACAATAGTTTTGCACTACGCTCTCGAATATCTTTTTTTGCTTAAAAAATTTCTGTGCTTTTTGATACATAAGTTTTATCTGTATCAACAAGTGAATCAGCTTTCTTATTGTGTACCACCTTAAAAAAATTGTGTGGCTTAACCCTTTCCAAAACAAGACCTGTCTTTGACGTTCTTAAAAGATTAGGTTTTGGAAAACATTAAGGTAAAAGGAGAAAGTGCTGATAATCAGCACTTTTTCTTTTTGCCTCATTTTTTTAGCTATTTTGTACACAATTCATTTTTTTAGCAACATACCTTTTGTCTTTAGCAACAGCTTTCAAACTGACCCATCATAAAATTTCTCTGTTTGGGAAAGGGTCAAGTAAATTGTACAATGTAGATGAGAAATTGAGTAAAAGGGAGAAAATGCTGATTATCAGCAATTTCTTCTTTTGACTCAAATTTATCAAAGTGTTTTCTAAAGGGGGCATCAAAACTAGGTCTTTGGGAAAGAGTTAAAAGTATGTCTGTGAAGAAACCACACTGTGCATGCAAAGAAGAAAAGTATAGAATCTATCAACTTACAACAACACAGCTTAATCATCCATAAAATCTTTCAATGAACAATCAAACACTTTTCACAAAGATGTGTTCATGTCCCATGTGTGTTTTTTATTTCATCTATAGCTATTTCAACTTATATCACATTTGCTTAATATTGACACAAATATCTTCAAACAAATTTTGCCTGCACTGTGACCAACAACCTTTAGAGACACTCTCCCTTCCAAGTACACCACTTACTAGTGACCCGGCCTCACTAACCAAGAGTGACCCTCACTAACCTTTAACCTTTTCACCCATTTCACACTTTACTCATTTTTTAGCATTAGCTTCATATCATTATCCATATAAATGAGCACATAACTCAGGAAGTAAAATTAGGATCAAGCTGAAATATACACACAATCAAGATCTAACAGTCACCAACATTCTGCACAAGTTTTGTCATCATTTGTCAATAGTCAAAGTTGTTAGGGTGAAAATGTCATTTTTGACATGCAAGGGCAGATAACTCCAAACTTTCTGGTTCAATCAAAATCAATTGAAGGAATCTGAAAGAGGGTCACCTTAGGATCATTCCTGTGAAGTTTGGTTGAAATCCATTCAGTACTTTCTGAGAAGAAGATTTTTAAAGAAAAAAGTTGACGACCGGACGCACGCACGCACGCACGCACGCACGCACGCACGACGGACACAGCGCCATGACAATAGCTCGCTGGCCTGAAAGGCCAGTGGAGCTAAAAACTCATAACTGCAGCTTAAAACAAGCTTCAGTTACAGGGTTATAGTTGAAAAGCAATGATATTGTACATTTTTGTTACGTCTTAGATTAGTGCAAAACTATTGCAACGGCAAATACAATATCATATGCACCTACAACCATTTGCATTTTGCACCAAGCATTATTAGGCATTCCAAGAATAGTATGTTCTTTTTATCCTCCGAGATCTTGTTCTTGTTTGATGTAAAATATCTATCTATTTCAGGGTTCTCCCCAGAATAATTTGAAGCTGTAGTGGCAGTATAGTTGAAGCTTACAATACAGTGTTTATGTAAACAAATGTGAATAAAAACATAATGGGAAAAGAAGAAATTGCTCATTTTGAGCAATTTCTTCTTTTCCCATAATGTTTTTTTTGTATAAAATACCTTAATTCATCAGTTTTTGACTTTAAATAACTCAAATTCCTCTCTTCGGTGACCATTCTGAAGAAATTTAGCTGTGGGGTACTTTTGAAGCTGTAGTGGCATTACACTGATTTAGATGAAGCTGTAGTGGGGCCGATACAGCTTATTGGGCTGGGGAGAACACTGTAATAATTTGTACTACTAAAAATTTCTGTCTTGTTCAATCCATTCAGTATATGTCTGTTTTCATTTCAAAATAATAATAATATTCATAAATCAAACAACTTGAATAAATATTTTAAATATCAATTGAACAAATATTACCTTTTTAGATTTAATCCTGTGAAATGTACATAAAAAGATCAAATTGTATTAAAATTTGTGAAATATGCTTTAATCCCAAATCACATCTAGTCCAAAACGTTATTAAGATCATAATGGTTAAATGGTCACTTATGAAAACTGGCTGGTCACTCCATGTTGGAATGGTCAATTGGTCAACGTCCTGAAACCTGAGAAGGGTGGCTTCAGGTAACAGGGTTAAAATAAAGTTAATTGCTACAGGTCACTAGTGAAAACTGGACACTTCATAATACGAGTCTTCTCTGATGTAAATACGCTCTTTGATATTTTGATTTTTCGCTATTTCGCTAAATAGCCAAAAATCAAAATATCAAAGAGTGTATTTACATCAGAGAAGACTCGGATTAGACACTTCATTTCATTCTAACTATTTTAACCTGCCATTGCATGACACTTCATTTCAGTCTAACTATTTTAACCTGGCATTACGAGACGGCGAAATTATACACTGGTTTAAATTCAAAGACGATGCAGAAAAAATTTTAAAGTGAATATAATTTGAAATTTACTTGTCTTTCTGGGTAGAAAACATTGTGCAAAATGAAGAAATTGCTTGTCACTTGTCAGCAATTTCTTCATTTAGTTTAACACAATGTTTTCCAGAGTCTTTATCTTACAGGGCGTCAAAAGGCATAACTATTTTGGAATAGGTTAAACCATTCCAACAAATAGAAGCTCAGTGTTCTCCCCAGCCCAATAAGCTGTATCGGCCCCACTACAGCTTCATGTAAATCAGTGTAATATGCCCCTACAGCTTCAAAACTACCCCACAGCTTAATTTTACCAAAAAGGTCACCAAATAAGTGAATTTGTAGATATTCCGTGTCAAAAAGTGATTAATAATGCATTCTTATCAAATAAAATGTAATAATTCTGTATAAAAACATTATGGAGAAAAGAAGAAATTGCTCAAATTGAGCAATTTCTTCTTTTCCCATTATGTTTTTATTAATAATTTACTATTATTTGCAAGAGCACAATGTGTTTCAAGGTTTATCAATGCCACTACGGCTTCAAAATATTCTGCGGAGAACCCTGACGCTTATTGACCTCCCTAAAGATAAAGGCTCAGAACAGTATCAGGAAAATGAAGAAAATGCTTGTATAACATTACAAGCATTTTCTTCATTTACCACAATATTTTCTGCTAAGAAAGAACAGAACTGATATCGTAACAAGAGCTGTCTCAGGACAGCAAAACACCACATCAAGTGATGGATAGTGAAAAATTCTATATCAGAACTCCGAAAAGGGTACAAATTCCATTAAATCAAATGTCAGAGTAAAAAAATTATCAATGTTTGCGACTAGATGCTGATATTATGGTCAAAGAGGCATGTGCAAAGTTTCACAGCAATAGCATTAGTAGATACAGAGATTTGAGAAACTTGAACATGAAAACTTATCCAAAGCATAACGCCGACGCACACGCAGACATCAACGCCCGGGTGTCCGAAATAACCCCCCATATTATATTCTACCAATAATCGCTCTAAAAATCCCTTCCATTCATAGTTTTTTTCTGCAACATCTTTAAACTTGGACTAGATGAATTCTATTTGTGACAGGTTGAGTGCATATGCACTTACAATGGTTTCATACTGACCCCCCTCAAGTGGTCAATGTCCTGAGGCCATCTCAAAAAGGCACCAAACTGGACAGTGGTCACTCGTTTTAAGCTGCAGTTACAGGGTTTTCCTTGAAAAGCAGAGATATATGAACTGACCAATGCATGGTCATTGACCTTTGACTATCAAAAAGGCTTTCAATGGAAGAGGTCTATTTCTGGGCCAGTCCTAAACTCCTACAAAACTGGTCCCTGGCCCTTTAGTTTAATAAACTGACCATGGCAAAAACTAGAAAGTGGCTTATCAAACTACCTGTTGCAGCTGGCGCACCAAACCATGTAATTGTGTACTGAACTTTCTTCGCACAATAAAAACTTCAACACATCTAGTAAATTAGGTTGAATACCACTATCCTCTGCTTTAGACATATGGCAGCAGCTCTACCACCTAACCATGGATTCCTGGTATTTCACTCGCCAGTACCACTACATTATATCCAATCCGAACTGCATGCTGATCCAGCTGATTCTAAGTTCAACCCATGGCTCCTGGATTGATAAGTTCAACCCATGGCTCCTGGATTGATAGACTCTATCTTGGCAACTCAGGCTTTGAACCATCGCAGAACATTATCCTTTCATTGCTAATTGATTTCCAAAGAATTATTTTATAAAATGTTATATTATCTGAAGCCTAATCCTTGATCTCCTGTCCTGATCTCTGATCTTTATTTAGCCATGAACTCTGTTTAAGGACATGCTAATGGTCAATGACTTTAACCCTTTCCAAAATGGCAAAAATTTATGTGCAGCCCAATTTCAAAAGCTGCTGCAGACAGAAAGTTTGGTGTTAATGATGCTGATAATTATCTCAGAAAAAATTGAGGCAAAAGGAGAAAAATGCTCATTTTCAGCATTTTCTTCTTTTGTCTCAATATTTCCCCAAGCCAGTTCTAATAGGGATGTCAAGACCAGGTCCTGTTTGGGAAAGGGTTAATGATAGACTGTGAAAATAAATCATGCCCTGAAGTATTAAATAAGTGAATTTAATCTCTTATCTTTATAAGCTTTTGGTCAATTTGATACTTCAGCAATTTATGGGGTTTTAATTTTGATAGCAAAAGATTTTAGTACTCTTATGAGCAGGTGCTAAAACAAAGACGTAACACATTGGCACAAATTGATTAGCATCCTAAAAGATAAATTCTTTCCAAAAATTGTGGAAATTTTGTGAAAAGCAATTTCTTAATTTCCAAAAAACATTTTCAACCCAAATAGATCAATAAATTTAAAAATTCCTTGCGTTTGAAATTGTCGTCTGCAACATCTTTGAATTTGGACTTTGCCGTGCGGTGATGGGTTATTTGGCTTCTATAGAAGACAGGTGACAAAACAAACTGTACTGAACGCAAAATGATCATTCATAAATGTTGAGGGAAGAGAGAACATCTTACCTAGTTAACATTAATTTGTAGTTCAAAATTCCCGATCCTGAACTTATGCTTGAACACAATGTTATGTCTGATCTGAGTTTGATGCAAGTCATAAGCGTCGCCCTACTTTGAAACAACCAAGGAACATCATGCCCTATAAATGTAGTGAGGGTCATAGGTACTAGTAAATTAACTGAATACAATGTTAAAATTAACCTGTCTAAAACAATGCCCCATTTTGATGACCCTAACAGAATGAGATTTACAAACTTTAATAAGAAATGCCAGATCAAACAAAATGCCTGTCTCAGCATCACTTCAACTTGAAGCTTTTCTCCTAAATCTGTTCACGTTTATTATTTCATTCCGAGAAAACAATTTACATTCATGATCAATTTCAAGAAAACTTAACCATCAGAAAAGTAATGGCAAAGTCCATGAACAGATCCAGGGGAGGGTCTGAGCCCTCTCTTGAATTTGTACAATGACAATGACAAAAAGGCTCATCAAGGGGATCAAACACTGCCACCTCTGAGCAAAATGTCTGGATCTGTGCATGGTTTCACTGACATTTTCTCCTTTTCTGTCATTGTTTTTAACAACTTCAACTCGAATCTGTCTTTCATAATTAGTCTAGATCTTCCGTATATTGGCTTGACACCTACATCTTGAGACTTTCTGCTAGCCTGCTAGGCTCTACCGCCAAATCATTTCGTTTTCACATGCATAATCACAATTGACCATTTCTCATACAAACCATTTTTGTACTAATCCAAATTCACAGGTGATGCTGAAAACAAATTGTATGAATTATGCTTATCGGTGTGTCAAATGCATGAGTAAACCCTTTCCCAAACGAGACTTTTTGATGTCCCTATCAGAAGAGGCTTTAGAAAACATTGAGGCAACAGAAAAAAATGCTGGCAAACAGCATTTTTCTCCTTTTGCCTCAATATTTTCTGTATTCTATGCATTGACTTTGTACACAAATCCTTTTGTCATCTTCATCTATTTTGTCCTCTGCAGCAGATTTCACATTAGAACAGTGCATTTTTTGCTGTTTTGAAAAAAGACTGACCTTGATTCATTGAAAGAAAAGGAAAAAGTTGATTTTAAGCGGTTTCTTTTCTCCCAGTTCTTCCAAAAACATTCTTTGTATTAAATTAGTGATGTCAACATCCAAACAGGGCAGATTCATATGGGATAAAACGTTGGGTAAAGGGTTAGATTTAGTTAGGTAATACACGAAAATCTTGTCGTCTGCTACGGCTTTCGGTTTGGTCATTGTCAAACAAGAGCCGTCACAGACGGATTATGCTCCCCGAATAAGTGTTTGTCACAAAATAAAAACTATCATACATTAAGCCCCCTTTTCCCATGACAGCTTTTTTGTACACACATTATTTATAGAATATGGTCTAGAACATCCTATTTATTACATGAGCACAAAATTTCATTAAATTCTGCCCATTAGATGAAGAGAAATAAGAGAAAAACTAATTTTTACACTAAGGCCCCTTTTTCCATGACGCAGCCTTAAATTTACAAACGGAGAAAAAGGTCCCTAGGTATTGACCCAGGGAGTTCACATGTGAAGTTTCATTGAATTTGGTCCAAGGGTTGCTGAGATATGGCTGTGGACGGACGGACGGACGGACGGACGGACACACGGACGGACGGACGGACGGACGGACGTACGGACGGACAGCGTGGCGACTATATGCTCCCCCGAAATTTTTTCGGGGAGCATAAAAAACTGATACTTTCAAAGACTTTTCCATTCACAAAGAAGAGAAAATGTTACTGAAATTAGGGTAGCAGACGAAAAGTCAACATGACCCGGCCAAATTTACAGGTTAATCGTTAGAACCTGTGGTCAAATCGGCTGATATATATCACGTGTTTTACTGGCCACTGGTCAAGTTACAAAACGTGGAATGGTCAAGCCGAGCCATGACAGCTAGAACTGTCAGTTTCACTCATGTCAATTTCATAAAGCGAAATAAACATAATTTATTGACAAAATCTACCATACCTTTATATTTCTAAATTCCAACACTAATTAAGTTTTAATTTTTATTAAAAGACGTCCATATAATCTGTGTTCCACACGCGTACTCTCATTCCGATTTAACTGTATGTAATGTAATACCATTATTTTCTACCTATGTTAAGCGAAGGTCACTGTCAAGGCCGTTTGTTAAACCCTTTCCCTAACCGCGTGAAAGTTTGAGGGATTTGATTTCAAAGTTGTTTTTGGTGACAAAATAGCTGTAAATCAATGTGCATAATCATATTACAGTAGTACGGAAAATATTAAGATAAAAGAAGACAATGCTGATCATCAGCATTTTCTTCTTTTGTCTCAATATTTCCCAAATCCTTTTACAATAAGGACGTCTTGTTCGGGAAAAGGGTGAATTAATTATTGAACCAAGGTGCCCGTGAGTACGTGTCCGCTAAGCCAATCAGGGCGCGTTTATTTATACGGACCAATGAGAGGGCTGGGTTACATACGTCGGCTGAATGATATTTCGTCGTGCGATATTTGGGTCAACATACATGTTTTGCATGTGTGTATCAGCTGATATATTTGCAATATAGTATGGAAATATGAATCGCGGGATCGGTCTTTTTATTTCACGAAAACAATTGTCGGGTTGAAAATTCAGCCATTGAAGTTTGTTAACTGTATTCAAAAGTACGGAAATTTTGCCAAGGCAGACGAAAAATAAGTCATATAGGGCCTACATGTACGTCCGCTTTTCTCACCGTAGGCTCTTTTGACACATTAAATTTTACTCTTTCGCAAACTATCTCTGGCTCTGACCGTCAGACGGTACAGCTTTAGAAAGCAGCTATTATAGTGAAAATAAACGTTTTGGGGAAAAAAAACATTGAGAGAAAAGAAGGAGAAAATATCGAATCTAATTGAAAGAATGCGTTCACATTTCTCTTCTTCTAATAAAAAAGAGCGTTTTGAACTTGTCTAAAATGTTTTCAAGGTTTCAAAGGGAAAGGTTTAAAACTTTGTCATAAGATAGTGTTCAGTCTTCAGAATTTGAAAATCAAAGGAACAACATTAGGTAAACATAAAATCACCACTAACTTACAACAATTTTTTCTGACATATGACGTTGGTGCACATAGCCAACTGTTCCGTAAAACGCCGTTAGGTGATATTTCTCAAACCCGGTATCCAATCCATGTCCAAACCATCAGCTGATCACCCCAAAAAGATAATAGCAATGAATTTTGTGCTAAAAATAGTCTGGGTTAAATACCGTTATGTTTTGATAAACCGTCGGTGTTGTTATAAAATCTCGTAACTACGGCTTGAATCAAGCCGTAGTTACGAGATTTTATAACAACACCCTCGAAATATCATTGTTTGTCCGAAATTACGTCACGGTTATTTGGATAAATCGTTCCCTATTCGATTAATTAAGCCATTATCAATAGAGAGACAAATGACTGATATCATTGATAAAATATCCAAGAATGAAAAGGAGTAAACAGTCGCTTTTCAACGAAAATCTCGTAATTGCAGCTGCAGTTACGAGGTTTTCGTTGAAAAGCAGCGAAACATTGCAGGCCCGTAGGAAGCAATTTCATATTGGGGGGCGGGGGGGGGGGGGGCTAAAGCCCATGTCCTGAAGGGGGTAATTTGAATTTCCCCAGATTTTTCAGTGTAAAATTAAGGAAATTCGGCGTTTTTGGCCAGCTTTGGGGGGGAGTAGCCCCCCTAGCCCCCTGTTTCTACGGGCCTGCATTGATCTTTTGAAAACTTATGCACAGTCCAAAATTAATGTAAATAGAGAGATGATTAACATACAAGATCACGATGATATGTTGAAAAAAAAAAGAGAAAAAAATCGCTTGTTATCAGCATCTTCTATTCACCAGCATGTCCGTCTTTTGCCGCAATATTTTTGTTCATAAACCACTAACATTATTTTTTTTTCATCTGTAGCAACTTACGCAACTTCTTTCATTAGAACAGTCTTAGCATAATTTTCGTCGTTTTTGGAAGCTGGTAATGAATAAGCCTACTGCCGCGTAATTCGAGTTTTCTCTGATGAAATTCGCCCTTTGAGATGTTGATATCAACCAATCAAAGAACGAATTTGATCAGAGAAAACTCGGATTTACAGCCGCGGATCTATGATTAATCATTTCTGAGTAGGTGATTCCAACATGCAAAGGAGGAGGGATTCGAATCGTTTTCGCATTATCAACACAATTTTGACTGAACTTGTATAATAATACAACAAGAGCTGTCCGAAGACAGCGCGCTCGACTTTCTAAGTTGCTTAGTATAAAGGGGGCATAACTCCAAATAGAGTGGTCCCAGGGTCATGGGCCCTGATAGTAAGGTAGAGGGTGTGATGGTGAATAAGTATTCCAAGTTTGGGTTGAATCCCTTTGATAGTATGGAAGTTATTGATGTTTGAAAAAACTTTAACCTTGGTTGCAACGCCAACGCCAACGCCGACGCCAACGCCAACGCCGACGCCGACGCCCGGGTGACAGTATAAGCTCTCATTTTCTTCGAAAAGTCGAGCTAAAAATGAAAAAAATCAGGCTTCGGAGGGGATTCGTTTGAACTCCCACTCCCGCGGTAAAATAATTGAAAGAACCTTTAGCCTACCTTGCACGTCGAAAAATTGATGTTCCACCATTTTGTTATTATTTCCAGAATGAAAAGATAAACTCAAAACAAAATAAGTTTTACAAAATCTTCCCACTTGCTCTCTTCAATGATGCCAATTTGAACGAAATTGCAATGAGTAAGCTCACAAAATTGCAGATGAGAATTCAAGACTATTTCCCCTTGATAAATCTAGATACTTTGCGTTTCTAGAGTTTGCAATCTGCAGGCAATTTCAACATCACGAAAAAATAGTACTTTGAATCAGTATATTTTCTAGATAGTCATAATCTTTTCACTGAAAGTATCAAAAGTGTCGCTAAATAAACAACAGCGAAAAGACTGACAGTCGGGACATTTTATTCCTTTCTTAAGAATCCAAGCATAATCTTTGATAACCAAGAAAATTAGTCATGTAAATCTGGTATTTCAACTCAAAATCCTATGTTGTGGGTACTCATTCGAACCGTCTCTTCGAGACAATTCGAATGAGTACCAACAACATAGGATTTGGTATAGAGTAATAAGATACTTTAGCAAATTTGATTGAAATACACAAATCGTATCTTCAGCTATGCCAAGCATATAAATATGTCATCAGACGATGCAGATATCATTTGAAGCGGACAATTTGCATGCATTATGGTGCAAAAACTCGAATTTCATCAGCTGATGCAAAAATAAAAGTACAAGGCTGCCCAATTTTTAGCAGGTTTTTGATTTTTTGAGGAACCACAGACTTTTCTTAGAATAGTTTCACGGGGAACCTACAAGCTTTCAGGAACTGATCAGGCCCGTAGGAAGCAATTTCATATTGGGGGGGGGGGGGGGCTATTTTAAAGCCCTTGTGCTGAATATTGGGAGGGCTAATTTGGATTTTCCCAAAATTTTCAGTGTAAAATTAAGAAAATTCGGCATTTTTGGCCAACATTGGGGGGGGGGGGGCTTAGCCCCCCTAGCGCCCCCCCCCCTGTTCCTACGGGCCTGCTGATACAAGCCAATGGACATTCATGCAACAGGCGAAATGGTACAAAACAGGTTAAACGACCCAACGTCCGATTTTCAAATAGATCTAGAAATTCACTCAGAATTAAATAATACACTTGGAAACCGAACCCCTTTTTTGTATGTTCGAATCACCTTCACTGAAATCCTGGATCCGCCGCAGGTTTACGACGTATGTATTCGAGGACGTACGGACTGGCGTTGTGACGGACACACAAATAATAGGCTATAGGCTTCCAAAAATATACACCCACCTTCGACGGCGTAAACTTTTAACGCCGAAACATAGGTTTTACCCATTGTCACTTCCACATACATGTACTGAATGTTGGAAATGAAGACATTGCTTGTCACAAGAAATTTCTTTATATTTTCTATCCAATAATGTTTTCTACCCAGAAGGACCAGGGCCCCGTTTTACTAACGAACTTACGATCATATTTTTGTGTAAACTGTGTAACAGGGCATCTGATTGCACGAAAAATCGGATTAGGCCAATCAGGTTTGTTGTTACAAGTAATTACGCAAAAAATAATCGTACGTTCGTTAGTAAAACGGGGCCCAGGCCCGTAGAAAGCATTTTTGTATTAGGGGAGGGGCTCAAGCCACTGTGTTGAAATAAAGGGGGGTGGATTTCCCCTAAATTGTCAGCTTAAAATGAGGAAAATTCGGCATTATTGACCAGCATGGGGGGGGGAGGAGAGGGGCTTAGTCCCCACCCTGTTCCTACGGGCATGAAGATTAGAATGCAAAATTCAATCACCCTGAAATTTTCGTCTGCGTCATCTTTGAATTTGGACCAGTGTAAAATTTTGCCATCTGGCAATGCGCTAATATTGCGACCGATACATTATCAGAAAGCGTATGCCCAATAGAGAAAGATTTTATCCGGTTAACCTTGACGTAATTTCGGACAAACAATAGTATTTCCACAGGTGTTGTTATAAAATCTCGTAACTACGGCTTTATACAAGCCGAACTTTACGAGATTGTATAACAACACTGTCGGTTTATCAGAACATAACAGTAAATCAAGTCTATTTTCATTACAAAAATCGTTGCTTTTTTGTTGATGTTGCATGTTAATTTATCACGGAAATAACTTATGCACAAGATTCTAAACATGGACGCTAATTCATCAAAACCTTCACTGACAACTGGGATCACCAGACTGTCATGAAATGCTGCATGCATCATTTTTAGACTAGATGTACGACAACAACAAAAAAGCTATATCTCGATATCATCAGCTTATAATCTGATAACGTAGCTTTTCTACGAAAACCTCGTATCTGCAGCTTGTTTTAAGCTGCAGATACGTGGTTTTCGTAGAAAAGCAGAGATAAGCTGATAGTGGTAGATCAAGATCACAATGCCAAAAGGTAGGCCAATATACATTAACTGCAGTCACGAACGTTACACGTGAACTTGCACAAAAACGTACAATAGCACCGAAGGAAGAAAGGAAGAAAGAAAGAAGGAAAAAACAACAAAAGAGTAGATCTACAAAATTGGCGTCAAAGCTCGACTGGCGGTGGAAGATGAAGACTGTTTGGAGGACACTCCGTTTCTTTTTTCGAAATGAAAAAAAAAAAAAAAAAAAAAAAAAAAAAAAAAAAAAAAAAACCACTCATCATTTAGTGGGCCCATGTTGTCGGGAATTGCGATGGACGCCGTTAAATTATTGCATTTTTATCTTACCATTTTACTCATGCATCCTTTGGCTTTCATTTATTCGTCCAGAGACATTATGCTGTAGTGATAATTGAAAGATAATATTTCCATAATTAGTTTACCATAACAAACGGCATTTGAGAGTCACCTTATGATTTAAATCCGTAAGAATATGTGGGTTTTATTAAAATGACCATGAAATATCAACCTCCCAGAAATTAGCTCTGCTTTTCAACAAAAACCTAGTAACTGCAACGAAAAACAAGCTTCAACTACGATGTTTTTTGTTGAAAAGCGACGTTGTTATGGTGATAATTTACATTATCACATAAACATGGTCCGGCGACAAGTCACGTGCTGGTGTCGTTTCATAACTTTAGTGAAATCAAACAGACCATGAAGGCCAAGCTGTCGTTAAAAATCGAGCTTCCCCGGCGATTCTACGGAATATAACGAGATATATACATGTACGTTTGGAACCGTAGGCCCTACTCGTATTTGGGCGACCTGAACGTCGTAGGCTATCTACGGCTTCTTCTTGAAAGCTATGGATTCGGCGCTCTTGTCGCCCAAACGACGTACGTAACTCAGACACTAACTAATGAATCGTCTGTCACCCGGCCCATTTGACCCCGTGCTGACCTCTGACACGATGTCCCAGAAACCGGAGGTCAATTGAGGTCAATCACCGACGTAGATAAAAAAGATCCCTTGAATGACCTCATGCAGAAACCCGGAAAATCCATCGTCCCGTAGAGCTAGATTGGCAGCTTTGATTCTTGTAACGATCAATTCTTACCCAAAACGACAGAATTTTTACATTGATATCCAAATGAAAAGTGTTGCAGAAGACGACACAAGCACGCGCGGATCCAGGGCTGGGACTCGGGCCGCTTCTCCAACTTGTGATTGATAAGCCTGTTGACAAGTTAGGCCTACAAGTTGTGATCAAACTGATTTTTTGCGCAAATGCAGTCAGCCTCCCCGGAAAACACTCGAATGGGGTGAGATGCGGTTAAAAAAATCGTCATTCGGACTCGGTTTCTTTTCAACCGCATCTCACCCCATTCACGTGAAATAATTTCATATGCCTAATAGTCACATTTCTCTATTTCATGCACAGACTTTCAGAGAAACAGACTAAAGCGGTCCATACACGATCAATATTATTGACAATATTATTGTCAATATTTAGTATTGACAATAATATTGACCGTGAATGGGCAATATTGAAGGATTGTCAATACTATTGACGAATACCTGCGATCGCTGAAATATTTTCTTCAATATTTCTATTGACGTTAAGCGGCCCATACACGATCAATATCATTGACAATATTATTGAAGCATATATTAATATTAATTTAGAGAACAATCAACCATGGGTTACATAACGTCAATAAAAATATTGAAGAAAATATTTCAGCTATCGCAGATATTCGTCAATAGTATTGACAATCCTTCAATATTGCCCATTCACGGTCAATATTATTGTCAATACAAAATATTGACAATAATATTGTCAATATTATTGATCGTGTATGGGCCCCTTAAATATGTAACTCATGATTGATTCTTCTCTAAATTAATATTGTCAATAATATTGATCGTGCATGGGTGGCTAGAGAAATATTGTCAATATTATGCTTCAATAATATTGTCAATGATATTGGGTGGCTAGAAAAATATTGTCAATATTATGACTCAATAATATTGTCAATGATATTGAAGGCGAGATTTGACCCGGCAGAGCAGGCCAAGCGGAAAGGTCAACAGACTTATCGTCCAGGGGTGATAGGTGTGCCGGAACCCCTCGTGATTTGCCGAACACTTCGCATGCTTCGCTATTTACAGCTAACAATCATATACTTCAACGACTTAACAGTATTTGCACGTGCATACATTTGTCGCGTCATTTTAAAATGGTAATTGGTTAAATGAATATGGAAAAATGCCGATCCTGGTCAGCCTGTGCCATCTGTACGGTATGACAAGGATGTGTACTGTATTTAAACATTTTCAATTTTTGGAGATTACGCCTATTTTTATGATTAGCTTTACTGAAAATTTCGATCCAAACGGACCACGGTAGCTTAACACTTTTATTTGACTAGATAAGATAAAATCTTATTTTCACATGGCGGCACAATGTTGTATAACGGATACAGTGCACACTTTTACGTAAATTAACTATGGACCATTCCCATCTAAACTGGACAATAAACTTTTCCACTTTTGTGAACAGTTAAGGTCACTCTGCCGGGTCAATTATTTTCCTCTATATTGATCGTGTATGGGCCGCTTAACGATAAACAAGTTCTGGATTCTAGTTCCGGTGAACCTATGCTCTCGCTTTTTGGCGATTTTATCATTTCCCAAAACCAAACAAAATCCAAGGTTGATTAAATTTTAAATCTACTGCAGACGACAAAATGTGTGAAAATAACGAAAGGATTGTTGTAAAACAGCGCAGAAAATATTGAGACAAAGGAGAAAATGCTGATCATCATTTTTGGAAGCAAATTTTGCAAAATTTGCTTCTCTATGCAGCCGCCTCTCTCTGCACTTTACCATTCTCTGCATACCACACAACATCTTCCGGTCCTCCTCACTATAAATAGTTCTATCAAAAGCAAATATTAATGAGGTAACAATCATTCGAATATTCAATATGTAAGTCTGAAGTTATACATGTAGATATTGAATCGTGTGACTGAAAATGAAACATTCAATTAATCATGTCTCTAAGAGAAGAAAGGCCGGCGTAGTAATTCGTTTTATTATGGTTCAAAGATCAGTCCAATGACCTTCCTTGTAAACGGGTCAGTCAAGTTTACTGAACTATGAAATATATTCAAAGCTATAAATAGATGCATGGAATCAAAGTATTCAAGGTATTCAAATGGATAATCAAAGTACCTAATCAAAGTAGGCCTACTCTACGAATCAAAGTATTCAAATGGATAATCAAAGTACCTTATCAAAGTAGGCCTACTCTACGAATCAAAGTATTTAAATGGATAATCAAAGTACCTAATCAAAGTTCTCAACGAATCAAAGTATTCAAATGGATGATCAAAGTACCTAATCAAAGTACTCTACTTCTGGACAGGCCTACATTATTAATAAAGTTGCTTCTCAACAGTATTTTCAGTACTTTGATTTATTTTGCATCAGTGCGAATTGGATGGGATACGTGACGACGCCGCTCGAAAACATCCGATGTTTTAAGAATCTCAAAATGGCGACATTACTGGTATTCTACCTTAATACCTACTAGATTATTTATCAAATTCTGAAATAAAAACATGTTTGCTAAAAAGAGCTTACCCTTTCCTAAACAAAAAAACATACTGATCAAGCAGTTACGCATAGACAACAAAATTGACGATGATGAATAAATGAGAATTCGTGTCCAAAACAGTAAGGTAGCAGGAGAAAGATCTTGTTACACCATCAACAGTTTCTTATTTTTCCTGAACGTTTTCCAAAACTCTTCCTGCTAGGGACTTGAAAACCAGAAAGTATTTGGAAAGGGTTAACCCATTCCCATAACATGGAAAAGAAATAGACTCTTCCAAATTGAAGGACTTTGCAGACGTCAATTTCTTATGAATGATATTTTACTTTGTTATGTCTTTTTGGGGTCTAAAACATAGTGGGAAATGAAGAAATATCTCTTGTCAGAAGCAATTTTCTCCGTTTTCCATGATGTTGTTTTTTCAAATCCTTTATCATGTGGGGTGTCAAAAGGCGCCATTGATGATTGTGTGGTAATGGATTAAAATAGGTGGGTTATATTTTTAACTTGTTTTTAAAGCATGCGGAGCAACGTGACATTGAACTAAAAGTTGGAAAAATGGGACACAAACAAGGTTTAACGTAACACGTTCAAATGTTTTCAAGGCAATAAAATGATAGCGGATTTTGTTTGTTATTCACTCCGGCCATTGAACTTTTATAGTATAGGATCACTGGTGGTGAACTCGACCACATCTTCGCAAGCCAAGGGTTACTACCTCCACTTTGTTCCTTACGAACCCTTGGCCGCTCGCCTCTATGGAAATCGAAAGTACCACCGTGCGATTTCATTGGACGCGATAACTTTCCCATTATCCAATCAAAACACACTAAACAAGCCCTCTTTGTCAAAACGAAAACGTCACGGCTGACGTCAAAATCGATATCCGTATTTGATGCATCGCCTAACACGTTTTAGTACGAGGCTTTTGATTGGCCAGAAATAGCAACTGCAAAGGGCCGCGACTCTTTATCGCCGAAAGGTGGCATGGTGGTACTTTCGATTTCAATAGAAGCGAGCGGCCAAGGGTTCGTAAGGAACAAAGTGGAGGTAGTAACCCTTGGCTTGCGAAGATGACTCGACCAAAGCGTGGGACGTTTTTTCGCGATCATTATATTCCGTCGGTGTTGTTATAAAATATCGTAATTACGGCTTCGATAAAGCCGTAGTTACGAGATTTTATAACAACACCGACGGTTTGTCAATACATATCGGTACACCCGATCTATTTTAAGAACAAATTCATTGTTATTAGAAAAAACTATCCAATCAGATCTTTACACTCACAATTAAACGCAAAATATCTGTACCTTGTGGTAGCGAAACACGTCCATCGCTTTGGCCGAGTTCACCAACAGTGAGGATGCCAGTGCTATTATTATAGAATGCCTATAAATTTGAGCTTTTGATGTAGGCCTAATAACGGCCAGCTAATCAGGAATTCGTAGCTTTTTATCCGAAAACCCCATGACTGCACCTTAAAAGAAGTTGGTCGGGATGCGGTCAGGAATCACGTGAGTTCGCAAGGCAAGGTGATCGGTTGGTAGTCGGTTAAAAGACATCAACCCGATCACCAAACACGATTAATTTCTCTACTCGATCTATACACGATCGTTTCACGATCAATTTTCTACTAGACCAAATACGAGCATTTTTACATGTAAAAGAGATCGAGTAGCAAATCGATCAGGAATACTGACCAAACTCGATCTGCACTCGATCGGGTTTATCTGATAGGCAGTGGGACCAGCAATAGCCTACAGAGGGGACATCCTCTTGACACACCCCTCATAATGGTCTTTGAAGCCTCGCCCACATGATAAAGGCCTATAAGAAAACGTGATTGTTGAAAATTATGAAATTGCTTGTGACAAGCAATTCTATCGCTGCTTTTCAACGAAAACCTCGTAACTGCAGCTTAAAACAAGTTGCACTTACGAGGTTTTCGTTGAAAAGCGACGATTAAAAAAAGTTTTCTAT
Source organism: Fragum sueziense (assembly GCA_963680895.1). NCBI lineage: Eukaryota > Metazoa > Mollusca > Bivalvia > Cardiida > Cardiidae > Fragum > Fragum sueziense. Next base: position 56,492,260 of record OY804601.1, read on the forward strand.
CCAGAAAGTAGAAAAAAGTAGGCATAAGAGAAAAAAAGATGAAATTTAAAATCTAACACTGTATTTGCTTTCATGTAACGAGTTAGTGTTTTTGCATAATTGATGTTTTTTGAAACAAAATAGAATGTATAATAGATTCACAATAAGGAATAATTTTCGCGGGCTCGCGTGCTAAAAATAAATTTCTGATGGGAAATCCCTCAACAACGTTTGCCGGGTACCAGTCTAATATTTTGTTTATCGGTCATGAATCGGACAATTTTTTCGTAACAGCTTTAGCGAAAAATTATCATTTTCAAGCGAGATATTAGTTGATCGTAGATAATGCAGGCGGGAACTAAAACTACGAAACATTGCGCATATTCAACATGCAACATTGATTCCAGATACGGAGACAGACCAGAAATGACAAACGTTTTTTCTTGAGATTCCTCAGCAGCTTAACCAGAAAAAACATCGAAAAGTGTGAAAGTAAAGTAGCTATGACCACGAAACTTCGCGGGTAGATAGATCTCACCAAGGAGAAGTGCAGCATACAAGCAGCGTAACTCTACCTTGCTTATTTTGTGAGTTATTGCCCTCTGTTGTAGTGAAAGCCTGTGGGGGTATCAAATCACATTCAGCAACAAATTATAGGTTTTTTTCTAGATTAATCCTTTCCCAAACAAGACCGGTTTTGTCGTTCCCAACAGAAAATTCTTCGGAAAACATTGATGCAAAAGAAGAAAATGATGATCAACCAGATTAAAAAGACCTGCATGCACAGCAGACAAAATGAGATTGAATAACGTCTTTGGATATTGATGATCATTCTACTTTTGCCTCGATATTTTCTCTGACATAAAACACTAAAAGTATTCACACCCGTTTTGTCGTCTGCGGACGTTTTTCTTTTTTCAATTTGGCCCAACATGACATTTTGTCGTTTTGGAAAGGGTAAGCGAGTAGCACGAGCGGCACGACGAAGCTAAGGTAGGATCGAATGTGTAAACATTACTTGTCAACTGCATATTTCATTGTTACCGATCTTAAAAAGAGCACGACAGTGCAGCAACCTTCTCAACTCTGAATTATAATGCTTCTCAACAAATGATTACGGCAATCGAGCTCTTAGAACGTCATCTTCAGCAAGTTGATCGTGGAAAAACTTCGCGAGATACACAGCCATATTTGTACGATAGAGGATTCCCAATCTATTTTTAGACAAGTGAGGCGTGACGATGACGTATTTGTATTTGGAGAAAACCGACTCCTATTGAACGAGAATAATTACAGTTGAATCGCTTTATCAAAACAACTGAAATTATTCTCGTTTAATAGCGAATCTATTCATGCGCGGATCCAGAGGGGGGGGGGGGGGGTCAGGGGGTCATGACCCCCCCTGGAGTTTGGCGAAAAAGGCGGTTATCAAAAATATTACTGGTTATGTCCCAAAAAAGATGCGCCATTCGTCCCTATGTGCCACCACAAACCGTTGTTAAACTTAAGTCCTTCATGGTATGACATTTATCTGTATGCGCGGATCCAGAGTGAACCCCTGACACCCCCCCCCTCTGGAGTGTGACAAAAAAGGGTTAAAGATTGGTTGACCCCCCCCCCCCCCCCCTGGGAAAAATACCTGGATCCGCGCCTGCTATTATAATATTGTCTAATATTATTGTTTTCTTTTTTAAAAGTATAAGACCGTCACTACCAAAACAATCGTGATACCAAGATTGACTAACGAAATCAGAAAGTTCATACGAACTAGAACCACGTACGCGTGTAGTATCTGTAAAAGTACTTCATAATTTACTGAATAGAGTGCACGAGGGTAACACGTGTAAAAAGGTCACTGTTACTTAATTTTCATAACAAACATATTCAAGTAATATTATGACATTGTATTAAACCTTTCCCAAACGACACCATTTTGGGGTATTCCAAATTGAAAACTGCTGCAGATGACAATATTGATGTTGCTAAAGAACCAATTTGTGTACAATAAAGCCAAGAAAATATTGAGACAAAAGCAGAAACTGCTGGTTATCAGCAGTTTCTTATTTTGTTTCAATGTTTTCCCAAGCCATTTCTTATAGTGACGTCAAAACAAGGTCTTATTTGGGAAAGGGTTAAGACTTGTTACGCTTCGCAAGAGGCAATCTACATCCACAATATCATAATAATGTTTTAAAATAGTGTTCCCCTTTTCACTGTTCAAGATGACCAAGCTAGCAAATTGGTACTCTCCAAAGCCCAGGTCTATTGATTAAAGTGACATTTCAGAATTATTTTTTACATAAATTTTGCTTCTATTCTATCTGAAAGAGCACGTTTTCTTATGAAAATTCTGAAAATTTCAAGCCAAAATATTGAACCGTTTACGAGAAAAACATATTTTTGTGCTAAAATTAAACTAATTGTTGTGGACAACAGTTCAGATTTATATAGAATTTGTTATTTCTGTCTCAACTTTGAATGCGTATTTTTCGCTTATAAATAGCGACTTCAAAAAACTGATAGCATTTCTACGCATTAGAATAAACAATCTTTGCATCGGGACATACTTTTAGAAACTGAATTAATGTGAAATGTCATTTTAAACCATCAAATATTTCCAATTTCGAAATGAAGAGATAATGTGCTCTGTTGTAAGAGAGTAGAAAATCGGCAAGAGGTTGTATGGTTGTACTGTAATGGGGCGAAATTGACTGTTTCTGCAGGCGATAACTTGGATGTGTTGATAAAGGCAAAACAAAAGGAAAATGCTGTTTAACAACATTCTTTCTCATATATCCACATTTCCGAAGAATTAAAATTGTGTAAGGGACGCCACACACAAAGGGTTAATTCCATCAAGCCTGGCCCACGGAAGAAGTATATCATCCTTGATCATGTGATATTAAAATGGAGATGTTTTATTTTTACATGTTTAGAGAAAATAAATGTGGTGTCCCTAACTGCACTTCCGCCCGTGAAAGATTGAACCCCCCTCCCATCAAGCGCGGATATAGGCTTTTCCCAACCGATTTTGGCTAATTGATGGGAGGTCAGAATCCCCCCCCCCCCCGACTCCCTCTGGATCCGCGCATGCAAATGTTCCTTTTACAAATGAGCCATCATCTGGGAAAAGGGCCCTTGTAGCATTTAACTGAGTTTCTAGATCAGTCACTGGTCAAATACCTTCCGCTTATGACCCATGATGCTATTTTTAAGTTACTATAGATGCAAAGAAGAAATTTTTAGAGAACAACATGGGTTCTGATCAGACTGTGCGTATGCACATGCTGATCGGGATTCATGTTGCTCTTAAATGATAAGCTACGTAAACATGGTAAAGGCTAATCGGGATTCATGTTGTTCTTAAATGCCACAAAGGGTGTTTTTCCAGATCCTGGCTCAGTCTTTTGTTGAACCAACTTTTCGACATTTGAATCAGCAGGTTTCACGAACCTGGAACAGCAAAGTTACAGATCCTGCCATAGAAGACCTTTCCGAACGGCATATATACTGAACAAAAGTGAGAACGCTACACTGCAAGATTTCATATTTCTGGAAAAGTATCCAACTAATAGCATGGAATATATTTTAACGTTATTTCCCAGGCTTTCAGCAATCGTTTTGTCGAAATTTCATCGCATTGTCTCCTTTATTGTCAGAGTTACAGCCCTTAATGCGTTTAGAGCTAATTTCATCGAATGCCGCATATGCGCATGCGCAGAAAACGCTTCATTATTTTTTCGCAATTGGTCATACCCGGGTTGCCAGAAAAACACTTAAAATCTCACTTAACTCTTGCAGCAAGCTCTAAAATCTAGGTCTAATCTGTCAATTTTGCGAATTACCTCCCTTTGACATAAACAAAGAGGGAATTTAAATTGGTTGGTATTCACAAATTTATCATGGTTTTCGATTGGGATTTTTTGCAACATCATGCAGGCCTTACAGGGGACTTTTAAACCCTTTCTTCGACTTGTATTATCCCCAGATGTCCATGCATTAGCGATTTTAATTTCCTATGGAGATTACATTGTAAAATTTTCAAGCTTTGGAACATAATGAAAATTCTGCTTTTCAAACATCATTTTCTAAGCGCTGAAACAATGATAGGCCAGCTTCTTTAACTTTCCTGGCTGGTAGCTTGTTAGACTACCATTTCGTGCAATCCAGCATGGTTTGCATTCTTCTGCTTGGATTTCTGAAGGTTTAAATTGTGTAAAATTTCCTTTGAAATTGTACACCTGAAAAACGGACCCCTGTGACATTAAAAGGGTCCGTTTTTCATCCCCGTAATTAAGATCCACAAAACGTTTAGTTCTTGGCACAACCAAGTAAATGAACAATGCGAAACACTTTCATTTGACTTTTTTACTTGTTGTATTTAGAAGAAATATGGCAAGCAAAGTAGGTGTAGCGTTTTCACTTTTGTTCAGTATATTTAGTCTGTCCCAATTTGAAAGCTGCTATGTTACTTACAGACGACAAAATGTGTTCATTCAGGACGCATAAGTTTGTGTACATTGCAGCACAAAAAATACTGAGGTAAAATGCGAAAATGCTGGTCGCCAGCATTTTCTTCTTTTACCTCTATATTTCACCAAGCTTGCTAGGCTTATTAGGGACGTCAACCCATGGCTTGCTTGTAAAATGGTTAACACGTGAATCAACAGGTTTCACGAATCTGGAACAGCCAGAGTTACATATCCTGCCCTTTCTATCTGGGCGACTGCCATGACGTAAAAACATCCAACATTCTGGGACACGTGAACCCTTTCCCAAACAAGCAATGTGTCGCTTTTCAACGAAAACCTCGTAACTGCAGCTTGTTTTAAGCTGCAGTTACGAGGTTTTTGTTGAAAAGCAGCGATTAGCTTTGACGTCCCTTGTAACAGAAAGAGCTGATCGCCATTTCTACTTTTTGCCACAATATTTCATGTGCGCAATATTGTTATATGTAGATTTATAGGCCTACAAATATTTTTTTCGGAACATCCATTAAAAATCGTTTGCAGGATCTTTCAAATTAGAACATACAAGTGTTTGTCATGAGGGAAAGAGTTTAGTCGCAATATCATCACAAAACTGCTTTAAGTATATAAAGAAATCTAAAGAACTTACGATAGCTTGGCGGCAAGGACTGTAATTCGCTACTTTTCAACAAAAGCCTCGTAAATGCAACTTCAAACAAGCTGCAGTTACAAGGTTTTTGTTGAAAAGCGACGAAATAGCTTCCTGTGAGTAAAATTAATGCTTAATGACAGGTGTAGCAGACAGCAACGTTTATTTTGGCTTTTTTCTTTGTTTTCTTTTTGTATAACATCTTTGATGTACAACCCGGCTGATGATTATTGCAGTAAAAACTTTTCTCAGTTTTGGTTCAAGACATATGACGGGTTGTCAATCAAACACAAGGCTAGAAAACTATTGAAATATCAGTAATAATTCAGAAAATTGACAGAAATTTGGTAGAAAACTAATGAAATATCAGTAATAATTTAGAAATTTTACAATCATTGTTCGATTTACCCTTTCCCAAACAAGACCTGGGGCCCGTTTTACTAACGAACTTACGATCATTTTATTGTGTAAACTGTGTAACAAGGCATCTGATTGCACGAAAAATCGGATTAGGCCAATCAGGTTTGTTGTTACAAGTTATTACGCAAAAAATAATTGTACGTTCGTTAGTAAAACAGGCCCTGGTTCTGACGTCCCTAATAGAAAAGGCATGAGATAACTTTGAAACAAAAGAAGAAACTGCTGATAACCAGCAGTTTCTCCTTTTGTCTCAATATTTTATGTGCCATATTTTACACAAATTCTATCTTTAATATTATCCATTTTGTCATTTGTGGCAGTTCTTGGAGTGGATCACCCTAAATTTTTGGTGTTTGGGAAAGGGTTAAGTTGGGCGCCCTTCTTAACAGTTAAAAACAACATTAACGGTGATGGTTGGTTAGGGGTTTAACGTCGGGGGTCACATCGTGACGACTGGAGATGTGGACCACTTCAGCATGGATTCCTGTCATTTCTCCTACCAGTACTACCACAACATCCAAGCCGAGCCTCCAGTTGCCCTCTCGCATAGATGATTACATCCATCGGTGAAAGACAAAATGACTCGCCAAATGTCAGAAAGAATACTGGCCAAGTCAGGGTTTGAACTCACGACTCCTGAATTGACAGACACCGACGTTACCAAGCTATCTGGGCTCAGCTTCAAAGACTGGAGAAGTGAGGGCTCGAACAAATGATCTCTGTGCTGGGAAATGTAACCTAATATAGTCCAGCATATACAATTAACCCTTTCCCAAACCACCAATTCTTAGTGTGGCATACTTTGAAATCTCACGCAGACGACAAAATGGATGTTGACGTAGACAATATTTGCGTAGAAAATAATTGTGTTAATAATTTCACATAAAAATATTATCAACATTTTCTTCTTTTGCCTCGATGTTTTCTGAAGCCCTTCTGAAGACTTTTTTTAGGGAAGTCAAAACCCAGTTCTTGTTTGGGAAAGGGTTTATCAGTGTAAGATTTTGTCGTCCCGGGAAATGGTTAATGCATACTGCATCAGATTAACGATGCAGTCATCATGTTAATGCAATTCCGTCTTTATCAATTTGGCAAACAATGTGCAATTCCTGAATTTTTTGGACGAGTGAAAAGAGAGTGATATCCTTCCTTGACATACTGCAGACAAGAGTACAACTCAAGCTGGAGGTTTATTTCTACAGGGTTGCCACTAGTAAGGAAATAAAATTCCCTGACAATTCCCTGACAAAATTGGAAAATTCCCCGACATGTTCCTTCGCACGCACGATGTCTCGATACAGTTTTTAAAGGTGATGTTGAAATCATTAATTATATGGCACTGCATCTTATTTTTTCAAAATTCCCTGACATTTGCCAGTATTTTAAAATTTCCCCGACAGTTCACAAAATTCCCTGACAATTCCCTGACCTTGAAAAAATGTGCATTTCCCTGACTTTTCCCTGACGCGTGGCAACCCTGTTCTATCATGCGTTGTTATAAAATCTCGTAAGTATGGCCTTATTCAAACCGTAGTTACGAGATTTTATTACAACACTGACTATCAATGCATAACGGTAAATCCAGTCTATTTTTAGCACAAAATTCATTGCCATTCTTGAATTTTTTTGGATGGGTGAAAAGAGAGTGATACCCTTCCTTGACATACTAGTACTGCAGACAAAAGTACAAGTTGGAGGTTAGAATCTAAGTATAGAATCCACAATCTAAATTAAGCAATCCTTGCATATTACGATTCATGTCTGCAACAACCATAGCTTTATGAACATGCAACTGTAATTTATCATTTTGCTGCTTTTTAAGGAAAACCTTGTAACTGCAACTTAAAAGAAGTTTTAAGCTGCAGTTACGAGGTTTTCTTTGAAAAGCGGCAATTTGCTGCATTCTTTATCTTGATAACAAAATAAATTTAAGAATGCTGCTGCACGGCCCTAATGTCTTTCATTAAGCCATTACGAAATGACAAAATTCTAAGCATGTCTAAAGTCAAAGATCTTGCAGAAGACAATTTCAAGTGAATAATTTTTTTTCTCAATACTTTGGTATTCTATTGGTAGAAAACCTTGTGGGAAATGAAGAAATTGCTTGTTACAAGCAATTTCTTCATTTTCCACAATGTTTTCCAAAGCAATTATCTTGTAGGGCCTCTAAAGGTATCAGTGTGTGGTAATTGGTTAAACAAAATCACTTGAAAGACCTTGAATTAGGAAAATTAGTTTTAAAATACCTTGAGCTGCATTCATAACATGTGTAAGGACAGACGGACGGACAAATGTTAAGTGGGACGAGCCAAGAAGACAATACCAAAACATATTCACCTTCGGTAGCACACGAAAAGTGTTCGGTAAAGGAATTGATTGGTTGGGGTTTAAGGCCTCTTTCAACTGCAATGGTCATATTGCGTGGGTGGAGCAACTAACCATGGATTCCTGTCACTTCTCATACCAATTCTACCACAACATTCTTACCAAGCCTCTTCTCGCCAACATTGGTTTAAATTACGATGACCAAACCATTGGTGGGAGACGATTTTGCTTTAAAGGATATTTGCCGCGACCAGAGATTGAACCAGGGACCTCTCGAATGAAAGGCAGATGCGCTACCAACTGCGCCCCGGCCGTATGGACGAATGGACATATATGTCAAGTTGGACCGAAGAAGAGGATACCAATACTTATTCACATTTGGCTGCACGTAAAACGTGATCCTTATAGGAAGGGAAATCAAAACAAACAAATCTCATTTTTGTATCATTAATGATAATACGGAGACAACAAAATTACAGAAATACTGCAAAATCTCCGATACAAATACATTCAGACACAATAACGTAATTTGTGCCATAACAAATACATCTATTTCAATTTACCAACGCTGTTTTCCCGATTTGTTTCCATTTTCCGAACCCGTCTCATTTCCTGTTTTGCTGTAAAACTTCTCGGATTGCATACAAATCATGCAATTTGTCTGATTTTGTCTGATTCCCAACAGTTTGGATTAAATTGTTTTCTATGTAACTTTTGAGTTCATTCTTCCCAAGGAATCTGGGTTGTATATTTTTTTTTAACTCATTCCCAAACAAGACCTTGTTACAAGCCATTTCTTCATTTGCCATAATGTTTTCCAGGCATTTTTCTTGAGGGGCATGTATGGGAACGGATTAAACTAGAACTGTCGCAAAGCGGACAAATACCCCCCACTAGCGCGTTGTCACTGAAAAAGTGCTAAAGTTCAAAGTGGCATAACTCTGAAAATACTGCCTGGATCAAGATGAAAATTGCAGGTGCACAACTTCATATGATAGGAAACAACCTGCCAAAATTTCAGCAAAATCGGTCAAAAACTGTGGGAGGAGAAGAGGACACAAAATTATGTCCACGGACGGACGGACGGACAGACGGACGGACAACCTGAATCCAGTATACCATAACTTTGTTGTGGGGGGTATAATTATGCAAGTTTCATTCTGTGACACATTCATGGTTCTGTTCATCTGTCCACCTGCATTTGTCTGTCCATCTGCATTTGTCTATTTGTCTGTCCATCTGCATTTGTCTATTTGTCTGTCCATCTGCATTTGTCTGTTTGTCTGTCCATCTGCATTTGTCTGTTTGTCTGTCCATCTGCATTTGTCTATTTGTCTGTCCATCTGCATTTGTCTATTTGTCTGTCCATCTGCATTTGTCTGTTTATCTGTCCACCTGCATTTGTCTGTCCATCTGCATTTGTCTGTTTGTCTGTCCATCTGTATTTGTCTATTTGTCTGTCCATCTGCATTTGTCTATTTGTCTGTCCATCTGCATTTGTCTATTTGTCTGTCCATCTGCATTTGTCTATTTGTCTGTCCATCTGCATTTGTCTATTTGTCTGTCCATCTGCATTTGTCTGTTTGTCTGTCCATCTGCATTTGTCTGTTTGTCTGTCCATCTGCATTTGTCTATTTGTCTGTCCATCTGCATTTGTCTATTTGTCTGTCCATCTGCATTTGTCTGTTTGTCTGTCCATCTGCATTTGTCTATTTGTCTGTCCATCTGCATTTGTCTGTCCATCTGCATTTGTCTATCCATCTGCATTTGTCTATTTGTCTGTCCATCTGCATTTGTCTATTTGTCTGTCCATCTGCATTTGTCTGTTTATCTGTCCACCTGCATTTGTCTGTCCATCTGCATTTGTCTGTTTGTCTGTCCATCTGTATTTGTCTATTTGTCTGTCCATCTGCATTTGTCTATTTGTCTGTCCATCTGCATTTGTCTATTTGTCTGTCCATCTGCATTTGTCTATTTGTCTGTCCATCTGCATTTGTCTGTTTGTCTGTCCATCTGCATTTGTCTGTTTGTCTGACCAACAGTAACATCTGACAGGTACCAGAAAGTGGTAATCTTCGATGAACATGAACAAGAGCTGTCCGAAGACCGCGCGCTCGACTTTCTAAGTTGCTAAGTACAAAGGGGGCATAACTCCAAATATAGTGAAGCCAGGGTCATGGGCCCTGATAGTAAGGTAGAGGGTGTGATGGTGAATAAGTATTCCAAGTTTGGGTTGAATCCCTTTGATAGTATGGAAGTTATTGATGTTTGAAAAAACTTTAACCTTTGTTGCAACGCCAACGCCGACGCCAACGCCAACGCCGACGCCCGGGTGACAGTATAAGCTCTCATTTTCTTCGAAAAGTCGAGCTAAAAAACAAAATCGGCTATAATGCTGCACTGAAATATGGTGTGTTCGAGGAGGACAGAATCTTCAAACATTTGTATGATTGGTAAGGAGAAAAGGTCATAGAAGATGACCCCTAAGGGCCTTACTGGTGCCTGTCAGATGTTACTGTAAGTTAACACCAGATTTGAATCAGATTGGGTTCAAGTCAGATTCCACTCTCAGTTCTTAACAATACAGGGTTTTGATCACAAGGTAGCTCGAGCAACCCCACATTTTCTATCCCATTAACCGAACGCAAAATTTTATACTGATCCAAATTCAAAGATGTTGCAGACGAAAATTTCAAGTGAATAAAATATAAGATTTTTGGTCTTTTGTGCAGAAAACATTGAGGGATAAGAAGAAATTGCTTGTTGCAAGCAATTTCTTCATTTACCACGATGTTTTCCAAAGCAAAAGCTGCCATTATCTGTTGGGGAGTCAATAACAGGCATTTTCAAAGCATTTATCTTATGTGGCATTAAAAGCGTCATTAAGTGACAATGGGTTATAACACCTAATGATTGCACATTGTTCTAGCTGTCGTTTCTTAAAAGTTTATTCAACTAAGAGTATTTTCTGTCAAATCAAGGCAACGGCTCCAGAGTTCACAAGTGGTAGAATTGGTTTGTATCTCATCACATGTTGGTCTCCTTTTTCAAGGTCAACTATCTCTTCCCTGAAAAGAGAAATCAAGAAAAATATGTTACACATTATGCTAACAATGCACATTACACGACATACTTTCATCAAATTAAGGCAACAGCTCCGGAGTTCACAAGTGGTAGAATTGGTTTGTATCTCATAACATGTTGGTATCCTTTTTCAAGGTCAACTATCTCTTCCCTGAAAAGAGAAATTGGAATAAAATGTTACAAATGTCATTTGTTAAGACCATAAAGGCCCTGTGATTCACAACTCTGAATCCACAATACATGCTGCATGGGTGACCTTTTTTGGGCAGGCTCCTGCAACTAATGTGTGTGACTGGGCCTTTACCATCCGAAATATACTGGCAGGCACATAGCCAGGTGGATGCCTGGTAGCTCGATAAAATAATAAAACAGAGAACTAACAAACATTTCATTGTTTGGTTGGTACAAAAACCACATTGTAAATATTACTTGCCAATGTTTTAGTTGCCAGGTAGGCACAATCTCTTCAATTTTGTTCAACAATTCAGACAGGGGATCTACCAAAATTTACAACAAATAAGCCCGCAAGATCCTACCAACATAGGATTTTCATTGATGAAAATATTGCTGCTTTTTCTTCCAGAACCATGAATCTACAACTTGAACCAAGCTGTAGTTACATGATTTTTGAAAGAAAAGTGAATATAATGGCCTTCACCTTGTTTGGTGTCCCCAGACTTCATTCAAACATTGCATGGTACATATCGTCACATTTCAACTAAACCCTTGTAACTGCAGCTTAAAACAAGCTGCAGTTACGAAGATTTTGTTGAAATGCGATGATACCTTGTGCTCTAGTTTCCGCAAATAATACTTGTAAATCTTTATTTATGTCAATTTTGTTTTTAATAAGGTCTTTCCTTTATTTACATTGGCTACAAAGACACTTTTGATGTGTATCTGTGAACTGTTCTCCTTATCTTGATATAGTGGATGGAAAACAAGTCTTGCCCTATTGCTGAACATAAATATGCAAAATCAGCAGATTTTGATCATACAATTCATCAAATGTTTCACAAAGGCTCTCTTTCACAAACCATTATGGTTTGTTGTGGAATTCCTTGGAAACCCCCTAGTGTTACTATAAATAGCGACCAATCACGTTGGCCCATTCCGTCAATTAGCGATACCCCAATTGCTAGCGCTCCGGATTTTTCACTCTTGGACTAGACGACATACTGATAACATCGATTATAGTGTTTATAGTGCATTTACGAAGTGCCAGCTTCAAGACCAGCCCGAGTGCTGCGGAGTGGTAAGTCGTTTCTTTGCATTATGACAATAATGGCGTTGTCGGCAATTGGGACCTTTGAGTCGCAAGAACTTGGGAATTTGCAGTAAAACTAGGTTGTAATTTGCCAGCTCTCGAAAAGTCGGAGCAAGCCCCATCGAGGCTGGGAAATTCCTTTCGTTTTTGTTAATTCACCTGTTTCTTTGTTTCATTTACTTGCATTTGCCGGGGAGGAAATGGGTATTTGAGGCAAAGAGACCGTATCGAGAAAATTAAGCACGATGAAATGGACCGTGATAACAACTCGCTTCAGCGCGTCGCCGTGTTTGCATGCTGTTCTCGATTGGAAGATTTGTGATTTTCGCCGTGTCCCTTTGTCTGGTATCGGCGAGAATCACAAACATCGATTTGGAAATGTTTTTATGGACTTTAGATTTAGGATTAACGAATGTCTAATTTTTTTCGTTTGGCCATTGGAAAATTTTTCGAATTATCGGTCGCCATATTGGGGAAAGTTTTCAACTTCCGGCATCCTCATCAACCGATTTTCGCGCGCTTTGGTCACGTGTCTGAAAATTTTCCATTGTTAGCGTTCGGCCCCGCTCGGATGTTTCCGTATTCTCGTATGCGGGACCTCCCGAGCGCTGCCGAAGGCGAAACGAGGTCACCGGATATTCGACAATTCAACCCGGAAATGCTCCGTACGATGCGCGATAATAAATAAAAATTCATTTATGGAAAAGAAGCGAATTTTTATCACTGACGCCGTTATTATCAGAATGATTGTTGATTGTTCAATTGTTTTGATTACTCGGAGCCCTTCACCTTCCATTGTAGTTGATTATTATGGTGATCTTATACGTCTTTGGACTTTTGAAAAAAAAAAAAAAAAAGTTTGGCACTTTTGAAAATTGTTCTTAACCAGCATTCTTATTCTTAAATCCCATTCTTAAATTTAGGGATTCTTAGATCTGTTTTTGACCTTATACAGGATATGTGAAATGACTTGATGTTATTTATTTGATTGTTAGGCAATATTATACTAGTGCACAAGACAATAATAAAGAAGATAATAAATAAAATGAAAATAAAAATAAACATAATAATAAAAGAATTTATTTTTTCGGATAGCTTCGATTTGTAATTTCCTAAGCCTGCAGCTACAATGCTATCATTATTTCTGATTCTACCAGAAACACAGCATTACTCTGTCTCCATTTGTAATGTCGTAGTAACCAGAAAACATAATGTTTCTTTGAAACAAGGCTGTGTTTGGTTTGTAGTAATCCATTTTAATGGTTTGGCTTTCTGTATTTACTAACTTCACATTTTGTTTAATCGACGACATATAATTTAGAATTGTTGTTCAATGCTGAGTGTGTTTCTGCGCTGTTATTTTTTTTATTTTATTTTTTAATTTTTTCTCGTTACGTCTTGCATGGAGGCATTGCTTCTTGTTTGAGCAAGTTCGACTGCTTCTGTTCCCTTCTTTTTCAGCATTCTTTTATGGAGTACAATAATAAAACAAGCAATTACAAATAATAAAATAATAAAAATATAAACAATTGTTGTTTCCGCTTGAGTAGTTGTACCTCATTCTTTTTATTATTGCCAATTACAGCACTCTAGCAACAAATGATAATAAATAAATAAATAATAAAAATAATAAAATAATAAACTTGATATTCATTTTCTGTCTTTTTATGGGCTATTTCTTGAATTGCAGATCATCTAGCTCACTTTGAATTTCAGAGTTTATTTTTGCAGAATTTCGACTTGGTCATTTATTTTATTACATCCAGATGAAAAATAATTTAAAGAAAATTTTATTGTTTAAAAACTTGGATTTTTCTTTTGTCATCTGCTAAGAGGTGTTTCTTCCGTACGTCTTTTTGTTTATAATGCATGCGTTGGTGTTTTTGGTTTGGATTTAACATTTATTTATTATTTGCTGCTTTTGTTTCAATCCTAACCCTTTCACAAATCCTGTTCGATTTTTTTTTTCGGTTAGGGGTTCCGAGATTTAACTAATTAATTATTGTTTGCATGCATAACATTATCAAGATTATATTTTCATTTACAGCTCATTATTTGAGACCGACTTCCTTTGAAGAAGGTTTTTGTGTCTCTGGACGATTGTTCAGGGAGACTGGGCGCCACCAGACTGCGAATCGTCCAATTCGTTGTGTCTCGTGGTGACTGTATTACACCGGACACGACATACAACATTGCGAGACCTAGATTCTTGAGATATTTCTGCGTCTCCTGATCCTGACCCATCATATTGATTTTTCAACGAGACCACGAACAATTTTCGTCGGATCTCTTGATTAATTACGTTGCTGCATCGTCATATTACTTTCTCAAGGTGACCACGAACTTTTCGTCGGATCTCTTGATTATTTGTCTTTGTTACAGGTTTTCTTTTACAGCGAGACCGCAACGTTTAGCGTGTTCCCTGTTATTATTGCTTTGACAAATTGCTTTGGTTTCAGCCTATTCTATTTCAGCTATTGTCTTGCCATTGCTCATTTGTCTTCTGTTTCAGCCTGTAGTGATACTCTAATTTTCAGAATGGATCTAATCCAAATAAACCAATGCTCCCCCAGTCAGCTCATGGAAATTCCCGGTGTTGGACCCAAAATTATGGAGAGGATAGTTCAACACAGAGACATGCATGGACATGTGACTCCGGAATTTTTTTCATGTTTGGGAATTAGAGATCTTCCAAAAGCCATGTCGAGTGTGGACTTCAGCCCTTTTGTGCCAGGTGGTTCTTTGGATGATTCTGCCGAATCAAGAGAGGAAAGGGAGAGAGAGTTCATGGACAAAACAATAAAAGTAATTGAGCAGCGCCAAAATCAAGCATCAACCGGTGACCGAAAGGATCAACCCACGGCTAGCACGTCGTCGGCATTGGGCCCCAAAAGTAGCACGTCTTCGTCGGGCCCGTCGGCTAGCCTGTCATCTAAAAGTCCGAGTCCTGGAGCACAATCATATGCGGGACCGCGATACGGATTACCGGATCCATATGCTTATTCAACAGAATATGACAGGAAGCCCTTCATTAACTGGGAGAGACAACCAATGTTTCCTTTGACCCAAATCGATGAGTTTGCGCGTCAGGGGTACCCGGCTGGACCATACCACAGACATGACATGGGATGGCGGCAACCACCACAGATGGATCTGAGAGGTGACCCTGCTTACGATCAGCCGAGGTCCAGATCACTGAACGTCCCCAGATCAATCAGTTTTGATGGGAAGTCCGATTGGAAGGCATTTATTACAAAGTTTAACACGTACGCCGACCGTGAAGGATGGAACTCATCCGCTAGAAGGGACGCGCTCTCCTGGATATTGGAAGGAACCGCTAGTGAATATTACTCTAGGCTGGTGGAGAGAGACCCCAACATGGACTACTTCGAGGTAGTTGACAAGATGGCAAGGAGGTTTGACAAAAGAGAACTCCCAGAGACCATTCAAATGCATTTTGCCTATGCCACTCAACAATCCAAAGAGAGCTTACAGGAATGGGGTGAAAGAGCCTTGACTATGGCTATGCAAGGATACCCAGACATGTCTGACAGCCAAATATACAAGCAAGCCGTCTTGCGTTTTTGTCAGGGATGTCAGGATAAGGAGGCGGGACTTTATGCCTTAACCCAGAAGCCCCAAAGTATTGAAGAAGCCTTGGACCGAGTGAAGTGGTTTCAGGTGAGCAACCAAGCCATCTATGGACAAGGGCGGTCAAGACGAGAGGTGAGAAGCATATTCGAGCCAGACTACAGCCATCAAATCCGAGCTGTTGAACCAAGACAAAACCAGGACCGCGAGAAAAAGCAGGTTCGGTTTCAAGAACGCTCTGGAAGATCATCTCCGTCACCAGATCTCAAGCTTAGTCAACGCATGGACAGCCTAGAGAAGAAAGTTGACGAACTGGCCGAGAGTATTAAGGTGCTTGCAGATTCAATAAAGCGCAGGCCGAGATCACGTTCACCAGCTAAAACGACAGGGTGTTTTAAGTGCGGTCAGGAAGGCCACTGGAAGGTTGATTGTAAGGCGGACATTAAAGATAAGAAAGTCAATGCCGTCGACCTAATTGATGCCCAGGAAGAGGAGCCGTTTGACGAGGAGGCTTTAAACGACAGTGGGTCGGAGTGTTAGGCCTTCCGCCGACCCAGGATGTTAAATGTACTGGCCTAAGTTCACAGCATAAGCTGCCCATGGAGGAGTCGTCCAACAAGGAACAGCTACCAGAAACCTGGAGTAAAAACAAACTTGAAAGAATTCCAGTTAACACTGAATTAGAATCTCGGAGTCAAACCACCATAGTGACCCAGTTCAATTCCAAGGATCCCTCGGCGGTAGCTGATATACATGAGGACTCGGCTAGTGATCCTGGATCGGAAATGAAAACAGCAAATAGTGTTTCAGGTACAGGATGTTCATCTAAATGTGATGGTACCCGGCCGAAGCACCAAAAGGAAAAAATACAAGTTACAAAAGTAACAAGTGCTGGTGAAAGTGATGTGAGTGTTAGTGAAATAGGTGCTAGTTGTTTTGTAGGCAATCCAAGTGACATGGATATTAGTGTTAATGTGACTGCTGATTCTAGAAAAGAAATGGATAAAGATGTCATGGAGTCCCTTCCGGAGACCCCCGTCTTATCACCAACAGAAACAGAAAAATTATCAGCAGTTCAACAGGAGACAGATACATCAACCACAGAAGTAACATCGTCCATGGAAACTGAGGACCAACCAGTTGTACTGCAATTGCGTTCTGGTCCAACTTACAGAATTTCTGTCTCTATCAATGATTTTGATACCCCTGCAGTTGTCGATACTGCAGCACAGGTTACTTTGATTTCAGATAAAGTGTTTGAACAGCTGGACCCACGTCCTTCCCTGATAAAGAATATCAGCCTTCAAACAGCAGGGAGGGAGATGAAAATGAAAGGTAGTATTGTGGGACCAGTAACTATCAAATTTGGCAGCAAAGTGTGTAAGGAAAATGTGTATGTAGCGCCTATTCAGGATAAAATGCTTCTTGGGTTAGATTTGTTAAAGAAACACTGTGACCAGATAGAGTTGACAAATAATATTCTCTGGGTGGATGGAAAGCCAATTCAAATGGAGTTAAGTGATTCTGAGGCTGATGCGCAAGTGGTGGTAATCAGGCGTACCATCATACCGCCAAATTCTGTGAAATTAGTGCATTGTGAATCAAATGTGAGTGCTGACCGGTTTATGTTTCAGCCAGAAGATAATTTACCAGTGTTAGTGCCCAGATCAGTGCATTCAAGGGATCAGCCATTAGTGATGTGTGCAGTGAATGTGTCAGATCGTAATGTAGTGTTACAGCCGAAACAGACTGTAGGAAAAATTGAAAGTATTGCGATTTTAAGTGACCCGCTGAACATAACTCCCAAGAACCCAAGAACATGTGATAATGGTAAAACATCCGATAACCCGGAACAGAACATCCCAGCGCATCTGGAGGAAATGTTGACAAACTCAAAAGAACACCTCACAGAAGAGCAACAGGCGCAGCTGACGAAACTTGTAACACAGCATCAAGACGTCTTTGCTCGGGATGATTTCGACCTGGGGAACTTTACGGCAATTGAACATGCCATCGACACTGGAGATGCCAGACCCATCAAACAACGAATGAGACGCACTCCAGTTTGCTTCGTAGATGAGGAAAAGGCAAATCTTGACAAGATGCTGAAGGCAAAGGTTGTTGAGCCCTCCACCTCCGAGTGGGCATCGGCTCCCGTCCTCATCAGAAAAAGAGACGGTCAAGTTCGATGGTGTGTGGACTACAGAGCATTAAATGCAGTGACCGCAAAAGACGTGTACCCTCTTCCGCTGTTAGACGAGTGCATGGACACACTTGCAGGGAGTACCTGTTTTTCCAAACTCGACGCCAATTCTGCATATTGGCAGGTACCAATCAAGAAGTCTGACCGGAAGAAAACTGCGTTTATAACCAAGTACGGCCTATATCATTTCGTGAGGATGGCGTTTGGGCTCTGTAACGCGCCCGCGACGTACAGCAGAATCATGAACCTAGTCCTGCGAGGATTGAACTGGAATACTGTTCTAGCCTTTTTAGACGATATCATAGTGATGGGCAAGGACTTTGACGACCATCTCAAGAACTTGGAAGATGTGTTGAAGAAGTTCAGACAGTACGGCCTCAAGCTTAAACCCAGAAAGTGTGAGCTTTGTAGACCAGAGGTTAAATTCCTAGGACGTTGGGTAGGAAAAGAAGGTCTTCGACTTGATGAGCAAAATATCAAGGATGTGAAAGAATGGCCCCGCCCGACAACGACCAAACACGTGGAACAGTTCCTAGGACTGCTCAACTATCATCGTAACTTCATCAAGGACTATGCAAAACTAGCTGTACCATTATATCAAATTACTGGGAAAGAACAGTTCAGGTGGCATGACGAACAAGAAGAAGCTTTTCAGAAGATCAAAGAAGCTCTTACAAAGGCGCCAGTCTTGGCTTGGCCAAATCAGACCGATCCATACATATTGGATACTGACGCATCTGATGTTGCAATAGGAGCAGTGATTTCTCAAGTGCAAAATGGTCAAGAGAGAGTTATAGCATATGCCAGTTTGGGACTATCTGCAGAACAAAGAAGATACTGCACGACCCGAAAGGAATTGTTAGCAGTAATTAGGTTTACAAGACAGTTCAGACATTATCTATTGGGAAGACCGTTTACCGTACGGACAGATCACAGCAGTCTAACCTGGCTATTAAACTTCAAAGAGCCGCAAGGACAGCTTGCTCGTTGGTTAGAGGAACTCAGTCAATATGATCTAATAGTCAAACACCGTCCGGGAAAGAAACATGTAAATGCGGATTGCATGTCAAGACGACCACAACCCCCAGTAGAGTGTTCGAATTTCCGATTAGGTGTTAAACTGCAGGACCTGCCCTGTAAGGGATGTAGCTACTGTGCCAAAGCCCATGAAGATTGGCTAGACTTTGTCACTGTAGTTGACGACGTGGTTCCGCTAGCGCAAAGTGCACGTGATAAGCGGGAAATTCGACAGCTTAAAGCAATTGTGTTGTCTGAGAAAACTAAGGAGTGTCCCAGTCTCCATGTTAGTAGTGTTGTCTTGTTATCAAACAGTGATCATTGTGAATATTTCATTCCTAGTGTAAGTGAAGTGTGTGACAATTCGCTATCAGAAGAGGATACACCAGGAATTGATTGGGCAAGTGAACAAAAAAGTGATCCAGATTTCCACATTATTCTAGAATATCTACAGGAACAAAAGGAACCTACAGAATCCAGACTATTTCTAGAGAGTCCAACTGCAAAATACATGTGGATTAATAAGGACCTGTTTAGCCTGCGTCAAGGGGTAGTGTACCGACAGAAACCAGGTGGAGGTTTTCAGCGAGTCGTTCCACAATCAATGAAGCAACAGGTCATGGAGGCTCATCATGATCTCCCATCTGCCGGACATCAAGCTGTAGATAGAACCAAAGCGAGGATTCTGGATAAATTTTGGTGGAAACAAATCGGAACAGATATTAAAAATTATATCGCTGCTTGTGGGGCGTGCAACAGGAACAAAAAACCAACTAGACACGCCAAAACGCCAATGACCAATTATCAGGCTGGAGCACCAATGGAACGAGTACATTTGGATTTCCTTGGTCCGTTGCCAAAAACATCACAAGGCAACGAGTATGTACTTATGATGGTGGACCAGTTCACAAAATGGGTTGAATGTATACCCCTACCCTCACAGACCGCCGAGGTAACAGCCCATGCAGCAGTAATGGAATTTTTCAGCCGATTTGGGTGCCCATTGCAAATTCACACTGATCAAGGACGCAATTTTGAGAGCCAATTATTTAAGGCAGTGTGCAAACTCCTTCATATACACAAGTCAAGGACCACACCATATCGACCGTCGGCAAACGGACAAGTGGAACGATACAATCGAACACTTATGGATGCAGTGAGGTGTTTTGTGTCCTCTCAAAACTCATGGGATCGGTTTTTGCCACAACTAGCAGGAGCCTTAAGGTCATGTGTCAACCGTCAAACGGGTTTTACGGCAAATAAGATGATGTTAGGAAGGGAAACTAATCAACCTGCTGACCTCTTATATCCGGATCCAGTACAAAAAGCTGTGAACGAAAGCCCAGAACAATATGTATGTGACCTACAGAATGCGATACAGGAAACGCATCAAATAGCAAGGCAGAATCTCGGAATTGCTCAAAAAAGAATGAAGCGGGATTATGATGTGAAAATACTTCTACATACATTCAAGGTTGGGGATCCCGTATATATCTTGGATACAGCCACAGTTAAAGGAAAAAGTTCCAAATTAAAATCTCCATGGAAAGGACCGGGCATCATCGCAGAAAAGTTTTCGGATGCGTTATTTCGTGTTCTAGTGCGAGAAAAAGATTTCGTGGTTAATCATGACAGGATAAAATTGTGTACCGATCGAACCCTACCCTTGTGGATAAAACGCCTGACAAGTGATCCCGCCAAATTAAAATCTATGATTCCTCAAAAGAGCACAGAGTCGGATGAAACCCTTTACTGTTTGTGTAGGAAACCTGATTCAGGTGGATTTATGATTCAGTGTGATTATTGTTTAGAATGGTATCATGGTCCTTGTGTTAACCTTACCCCTGATCTAGGAAATAAAATTGATAAGTATGCGTGTCCGGTGTGCGTGAATGACCCCACATATGGACCAACTGGTTAATTTTTGTGTCTTTTCAGATTAGGAGAGAGAACGGATAACCCACGATCAGGACCATGACAGGAAAGAGGAGTCAAGGAAAACAGCCAGCAAGGCGCAGTGTCCAGAATCCCAGGGACCTAGTTAGAGACATTCTGTCGACCCGCCTGCGACTGACCAGAGACGAATTCATTGATGCTGTCTGGGGCCAATATCAAGACGCCATTGACAGGAGGGATGAGCGGTGGATTCGAGACATACAGAGGGAGTCAGTAGATGTCGCGTTGTCCGAAGAGGAGGTTTTGCGGTTCCTACCCAACCCGTTCGGAAGAAATTTCATCACAGCTCCCAGGCGACGTACAGAATCCCGCGACGCAACAGTCCTGCAGGGTCAGTGCACAGATGTAAGGCTGCAGGACAATCCCAACCTGACGACCCGTCGAATGGACGCGGCAGAGGGTACCTCGGTTACTGCTTCGGCGGTGACCGATGCTCCTGCCGAACAGAGACGAAGGCCTCAGCCATCCATTGAGGGCAACCAGAGTCCCAGCCCGGTGACCGCAACCCCAATGGAAGACGACAATACCAGAAGAAAGAGTGTTTTCGAGGTTCGATCGAGTCAACCCCCAGTGACCGAGGATCCGAGATACATCATACCCAGACTTAGAACCACTGTCACTGGACTTGCTGTTCCCGAGGATCCTGCACGAAGGCCAAGCCAGAGAGAATCCGGGAATGGTTACCGGCGCAGACACAGATCGCCGGAGAGGGATCAAGATGCCTACGCCAAGATCTCCGCTGGAGAGATTCCAACAATATATTTCCACGGAAGGAAGTACAGGCTGGAAAGGTCCCCAAGTCCCAGTGATGGTGATGATAATGGACCAGAATTTTACAGTTCCCCAGACGTCGCGATGTCACAGTCTGTTCCAGATATAGCTGTGACCGTGTCGGGCACCGGACGTGTGGTACAGACTGAAGTTTCTAGGAAGAGACCCAGGGACAACAACAACCTGAAGAGTCCACCCAGAAAGAGGAAATCTTGTCCGATCCGAGGATGTGGTTCAGCAGTTGAGAAACTAAGGACCCACTTGAGACAGGCCCACATCCCAGCTTTATTCCAGGACGAAGAGACAGAAGCCGAACTGCAAAATCACCAGTTCCAATTCCTTCGCCGCCATGGATTAGAGATGTTGGCAAGATTCATCTTCGGCCAAAGCGGGACTGTATATGATCTTATGGACCTAGTGAATGAGGAGGCCCAAATACAGGATTCCAGGATCACACCTGAGACCCGACAGGCTATGGAGGCACTGGCTTTGGTGTCCAGGTACCGAATACCGCAGAGTGGTTTTTCCATCCGACCTGTGAATTCCCCAGCAGCCCTCATCCATTGGCATCCATTCGCCTTCCTGATGGTTCAACTGACTCCGGAGCAGAGAGAGGAGATGTTCCAACTTTTTGGTGAAAGATGGACAGTTCCGGAGCCAAAGACCACGGAGAATACAGAGAAGAGACGTAGGCCCTGTCGATTAAATCCTGCTCGAAGAAGGCGCCTTCAAGCCAAAAGAGAAAGAGAGGAGAGAAGACGAGAACGAAGAAGGACGGAGACTCACTCTTCTCGAAAGAGATCCGATGTCTCCAGAGAAAGAGCAGGAAGAACAGAGACCCTCCCTCCAAAGAAGGGTTCCAGCGTCTCAATGGCAGGAAGAACAGAGACCCTCCCTCCAAAGAAGGGTTCCAGCGTCTCAATGAAACTGCAGCCTACCACAAGACTGGAGAAGCCCAGACTGGGAGAGTCCAGTTACACCAGGCGTCTAAGCCCCATACAGGAAGAGACAAGGACACCAGACCGAACTCCCCAAGCTTCACCAAGTTCCACTGAACGGGGCGCTCGGGTCTGTTTAAAGAAAGGCTCCAAAGAAGTCAACTTAAGCCAAGTGTCCTTGAAACAGATGGCCATGAAAGACCTGGTTTTGACGTTGGAGTCACCAATGCAGCTGGACTATGAAGGCACTCCCAGCCCATCAAAGAGCGCACGAAAAGCTAGCTCTACAGCATCCAGTCCAATAAATGAGGAGGCGTTGCTCAGATCAGCGACCCCATCGCCAACCAGCTTACAAGTTGTCGACGAAGTAGGCCAGGACCCAGTACCCATGGAGGTGTCCACTACGGCCAGTCAGCTGGGAACCGCCACCGAGCCCACAACCTCAAGTGGCGAGAACACTGAGCAGCGATCCTATGCACAAGCTGTTGCTGTCAACCTACCGACCGAAGACAGAACTAGGACCACTACCCTGACCTATGCGGAGGTATGCGCGTCCACAAGCAAGAAATCTTCGCCAGTAGGAATTGTCAAGCCCAGAGCAACAAAGTCAGACTCTGCAGGGAAATCAGCCTTTGACAGCCATTTCCACTTGGACCGCCTTTGCTGGAGATTAGAACTAGATACCCTACAGGAGGACGTGGTCTACCGAACAGCAGAGGTACCCCCAAGAGTTCCAGTGACGATTACAGGAGGAGTCATGATCTTTTGCGATCCGGCTGGTTACAAACATATTCCCGGATCTATTAATCCGAAGTGGAGGTTAGCCGTGGGAGTCCATCCCAAGAAGATTAAGGACCTCACCCCACCTCGTCTCCAACACCTGCAGAGTCTACTCCTCCAACCAAGAATTACTGCCTTCGGGGAGATTGGCCTGGATTATGGTGAAGGAATGGAAAACAAAGAAGCCCAACTAACAGCATTGGAGCAACTTCTGCCTCTGTGTCCACCCCAGCACACCTTAGTGATTCATGTACGAGGACACAGAGATGAAAAGTTTTCGGACCGAGCCTTTCGGGACTGTTTAGAGCTAGTCAAGAAGCATATCCCGAGAGACCAGCGGATCCACCTTCACTGTTTCACAGGAGACCACCAGCAGAGAAAGAATTGGAGTGAAGCCTTCCCGAACTGCTACTTTGGATTCACCGGGAAGGTTGCCCGTTTCCTGCGTCCACAGAGGGAAGCTCTACAACGCGTTCCAATCAGCCGGCTGCTATTGGAGACCGATTCCCCTTATCTCAGCGTTTTACCAGGACAACAGTTCAACACTCCAAAATACATAGGAGAGATTGCACAGCTGGTGGCTAACATAAGACAAGAACCAATCTCCCAGATCTTGATCAATACGGAGCGCAACGGCCAGCGACTATACCCACCCCATGTTGAAGTTTGAGTCCCGGAACAGAGGACCGCTGACAGGAGAGTATAGCAGACAGAAGAGTTCAGCTTTGTAACACAGACAGGCCAGAGAATCCGCGATCGTGTTCACTGGAGGACCCCCGGATTCAACAAAATGGGGGGGAGTGTTGTGGAATTCCTTGGAAACCCCCTAGTGTTACTATAAATAGCGACCAATCACGTTGGCCCATTCCGTCAATTAGCGATACCCCAATTGCTAGCGCTCCGGATTTTTCACTCTTGGACTAGACGACATACTGATAACATCGATTATAGTGTTTATAGTGCATTTACGAAGTGCCAGCTTCAAGACCAGCCCGAGTGCTGCGGAGTGGTAAGTCGTTTCTTTGCATTATGACAATAGGTTCATACCTGATTTTGGCGTCACTAAAAGATGAGCATTTAAATGCCACTTTAGGCAGTATTCAGTGATATTGCAGCGGCTGAAGAGCGAATCAAGAATATTTGGTATTTTCTCATAGGTATCGTAACATCCTTTCTGAGCCTTAGAGCAAGGGATTGAATCTATGGCACAGTAATTAGAGTCTGACATGCAGCAATATGGCCATGGTTGGTTAATTGGGGTTTTAACTGCTATCGTCACATTGCAGCAGATGGTGCACCTGGGTATGTTCAAAAATAATGAAGCAAGATTTTATTTTTTTGATGAATTTTAGATGTTGAAATAGGACAAAATCTTTGTTTGCATCGTGAGAGAAAATGGTTCAAATTTGATAAATTACTAGGGCCGTGATGATAAGTGCAAACATAAATTCACAACTAAGGCTTTGCTTTAAACTTTTAGTTAAATTTTGTGAAAAAATTGACAGTATTTTGTACCTTATTGGGACCAAATAAATCATCCAATCAATGTTTTTTCATTATTCCAAATAAAAATAGGTAATATTCAAAGTTTGCAATGCCAAAAAACATTGAATAGCTATAAACAAAACTGAAAATTTGAGATTTTTAACTTTTTTTACCTACTTTTTTCAAATGTGCACCTCTAAAAGTTTTGTTTATGTTTGTCTGGAGTGGAGAAGGATTAAAAAACTCAATGTTTACTAGAATTTATGATATTCCTAAAAGAAAGACCAAGTTTCGTCAGTGTAAGTCAAAAGTTGCTTCAGATATTGCTTGTTAAAAATGGTGCATAATATGGAGATATTTCGTACACTTGGGACAATTGATTAAGATAGGAACAATGATTCAAAAATTACACATATAAAAGCAACTATAACACACAAAATTAATATTATTTATACTTGGCATTAAAATGCCATGTTTCCATTTTCAAATTATCGAACTTGCAGTTGTTCTAGGAAATCTTATAATTAATAACAATTAAGAGCATCATGTTTTTTGAAATTTCAAAAATGTATTTGTCTTTCACTAAAGCTGCCAACAGCATATAAGTGTAAATTTGAAAGTATTTACTCATCTTTATCCTTACTATGCTAAAACAATTAAACACAAGGAAATCTTAAATCATTTTTTCAAGAAAAATACTTGTAAACCATGTTTGTACACTTGGGACATTTATGTATGGAAAGGCATTAAACGCCTAATTTAAAAATAAATGTATTATCCTTTTGTGATTTAAAAATATCTCTGAAAATAATACAGATAGACTCACATACACATGGAATTGTGCTTTTTATTTTACTTTTGAAACATCTGGATGTTTGAATCATATTATAAGAAAATCGACAAAAACAGAGGCACAGATCATCCATGAAATAATTGCCTGACTGACTAATGAGCACATTTGCTTAAAATTTGCTACTTACTAAATAGCACTTACTGTACTACCCCTCTTTTCTTATTTTTCTGACCCTTCTAAACCCCTTCCCTTGCTGTGCAGCCTGGATTGTGTCCAGTGTGATGGGAAACCCAGACTACAGGTTCTCTCTCAAATATCACATGATCAAGACTAAATTTCACATTTTTTTTCACAAGCCCCTGTTTCCCTTAATAAGATATTCAGTCAGCATCTATCAATAGATTTGAGTAATTAAGTTATTTAACAAGAACTTGTATATACATTTCTAAAAGTAAATACAAAGCAACAATTATCTGTATGCTAAGCAAAAGGTGTATTGACCAAATACATGTCAATGTTCACAACAAAGGAGGTGCATCTCTGAATTGATTCCTCTGAGCTTGATTCTTTTCCAGGGAAAAGTTCTGATTGTTTGACCATCACAACAATGACTGTCATGGACTTGCAGTTACTATAATGTTTGTCAAATTGATCTTGGAATGCTAGGTTAACTTGTTAATGCCCCTTTGGAGTGTTAGAGAGGTACACATATATCTTTCATATGTTGCTCTAAAACATAGTTTGTTTTAATCACTAGTAAGAACTGCTCATGTCAGACTTTTCTTACAAGTATCCACAATCTGCTAAAACAAAATATTGTTATTATTTTATGACTGAAAATTTCTTTTTGCAACTAAATAAATTCCACTTATACTTACATAGGTATGTTTTTTCTTCATGTGAATAGGGTTCAGAACATCTACATATTTTATTCTAAACAAAGATAGTGGTTCTATAGAACCAAACTGTAAAAGCAGCTCTTAAATGTAGACATTTTCTTAAATAATGATAATTTCAATTATTTTCGCAGAAATATGCAATTTTTGGAGCTAAAAAAGAAAATACACGGACAAGTTTTTGTACTGATGACAAATTCTGATTTTTTTTGTCCCAAGTGTACAACAGTTAATTACCTTTATCAGTACCATATGAATGCAAAATGGTTATATATTCTGTTGTAAAATTGATATAATTTGAGGGAGAGAATGTTGTTTTCTTTAATGGACACCTTGTTTAGTTAAATATCATTAATTTAAGATACTTCTGGTTTATTTTATCTCTTACCTGAAATATCAGTACAAGATGTTTCAGCAATAAAATTTTTCAAGCAACCAGAAATGACAAATTCAATGTTTGATGTGTAAATTTGTTCATTTCTGTAAATTAGTTAAAAAATGTGTGCCTGAAGCTAATGTAGAAAGAAATTAGAAGCTGTCAATCAAATGTGACAAAATTTCGTACACTTGGGACAACACAAGATAGCATCTTGGACAAAAAGTACAGGCCACTATGGCATCAGGGTTTATTACAACTTGTTCTGAGTGACCATATTGTGAATTTAAAAGTATAAAACTTTAAATAAATCATTCCTTGAAAAAAATATCTGAAATTTAAAGCAAAATGTACACTTGGGACAAATTCAGAGCGCATTAGGTGTATGACTTATATTTATTGACTGTTACAGATTTTTACACCAAAACTTAGAAAACCTTGAAGAATAAACATATGTCTGCTGAAATGTGCAAGTTGTTCTTGTAAATATTCAATCACATTGTATTACTGCACCTTTATTTGTAAACAATGACAAAATTTATGGCATGAAAATGACGAGCACCTCAATGATTTTAACCTGTATAACAAGAAAACAAAATGTAGACAAACTTCGAAATTCCATTTTTCTGAACCTTAATATATCTGCCTACTTGATAAACAATGGTAATTTAGTGGAATCTTTCACCTTAAAGTAAAGTGAAGGGTTGAAGTTAAGGCTTAAGTTAAAATGTCACGCAAAAACCGTACACTTGGGCCAATTTTGGGGTGTTTTTTCGGAATATCTTTTTACCTAAGTGAGATATCACAACGAAACTTTGCACTCAAGTTTGCCTCATGTAAACACATCTTTTAGACCTAAAAGCAATTCTACAAAACCCCATACTAAAGAGATATATGGATGTTTTACTTTTGCTTCATTATTTTTGAACATACCCACCTGACCATTGATTCCTGTCATTTCTCAAACCAGTACTACCACAACACCCTTACCGAGCCTGCAGCTGCTCACCAACATAGGTTGACAATTATCAAACCATTGGTGGGAGACAATTTTCGTCTGAAAGGATATTTGCCACCACCAGGGATGGAATCCATGACCCTCTGAGTGAGAGTCTGATGCGCTACCAACATCGCATTTGCCGCTGCCAATATGAAGATATAAAGTACACCATGACATGGTAGTATTACTCTAGGTCAAATATTTAGGGTCAATGGCACAAAGTTGTTTATGATCTAATTTTGTAGATAACATGAAGACATCATTGACTTTGTGTAATCACTTTAACATGCTTTTTTATCTTTAAAATAAACTTATACCAATCAACAAAACATAAAGGTGATCTGATTTTTAATCTGCTGCAAATGTTAACAAGGATAGGAGTAATTTGAAACTAAGCTCCAGAATATATTTTACCAAATGATCAGCAATTTCTCCTTTTTTTCCCAAAGTTTTCTATAGTCTTTTCCATTAGGGACTTAAAAACCCGCTCTTGTTTAAAAAATCTTTTCAAAACAAAAAAAATTTAGACTCGGAGAAATTGTTAGCTATCTGCAGAGACGACAAAATTATTCAATGAGACCGGAAATTGATATTAGACTCAAAGAGTTAAGGAATTTCCTAAGGGAAAAGGTGTCGAAAATGTTGATCAGAGGTTTCTACTAAAACATTCTATAAAGCCATCAAGACCAGTATTTGTTTGAAAAGGGGTAAACAATAATATCATGAGTATTTTGTTGTCGAGAAATTAGTCCAAATGTTCCACAAATAAGACATTAAAAATAATTTTTAGAGTCCAATGAAAAAGCCATGTGATTAAAGTCTAAATTTGTGTCATTTTGTTTACTAGACTGAAATAACATCAGTGTATTAATAAATAGATTAAATATTGGCTTATGTCACATTATGATTCAACAATAAGTCAATTTTACAGCAGTGGATACTCCATCTAACCATGTGTTCCTGACATTTATGTACTTGCACTTCATTCAATCCAAGCCAGCAGCCTTTAACTTCATAAAATTTGTTCATTCCTCCATTATTTAGACCTTTTGTAAAACAGAGACAATATAATAGTCAAAGCCAAATTCAAATATATAAAGAATTCATAGTCTGTTGAAATTTATCAACAATTTCTTCTTTCCAGTCAATGCTTTCCCCATCTATTTCTACTAGGGAAGTCAAAACCAGACAAGGTTAAAATTTTGCCATTCGGTAACAGATTAATGGCTGAAAGTAACAATTCAAACTTTCTGAGATTGCCAAAAAACTGACTCTAAAGTTCAACCTTATGAACTTTCTCTTCGATTTCAAAAGCACATGATAACATTGTCGAATACGGATAAAATATCACTTTCTGGTCACCTAAGGTGACAGGATCTGATTGGTTAATAAAGTTTAACGACCAAATAAAGTGTCAATGAAGATAAAATATCGGAAAGGTCTATTTGCTATCCTAATCGGTGACTTATTTATTTAAAGTTTATTTAAATCAGGACTGTTTATTCAAAATTTTAATCGCAGTATCGGCAAAAAACCCGACTGTACTTATCATATCATTTTACGTTTTAAACGGTACAATGTCATTATAGGTTATTCCTCCATATACAGCTGATAAGAAAAAGGTCATGGCCGTATTGAACCAATTCATTCATACAATATTTAAATTCAAATTTTAAGTACCCAGGTACGAAGATTCTACTTGTAATCACATACAAAATTTGGACTTTTTTTTAACTTTGAGTATAAGAATCTTCAATTTATGATTACTTTTGTTTATGTTTCCCACTCTCAATTCAACCATTTCACGAACAAGACCTGGTTTTGATGTTCATATTGGAAAAGGCTTGTGAAAGCATTGAGACAAAGAAGACGAGAGGTCAAGAAAGTCAGTAAATAAGAAGGGCATGCTATTAGATAGTATATTACAATTTCTACGTATGATTCTTTGATCAAGCTGGTAAAACCATTTTTAAGCATAGTATTAAAGTTATTTTTTTTTGTACTCCCCAAATTAATTTTGTCAACATTTTATGCAAGATAGTGTTTTTGTCTTTTTTTCCCCTCTCTTCTCAAAACTTTCAAGGGTCATCCGTTGGTGAAGGTCATAATAGGTTGCTGAGAAGCAAAAAACTTTCCTTAATGACAAATTAAATGTCTAAAGGACAAGGCCCTGAACTATAAATCCCCTTGTTTGTCTCTGTTAGTGAATTATGGGTACCATGAGATAGTTCTTCAACAAAATCCCACTGGCAAGAACATCAACACTTATTCAACCTTTTCCAGAATGACAAAATGTAAGGTGGTCCACTATAAAAGCTGCTCAAGATAGATATATATGTGTAGAGCAAAGCATAGAAAATATTGAGGCAAATGGAGAAAAATGCCTTGTTTGGGAAAAGATTAGTTCTTGCTTCCAAAGCTTGCTTAAAATTAAAGTTTAATGAGAAATTGTCCATCAATACTTATGTATAGACAGTAAAACTAAATAAATGTTAAAATATTCATTAACAACAGTTTTCTAACTAAATTGAATGGACCCCTTTCCAAGGATTGCCTATTTTTACTGTTCATTAGACAGCAAGCCTTGGAGGAATCGAAGAACCTGCCATTTTTGGTCAATCTAAAATTTCTTGGCAAGGGTAAAACAATATTTATTTCTTAATTCTTTCCAAAAACTATTATTTCTAACTTCCCTTCAGAGGAAAACCTTGAGAAATATATAGTTGACCTAACAAGATGCAGATCCTAAAAGTTTCTTCCTTGAGCAATTTATTATAGAGTTTCAATATATTGTTGCTTTTCAACAAAAACCTCGTTACTGCAACTTGAAACAAGCTGCAGTTAAATTACAAAGTTTAAGTTGAAAAAAGCAACAAATATATTCAAATTTTGCATTACGTCTGCATAATTTCTTCCAATATGGAATGGCCCAAAATTCGGGTCCTGGGTCCTAAAAAGTCTATACTAAAATCAGGTGTTCAAGACACGTGACTTTCTAGATGAACTATATAATAAGCAAAGGTCAACAGATTTTGAACTAAAAATAAGCAAAGTTCACAATAACAATGAAGAATATAAGTTACATCAACCCATTTCTACTTACTTTACACAATAAATTTACAATTTTACGCCAAATCTTAGGGTTGATAAATATATTTTCCCTCTTTACCGCAATTTGTGAAGTACCAAAATCATTGCAAACTAAAGAAGGACCAAAACGTTTCTCTGTAAAGAATTTGAATAACATATCATTGCTCTTCTTCAGAAAACCTTGAAACTGCAGCTTGCTTTAAGCTGCAGTTACGAGGTTTTTGAAGAAAAGCAATGATATATATATATATATACTGAGAGGCAAAAATAAGTATACACCCTGGTTCTTCAACCTTTTCTGAGAAAAGGCTTTATAGATTATTACGCTTTTAAACACCACCGAAACGTTGTCGTTTGTTTGATGTAAACTTCTTGGCCTACCGTCTATACGTCCTTCCTTCCGTTGCGAAGTTTTTTTCATAGAGCACAGCGTCATCGAAAAAGGGGATTTACAGAGGATCCAAAATATGTGTGCCAAACTTGTTTTAAACCGCAAAAAGATGGACAGTTCTAGACAGGCACTGTACGATTTACATTGGCTGCCCGTCAAAGCAAGGATTTCTTTCAAAATCTTGACATTTATGTATAAGTGTTCCATTGGTCACGCCCCGGAATACTTAACAGAGCTACTTTCAACAGAACCTACCAGGCGTGAATTGAGATCATCCCTTACTAGAGACAAATGCTACCAAGTTCCTTTTAACAACAGAAAGACATTCGGCGACCGAAGCTTTGGAACTATTGGACCCAAACTGTGGAATGATCTTCCATCCAGTTTAAAATCTTGTGACTCAATATATGGGTTCAAAAAGCAGTTGAAAACCCATTATTTCAGAGATTTTTATAGCTTGTTCTGAGTTTTGTTAAACACAGAACGTAGGACTTAATAATATTATGTATAGTTTGTGTGTATATTATCATTGTTGTAAAACGCCATTGAATATGGATTTCCGTAAAAATAGGCGTTTAATCAAATGTAACCAGTTTAAGTTTAAGTTTAAGTTTTTAATCAATTGATTAATGCAAGAATTGCCATTGACACAATCCCTACATTCATGAAGGGATTTGGATTTTTTTTTTCGCAGAAAGTGCCTAGTCACTTAGGACCATGCGTGCATTGGTAGTGATTTTCCATATTACGATGCGTCATGGCAAAAGGTGGCTTGATGCAAACAAGTTATCTGGCATTACTCCTTCTAAATTTATAGATATGTTTTAATTAAATTTGCACAGAATGTTCCTATGCTACACGACTAAGTGTACACTTTATTTATAGTGTCACATTTCTTTCGTATTATGCTGCGTCACAGAAAAAATGGGCCTTAATGGCAAAAAGGGGCATATTGATCAAATTCTACCAGCCACTGAATATTGTGTAATAGTGTAAGAGAAATTTTAACGTTGTGATTTGTTGTGACAAATAATAAAGAAATTGAATATGAATTAACAGCAATATTTGATGCTCCATTAAGTCGCACGTGTAAAATTTGCAAAATCGGCGTGTAGCAAGAGTTTGTGTAATCAAGCAATTTCGTGTAAAATTTAGCAACATTGCATTATTGGTTTTTAAGTAGGAATAAATTGTAAAAATTTTTGAGTCGATACGATGGAAATTAAGAGAGATATTGAAAAACAAAAAGTGTATACTTTCTTTTGCCTCTCAGTATATATAGAGCAACCATGAAAAGTGCCAACATAGCAATAGATAATGCAGGACAAATGCTTCCTTTTAAATTGCAATCTCATTTCCTAACCATATATTATCGGTACTCATTTGAATTGTCTCATTGAGATACCAAGAATATTAAGTTTGATGGACAATCCATCAATTTTTGCATTCAGGAATACCATAAACTCCTGGAATCAGATATACATTATGTCGCTTTTCAAAAAAAACCTTGTAACTGCAGCTTAAAACAAAAGCATCTATATGTAGCAGTTCCTTTGTCCAATACAGATAGTACATTCGATGTTTGCTAGTGAAGGGCAATAACAGGTCAAAATATCTAGGACAGAAGTCCCGGCCAAAACAGAGGACAATAACCTTTGGCCGTACAAAAACTCGTTAACTGAGAATAAAATGATGTACAAGTTAAGCTTTTACGGCATCCACTTTTAAGAATGCCAGGATACGATTAATATGCAAAGTATGAGACATTAATTTCATAGTAATTAGATATTTTTTTGAAGATGGGCATCATCTTTTCTTTCCACCTTGGTGCCCATTTACAGTCCAAAATGATTACGGCTTATTTTGCAAATTACTGCAGAAAAGCTGATAAAATATTGAGAAAATAAAGTGGAAACTGCTTGCTACTGAAATTCACTCTTTGCCGATAATTTTTATGCTTTATCGTACACATTATTTCTGTTTATTTCAAATTTTTTCAATCATCCAGACTGCTGCAACTTGCAAAATTTTCTTATTAATTTATAAAAATTTGTTTATCCAGTACAAGGTCAATAATGGCTTTAGGGTACATACTCAAATATGACTTATAATATTAGGGGGCAAGAGAAATAGAGCCAAGTTACTATGGAGATCTGCAAAAAACATTTTCTACTATCCCACAAAAAATTCACTAATTGAAGGTTGGGAATTTTTACCTGTTGTAACATTGAATGACCCTAACACTAAACTAGATTTGAGTGAACCTGGCAGCAGCCATGAACTTTGAACTCCAGGGGCAAGTACCCAGGCTGGATAAAACCCATTAATATAGGTACTGATACACATACAACAACACTATTATATAGCCATGCATACAACAACACTATTATATAGCCATGCATACAACAACACTATTACATAGCCATGCATACAACAACACTATTACATAGCCATGCATACAACAACACTATTACATAGCCATGCATACAACAACACTATTACATAGCCATGCATACAACAACACTATTACATAGCCATGCATACAACAACACTATTACATAGCCATGCATACAACAACACTATTACATAGCCATGCATACAACAACACTATTACATAGCCATGCATACAACAACACTATTACATAGCCATGCATACAACAACACTATTACATAGCCATGCATACAACAACACTATTACATAGCCATGCATACAACAACACTATTACATAGCCATGCATACCACAACACTATTACATAGCCATGCATACAACAACACTATTACATAGCCATGAACTTTGAACTCAAGGGTTATGTGTCAGACTGACTGCAATGCACACACTATAGCTTACAATAAATGACCTAGCAGAGCAATAGAGTACTATGGGACCTCCATTAAAGTTTCATCCAATAGATTGGAGAGGTGGAGGATTGAACAAGCGACCCTGTGTTTCAAGTCCAGAGCGTTACCACTGCACCACCTCCACCTCTCAAATGTTCTTTGGCTCTGGCCCCACAGCCACAAGGTGGGGGGGGGGGAGGCTGTTGGAGTTTGAGTTTATTGGAGTTTAGGCCGTTTTCAACTGCAAGGGTCATATCGCAATGGCTGGAGCATCTACCCGTGGATTCCTGTTGTTTCTCAAACCAGTACTACCACAACACCCTTACCGAGCCTCCAGCTGCTCGCCCACTTAGGTTAACAATTTCAAACCCATTAGTGGGTGACAATTTTGTCAGAAAGGGTATTTGCCGAGGCTGCGTATCGAACCCGGGACCTCTCGAATGAAAGGATGATTCACTACCAACTGCGCTAAGGCCGCGGGGGTGGGGTGGGGGAATGGGGTTAGGGCTGTTGGAGGATCTAAAAAGACAATTATATAAATGCTGATAAAACAGAAATCATGGTTCAGGGGATGGTTAATCACTTAATCAATATTGAACCACAAACAAGATCATACCTCCAACCCTTTCCCTATCAAGCCCTAGTTATGATGTCCCAACTTGGATGTTCTTGAATGTTACCCCTTTCTCAAATAAGATTTCAATTAACGACAGAGATACACAAGTATGTTTGGCAACTGTGTGTGTGTGTGGGGGGGGGGGGGTCTGGAAACAGACAAAACAGATAAAACAGATATCATGGATCAGCGGATGGTTAATTGCTTAGTCAATATTTAATCACAAGGTCATTTATCATGCCCTCATCCCTTTCCCAACTTCTAGTTTTGATACACCCAGCTTGGGAAAACATTCAGTGAAATTGTGATGCTTGGGAAAGGGCTAATGACATCAGTCTTGTCATTTGCTGTGATAATCAGTTTTGGAGACAACCTTGTAAAGTGGTGGTTTTTATCAGTTGATAGATTAAACTATTACAACAATATCAAACAAGAGGGCCAAGATGGCCATACATCGCTCACCTGTGAGGGCTTTATTACCAGAGGACAAAATTATAGACTGGTCCAAAATCAAATGTGTTGCAGACCACAATAATTTCAAGCGAATGAAATTTAATAATGTTCGATCTTTTTGGGTAAAAAATGTTGTAGGAAATGAAGAAATTGCTTGTCACAAGCAATTTCTTCATTTTCCACAATGTTTTCCCAAGCCCTATCTTCTCTGTGCAGTAATGAGTTAATGTCAAAGATCTATGGATCCCGGTAACATAATTATGTAAGTTGAAGCAAAGTCAAGTCTTTTCTGATATTCAAGGGCACATAACTAAATGCACTTTCAGGTCCAATAAGGCCAATAATTAATTCGTAAGAGACCTTTTGACCATAATTGTTTTGACTAAATTTAGTCAAGGTTTGCTACCATACGTTGATGCTAGAGAATTATTACAAAATTGTGGACAAGACAACAGTCGGACGACATTATAGAAAGAAAGTAAGAAGACTTAGGAAAGGTTTGGGGAAATATTCATGCAAAAGAAAATGCTGATAATATGCATTTCGTCGGTGCTATGACAAAATGGCGTAATAGAAATTTTGCTCGAAAACCATTTTTTTCAGGAGAGCCAAAAACGTTTTTGCCGTTTTAAAAAATGTTAAAAAATATGCCGGCAAAATGGCGTAACTCACTATTACTCTCATGTAAATTTGTCTACGTATAACACAATTTTGTCAGCTAAATCGAGTTACGCAATTTTGTCACATGATAATTGAAAGGGTTCTAATAGGTGTAGAAAAACGCCGTTTTGACAGGATATGCGCTCCTACATACTTAGTAGAAAGCATTTATAAACAAGAGGACCATGATGGTCCTAAATCGCTCACCTGAACCAAGATGATAACCATGAGCCACAGCTTTAATCCAATCAATTAGTAGTAGTGACTTTAAAACTGAAAACATACTTAATGGTTACCAACATTGAGTCCAAGTTTTGTCTTGATTGATCACTATTGTGGTTGATATAGAAACATGACAAATGTAACTCATTAAGGTCCCTCTTTCTGTGATACCCATTCGAACATTCCCATTTGTGGAAGGCATCTTTCTTGTAAAAGTTTCATAAAGAATTGGGCCAAAATTGTAGCCCCCTAGAGTACTAACAAGGATTTTGTTATTTAGGCCCCTTTTCCCTAGATATCTAATGGAACATTTGCATATTGAATATGGTCCATCCTTGTGACTAGATTTGGTAAAATTTGTGGTCTTTAGCATGCTAATAAAGATTTTGTCTTTAAGGGCCTTTTCCGATGATATCAAACAGGACAGTCCCATGTTAAATAGGAATCATCCTTGTGACTAGACAAGCATTCTGATGAAGTTTCATGAGGATTGGGCCTAAATTGTAGCCTCTAGAGTGCTAACAAGAATTTGTCATTAAGGCCCCTTTTCCTGTCATATCCAACAAACCATTTCCATTTTCAATATAATTTATCCTTGAAGCAAGACAAAAATTTTGTGAAGTTTCATGAAGATAGGGAAAAATTGTGGCTTCTAGCATGCTAACAATAATTTTGTTTTTAAGGCCCCCTTTCCCATGATATCTTTCATTTTCTATAGGATTCACCCTTGTGACTAGGCAAACATTCTGATGAAGTTTCAAGAGTATTAAGCAAAAATTGTGGCCTCTAGGGTGCTTACAAGAATTTTGTCAATAAGGCCCCTTTTCCTGTGATATCAAACAAAACATTCCCATATTAAACAAGAATAATCCTTGTGACTAGACAAACATTTTGATGTAGTTTCACGAAGATTTGGCCAAAATTGTAGCCTAAAGAGTGCTAACAAGAATTTTGTAATTAAGGCCCCTTTTTCCCATGCTGGTGGTATCAGTGATATCAAACAAAACATTTCCATATTCAATGAGAATCATCCTTGTGACTAGACAAACATTTTGTTGAAGTTTCATGAAGATTTAGCCAA
This sequence comes from Fragum sueziense, assembly GCA_963680895.1. Taxonomy (NCBI): domain Eukaryota; kingdom Metazoa; phylum Mollusca; class Bivalvia; order Cardiida; family Cardiidae; genus Fragum; species Fragum sueziense. Next base: position 56,529,611 of record OY804601.1, read on the forward strand.
AATTGTAGCCTATAGAGTGATAACAAGAATTTTGTAATTAAGGCCCCTTTTCCCATGCCGGTGGTATCAGTGATATCAAACAAAACATTTCCATATTCAATGAGAATCATCCTTGTGACTAGACATACATTTTGTTGAAGTTTCATGAAGATTTAGCCAAAATTGTAGCCTATAGAGTGATAACAAGAATTTTGTCAATAGGGCCCCTTTTCCCGTGATATCCAACAGAACATTCCAATTTTTCATAGAGTTCATACAGCTTACTGACACAAATAAATAAACAAACATTTCTCATCTGTAGACTAGATCAGATGATAAGATAAAATCCAGAATAATAAATATGGACCAAGAGAGGCAACTTGTAGACTACAAATTGCTAAGGTATTGTATCTGTTATCTCCCTTATAAGTCTGATAAGCAACGCCCTGCCACGCCCACATTTTTTGATGAATCTAAAAGTTTGAGAACAAATTATGAGAAGAGTCACTCAAGGAACATTTCTGCCATGTTTGGTTGATATTGACCAAATGGTTGATTTTTAAAGAATTTTCTTAGGATTTTTAAGCCCCGCCCTGCCACGCCCACATTTTTTGACAAATCAAAAATTCGCGAACAAGTTTTGAAAAGGGTCACCCAAGGAACATTCCTGCCAAGTTTGGTCAAAATTGCCCCAATGGTTTGGGAGGAGAAGATGTTTGAAGAAATTGTGAACGGACGGACGGACGGACAGATGGACGGACGGACGGACGGACAGACGGACGGACGACGGACGGTGAGCGATCACAATAGCTCACCTTGAGCACTTTGTGCTCAGGTGAGCTAAAAAAAATTGACAAAATGGCGTAACTAATTTGTTACGCCATTTTGTCATAGCACCGACGATTTGCTCCTTTTTCACTGTTACTGTCTGCGCTTTACTCTACACAGTTTACAAATTGGATCAATCTAAAATTGTATCGAGAATTTTTTCATGTACATATTGTATTTTGATAGCCATGCTCGACCATGTTTTCATGCTCAGTGTAATTGACAACAGCCAAATTGAGACTTTTTTTAAGTTAAAATATTCCGACATGGACAAAAACCTCATTTTCTAACCAAGTTTTCAGGACTCTGCATCATTCAGAACATTGTTGAGCCAAGAGTTATTAGGTGAAACCAGTCACTTTTTAATCTTTATGCACAAAAAAGTTGTCCAATATTCAGTCCAATGCAAACATTTTTTGTCCTCAAATGGCAGGTAAACATCTGACCCCTATTTAAGAATTTGAAGATCCCATTTTTTTAATTTGTAATTTCTCATCCAAAACCTATGTCATGGGTACCCAAAACACAGGGTTTGATTGATGGCAAAAACTTTTTTCAGTTAGAAAAGTAATGTTTTTTCATACCAGGAGCCCTGTTAATGTTTAGTACATTTGTCCGACAACTGGTTGAACCATTTCTTTTGGGTGAATAATTGATTGAATGAGGTTTATGCATCTTTCAAATGCTATGGTCATATTTGGGAGAAGGGCGGATTTGGTGCAGTCAGTAACAAGCTGGACTTGTATTGTAACACAGGGATCGCAGGTTCAATAGTCCGTGGGCTGGCTACACCCTAGGTCCCCCCCTACCGGGATTTTATGACACCTATATCATTGTAAAGCTTAATGAATTCCCTTTCAAATGCAACTTGTTGTTTGATATATAAGCGCTGGATACGCATATGCGGAGCGATTGATTATCTCCCCTTGAATTACAAAAAAATACTTGTTTATAACTCACCATATACACATTCATGGGATCCAAAATAACCCAAATTTAAGCGCAAATGACCAAAATGCTTATAGATTTTATCAATTCACATCGTTTAATAGTAAAAGATAATTTCACACCAAAATTAGCACGAATTATGCCCCTTGAATATGTAAAAGAAGAGAAAAATACTATAGATATTGCCTTTGTTTATATTTACTTTGCATTTGGAAATCATTTCCACAGCGAATAATTGCTAGAATTTGTATTAAAGTGTTTATGAAATGCCTTGTAATAAAAATCAAAGTGTTGACTATCGACATTCTAGGATATACTCTACATTTCAAATGATTTTCAAGATGGCCGCCGCAAAATGACCACTTGACTAAATATCGAAATATCACTACCCTATAATTTGTTATCACGTTCTGTATGTAAATGAGATCATTTCTTAGGAAAATTGAGTATATTAAATCTAAGAGTGCTACCATGCTTATAATAGTTTTTTTTTTGTCATTTTTTTTTTATTTTCAAAATGGCCGCCAAAATATCAAATATGCAAAAATGATGTAAAATGTTAATCATTTCTGCAAATCTTCTGCACTTAATATTGTATTTTCAAATGTATTTCAATTTCTTATTAAAACTATGTGATTCAACAAGTAAATAAATGACATAACCTTGAAATATATATTTCCAGAACGGTCCTAATTACCGTATAAATGGTAATAAATCCCCATTCCCATAAATTAAGTATTGGAGAAAATCCAAATTGATTATTTTCTAGGAGAGATAAGTATTTTCCCTCTTTGACAGAAACCATGTACCCGATTCTTTAATAATGAGTCCACATTGGAGTACGTCATTGGCATCTTTTTGCATGAAAGTTTTAAGTCTTACATGGACAAGGGACGCTTTGGATAATAGGTGTTATAAAGGGTATAAAGACATTAAGGCTTATTTTGGTCATACAGCGTTAAAGCTATTTTTTGTGGGGTGGATATGTTGAATACAAAACGCCAATATCAACAATTTTGCCACGCTAAAAATGGCTTAATCACTGTTAATTTACATGACATATAATACAATTCAATAATATGTATTTTATGTAATCTGCCTAAATGCTCAAATACGAGCATGGGTCAATGAATAACTGACCTAACCTTTTTTATGTTTAGATCGACATCTTTTCTCTTGAAATACTTTCCATCCAGGCATATGCGCTTTGACCAGACGATATGACCATATCATTTGAAAACGGAATTAAACTCAAATTAATCAACGTTAAAGGTGGTCAAGTGCCATCAGTCCAGAAGTAAAGAAGTCCGAGAACTTTCCAAAGAACCACACCTAAACTGCATCAATAACTTTTCATGAGACTTAAAAATGCAAGCATTCATATCCCTTTTAGGAAAGAAGTCGATAGAAGTAAGGTCATGTGGATAGGAAGAGTGTGATCTAAATTGATACCCTTTTTTCTCGACAGCATCCATTTTACTTTGGCAATTGTGTACTTATGTAATTTCCTGTTGCAAGCAGCGATCACATTTTGAGCGTTTGCCGCAACGTTTCTCACGCATGGTCTGCTTCAGATTGTCTAGCAACTTGGCATAGTATGCTTCGTTAATTGTACCTTTCTTGGGTAATGTGTCCAACAAAATATTTTATTGCAACCCTCAGTTGTCCCAAAACATTGAATACTGAACCTTGTCTGAAATATATTGAATAATTTTCTTGGCCTTTGGGATTCCATACCAACGTACCTAGGACTCTGGACATTTTCTCGTTCATAAGAATGCAACAAGTACTGGTAATCCCTTTGTCATTTGCTTATCGTTGAGGAATTTTAGACCCAACAGTCTGCAAGTTTGTGCAATCTTTTGCCATCAAGCAATATCTTGAAAAAGATAATGCATAGACAATTTCTTACTTTAATTCGCTCATGAAGTAAACCAGATATGTGAATTTATGACACATACCGTCGACAGTGGTTGCAACTTTGCCTTCAGACCGAGCATCACCTTCTAAAGTTTCTCTGTCGCGTTATAACCTCCGCTCACCTCCTCACCACGATATTTTACTTGAGAATAAGATGGTACAGAAGACCAGTAAACTCATCATGTATGTTTTACCTTCATTCCCTTTTCAATACAAGTGTCGAACCATAGCAGGCTCTCCTTTTTTTGTGAAAAAATGCTTTCTAATAACCGTATATTTAGACAATTTTGTGCACATATAATGACATAATTATATAAATCGCGGACGCCTTGGTTGATTGGAAATTGCTTATATGTGTTATTCATAGCTAGCCCTTGCGTTTTATGGATTTTACCTCATCCTGAGGTTAGCTCGTTGTCTTCCACAAAAGTTAGAATTCCAAAAACTAATTTGTGGTGAAAATGCTTGAAATGAAATAAGAAATGCACGAGCATATCTAAAAACTGATAACAAAACACAGGATTTCAAATCTTCGGACAGCGACATATTACAACACGACAAGTTGGAATATGATGTATTTCCCTCTCATCTAATCAACAGAAATTGCAAATTGCGTTTGTTATTTAAACGAAATCTTTCAAAACAACATTTTGTTACACGAATACGAGGATTCCTCACAAATCAAGTGTCCTCGAATTACTGGTATTCCATAAGGTACATAATGTACAATTTATGACTGTTTATATTATCACATATAAGTATGCTGAATTATAAAGGTGTAAAAACGATGTCACTTGAATGCAATTTGATAAAGAAATGAACAATTCAGTTGCTATTATAGGCAATTCTAAATCATCAATTAATGCACATGACATTGCAAATATGAAATTGTCCAGTTACAACTATTAGAATATATTTGGTAAACTGTGTTCCTGTAACTTAGCATTCCAATTAATAGAAGTGGTTGGGAAGATTTCTCTTCTGCACAGCATGTCTCCAATAGTATTGTTAAGTTTAAACTTGGAGCAAATCGTCGGTATAAATGCAAAACATCGTATGTCGATTCTGGCGATTTTCAAAGTACACACTTGTATGCCCACTTTAGACAATTCACACGGGTTTTGGGATAATTCTACTGATCATTAAAGACACATTATATGTGAACAATATGTCCGAATTTCAAGTAAAACCCTTCAGTTTCGGAAAATTTATTAAACTATTTTCTTCCCCTCTAAAATTTTCCGAAACACGAGATACAAGGTTTTGTATTCCCACGGACGAAATGTAAAAAAGCATGCATTGCAATGCAAAAATGATATAAATCAAAGGTGACCATACATGTACTCCAATGGGAATTCATTATTAAAAATGCTTTACAATTTTTAGTACTTCCCTTTAACAAAATAAAGTTTCTTGTATAAAAGAAAACTGTATTTCACATAGAAAAAAATCAAAGAAAGTAGGTTAAAGTTTTCAGCATGTCATTTGCGCTAAATGGAATTTTATTGCCATTTATACAGTAATTTTTCAGAGCATATATTGTTAAGATTCTCCCTTTTAATTGTTAAATCATAAAATTTTAGTTTTCAAACACAACAAGTATACAATTTAGGGAAAAAATGAAAGTCATTAACATAATTAGAGAATATTTGAGATTTTATTTGCCATTTAGAGAAAAGTATGCAAATAATTGTGAATGCGAATAAGCCCGTATTCGCTTGTTCTGTGTAGCTGATGAATGGTTTATGAACTTATTATTGATTTATTAGTATTTTTATCCATTTGAAACATTTAGCATTTTAGAAACGAAATGCCTCAGCATATTTATTCCCTAGAAAAGCCTTGTTTTAGCTAATTAAACACATATTTCTAGTTTCTCATTAATTTTAATGAATATGCAAATTAGCTAAATGAAAATGATTTAAAGATAAATGTCTTTTTGAAATTTTAAAACTAGTCTTATGTTTTATTACCAAAATGAGTATATATCTTAAAGTATTTTATTGCAATTAATTTATCCAAGTACTGAAACGTAGGAAAATGAGCAGTAGCCATGGTAACAGGCCTGCCATTTGCTTATCCAGCACTTTTAAATCAAACAAGAACCTGAATTCATTAACATGTTTCTTGCGCTTCAAGAAAATATATGTCTTAAAAAATCCCACATGGTGGGGAGGGTTTCTATTTACTAGTAAACTATTAAAGTCGTCTTTTTGCAAATTAAACACATATTTTCCACAATCTCATTAATATTCATGAATATGCAAATTAGCAAATTTTCCGAAAAATATCTTGGTTGTGAGAGAAATGTGATGACAACATTTTAAAACTAGCCTCAATGTTTTCTGACCAAAATAAGTAATTTTATTGCAATTAATTGATCCAAGCGCTGGAAAGAATGAAAATGGGTGGTTACCATGGTAACAAGCCAACTACTAGCTTATCCAGTATTTTCAAATCAAATAACAATGTGAATGTATTGAAATACATCATTAGCTTCAAGAAAATATAGATCTTCAAAAATCCTACTTGATAGGGAGGTTTAAATTCACTAGAAAAGTCTTGTTTTTAGCAAATTAAACACATTTTTCTACTTTCTCATTAATATTCATGAATATGCAAATTAGCAAATTTTCTAAAAAAATATCTATATTGTGGGGGAAATATCTTGGTAATAATTTAAAACTATTTTGAAAGATTTATGACAAAAATAAGTAATTTTATTGCAATTAATTGATCCAAGCGCTGGAATGTAGAAAAATGGACGGTTGCCATGGTACGAGCCCGCCATTTGCTTATCCAGTACTTTTAAATTGAACAACAACCTGAATCCATTTGTATACATGATAAGCTTCAAGAAAATATAGGTCTTCAAAAATCCCACTAGGGGGGGAGGGTTTCGGTTATGGGCCCATGGACTACAATCCCCGCCACTCCTGTCTTTCGTATGAGACTTTAAACCGAGGTCCCTTCTCCATTGGGAGAATGAAAGGTTCAATAAGATCTAGGAAACAGATGAAGGAAAATTAAATCCCACTAATTATTTTCAATCCTTTCCAAATCTCACATTACAATTACTTCAGTTTTTCCTTCGACATCTTCACTTTAGTAGTTAGGAGAGGAAAGTTAACGAATATGGGCCAACTCAAGGGAGAGGGATCTAGTACTTTTTTGGGGACTTTAACAAACAAGACCTGGATTTGATGTCACTATTAATATTGGCTTCAGCAAAAGATCACCAGCATTTCCTCCAATGTTCAATAGGCTATTTTCTTTAGCAACATCAATTTTGTCGTCTGTAGCAGCTTAGAAAGTGCCCAACCTATAATTTTGTCGTAAAAGCATTGTAAGATCAAATAATGTTAATATGTATTTAAAACAGTTTTGCACTAGGTTCTAGATATGTCATGATGACAATTAACCCGTTCCAAAACAAGACCTGGTTTTGACGTCCTATTTAGAAAAGGCTTAAGAAAACATAGAGGCAAAAGGAGACAATGCTGATCATCAGCATTGTCTCCTTTTTTTCTCATTATTTTCTTTGTTTTACTGCATGTAAATCATATCTTTATCCATATCCATTTTGTCGTCTACAGCGGCATTCAAATTGGACCAGCCTTAAATTTTGTCGTTTAGTACAGGGTGAAAATAATAATGATGATCAAAACATCCTATTTCAATGTCAAGTTCAAGTACAAATTGTGAAACCCTTTCTAACAATCACTAATTAACAATAGACGACAATCCAAATGAAATTTGCATTAATTAATTGAATTTATTTAAAGGAATTTGTGAATACTGTAGCATGGAAAACATTGAAGCAAAATATTTTGCTTCAATGTTTTCCCTAGCTGTTTCTAATAATTAAAGGATGTCAAAACCAGGTCTTGATTAGGAAAGGATTAATTGCTAATTATAAATGCGAGGAAGGTTAAGGAGTATGAGCGCACGCGCCTAGAAAAGTCGGGGAGGTGTTACAAATAAATATTCAATCGATATTTGTCTATTATCTATCTAGTAATCCCACTTCAAAAGATTTAAATAATAAATTCCCTCATCACTTATTTTTCATTCTATCAGCATTAATTTTGTCATAAAGTTTCATTCCAATGCTCTAACAAGACCTGCGGCCATTTAGGACATATTTGTCCAAAGTTTAGGGAATAAATCGCATTTCAAAGGTCTTGAAAGATTGTTCATAGGGTCTTGATAAATCACCTGGCAGAGCATCTCTAGCTTTTAAATAGAGATGCTCTGCCAGGTGATTTATCATGAGCTATATTCTTATCCAAATTCACCATTAAGACGTCCCATCCAAAATAGTTGTAAGACTGATGATTATCATATTCTGATAATTCTAGAACTATCAGTCACATTGTCTCAAATGCTGTAAGGGACCTTTTTCCAGATCCTGGCTCATGAGTTTCTAGACCATCATAGGTCAGCAACCATTTAACATCTAGTTAAGTGGTCAATGGTATGCCTGACCAGATACAATACTACTACATAGATAACGCAAGTACAGGTGCACTGAAATGTGATGTAGAGGCGGTGTGTGTGTGTGTGTGGGGGCGGGAAACACAAAATGTTTCAGCATCTCAGGTTAAACACAATGTTTAGTGTTTCGCATGATATCAGCCTCATTTTTCATGCTATGTCTAAATATTTATAATGCCATCAATCTATACAGCAGTGTTTCCATTTGCATAAAGGTTTGAGTCCCTGGGACCCAGTGCCAAAATAAGAGTTGAATCCAATTTACTTTCATTCCAGTCTAATTTGAGTTTCATTTGAGTTTTCAAACCAATAATAACCCTGAGGACATCAAAAGGCAACTCTGTCTAGGAAAATGGAATGTCCAACAATTATCAATTATTATAGTTATTACTTATCTCCTGACTGGCCAGGGGTAGGGGGTCAAATAATCAAGATTTTTTCTCTTTTTTTTTCCACATTAATTTTGCTTGTTAAGATTTCTCTTAAGCCTCTCTTACAACCGGACGTACATGCTCCTGCTTGCGGTCTGCATGCAGTTTGCGTCTAAAATGTATGTTTAGTCATGCCAAAGGATAAAATTTTGATTATCAGAATTTTCTTTTTTTCTACTAAGATTTCTAAACCAATATCCTGTGGGACGCCAAAAAGGCAGCACTGTCTGGGAAAGGGTTATGTCCAACAATTTGTTGCTTTTCGACAAAAACCTAGTAACTGCAGCTTAGAGCAAGCTGCAGTTATGAGGTTTTTGTTGAAAAGCATATAATTGTCCATTATTATAGCTATTACTTATCTCCGAACTGGTCAGGGGTGGGGGGTCAAATAGAGTTCACAGGTTGACTGACCTTCGCAACAATGAAGTTAGACACGTGTTGGCTTCATGACCTTCGTTCATGTACAATCACGTGGAAAATTTAGTGTATTCCAGGACTTAGTGCAAAAAAATAGTAAATGCATATCGCTGCTTTTCGACGAAAATCTCGTAACTGCAGCTTGTTTTAAGCTGCAGTTACGAGATTTTCGTTGAAAAGCGACGATATCCAGTGTTGCCCCCTGCCAAGTAAGTTGTATAAGGGCCCACCATGGCTTCAAGTAAATTAGTGAAATGTAACTTCAGTTTCAAAATTACCTCTCAACTTTATTTCTTCGAAATAGCCATGAACGAGCAGCTGATATGTGAGGTAACTTTGAGGTATTTTATGTCACAAACTCCAACCTCTAAACTCTCACTATAAAATCATGGAAAAAGAAGATATTTCTCATTTTTCACAATTATTTGCATAAAAATTATGTTTTATGGTTACCAGTTCTTACATAATTTGCCACTCATTCTGACAAGACCAATGATATCAATATCCAAGTGCTAGAAGGTTGTAGCTGTGATAATGCATCTGATTTACATAAAGCCATTGCAATCAGTTAATTAAGGCACTGGACAACCCATTGCCAGACGTAAATTAGGAACTCTTTCTCTGTGTCATTATAAAATAAACAAATTAATCAAATTTACAAAGCTGAAAGAGGTACAAGTAATACCGATTTACCACCATTCCTTTTTGCCAATTTTATGTCAAACTACAAACAATAAAGGTTGCATAAAGCAGATAATTCATATTAAAATAGAATTCCCAAGGTCATGACGTAATTTGTGCCTAATTTATCAATGCTTGATTTTTAACAGACAGGTAAACATTTGTACACTTTGTGTCTGCATGATAATGTACTTAATGCTGGACCATATAAAAGAGGGGTTCCGTTTATTGGGGTTTTAGGCCGTTATCAACTGCTCTGGTCATATCGCAGCAGCTGGAGGACATAACCATGGATTCCTGTTGTTTCTCATACCAGTACTTCCACAACAGCCTTACCAAGCCTCCAGCTGCTTGCACACATAGGTTATAGATTCTCAAACCATCGGTGGGAGACAATTTCGTCAGAAAGGATATTTGCTGCTGCGGGGATCAAACCCAGGTATTCATGAATGAGAGTTCGATGTGCTACAAACTGCGCTATGGCTGCAGCCTGCCTCAATCGGGGTTCTCCGCTGAATAACTTGAAGCTGCAGTGGAAAAGATATTTAGTAGAAGATTAATTTTCTTCATTATGGGAAATCTTTACAAGTTAGAAAGATATTTTACAATGGAAGAAGCTACATAAACCACTAGCATTCAACTCGATTTTTCTAAAAAAGTTCATAAATTCACAATTTATCAATGTCTTACAGTATGTCCTTGTTAACTTATTTAACTAACAATACTTAAAAAGTTTAATTAAAGAAGCTCCATTTTCATGTGTTAGCATATCATCACTATCTCTAGACATGGAAAACCCTGACCTTAATTTATTGACACTTAACCCCAAATCAACCTTAACCCTTCAACAAACAATTTTAAGTATTTAACCCATTCCCAAATGTCAAAGATTTAGATTCTTTCAAAAAATGGACATTGACAAAGGTAACAATCAGGTACAAAATAGGGAACGATTTTAGTCAACTTATCATTACATAATTTCGGACAAACAATAGTATTTGGTAGGTGTTGTTATAAAATCTCGTGACTACCGCTTAATTCAAGCTTTAGTTACGAGATTCTATTATAACACATATGGTTTATCAAATCATAACGATCAACCTAATTTACTTTTAGCACAAAATTCACTGCTATTTGAAAAAAATACATCCTGGATGGACTGCTCAGGCTGACAAAAGTTGAAACATTTTGCTCTGATAATCTGAATCTAGTATATTTCATCATTACTGCAACATTTATAACTTCGCCAATGAAACTATATTCGACATCTGTTTATTTTAAGGTTGTTATCCACAAAAGGGTTTTAAAGTTACAAAACATGTTTTTTGTTCTGTAAAATGTCAAAAACTTCATGTTTTTGTCCCCATTTTACTGAGGCCCACTTTAAAACAAGTGTTTTTTTGTCAGCTTGTACATTCAAGCTAACAAATAGATAAAATTGATGACCACAAAAAAACATGGTTAAACAATTCAACAGCAATCAATCACCATCAAGGATAAATCCTTTCCCAAAGAACACCCAGGTTTGACATCCATAAGAGGGCTCTCTCTCAGTCAACCTGTTTTGAAAACTAGAAGACCTGAAGGTCTTGAGTCGCTCCACAGGCCTGAGTTTCATGTAATATTTAATCCAAGATTAGATTAGATTGTTCAATGCTTGTGTTTCATAGAGCAAAAAGAAAGTTACAAAACTAGATTGTTCAAAATGTTTTGTTCTTGAAGCAAAGAAAGTAAAACTATATGTTTGCCATTTGAGAAAGGGTAAAAGGAAATGGTAGAACATTCCAGCTTTGGATGATACTAGCAATTAAAATTTTCCATCTTCCAAACAGATCTAAATTGACAGACCATTGATTACTATAAAATATTTCATATTTCTGAAAATAGATTTTGAGCTAAAAATAGAATTGGGGAAATACCATATTCCAAAATTAATGCAAATGGCTGATGAAACCTGAATTTCTTGTCATATCAAGTTTTGACTAAATTTTTCAAAACTTGTTGCTCTTAAAGCAACTAGAATATCACCATACCCCCCAAAAGCGCAGTTTTTGTGCATTTTGAGAAATTGATTTCATTTGAACTGTGAGCTGATCAAGTGGGAAATAGAGCGAACAAAAATTCAACAGACCAAACAACACATTTAACAATCCCCAAGCCCCACCCTGCCATGCCCATATTTTTCAATAAACCTAAAACTCACAACCATGCATTGAAGACAGTCAATCAAGGAACATTCCTGTAGGATTTGGTTCAAATTTACTGTTTAATTGCTTTTTTCTCATGATTTCATTAAGTCTGATAAGCCCTGCCTTGCCATTACCACATTTTTTGCAAATCAAAAATTCACGAACAAATTTTGAAATAAGTCCCACAATGAACATTCCTGACAATTTTGATAAAAAAATCCCTGAATAAAAATTCACGAACAAGTTTCGAAAAGAGTCACCCAAGGAACATTCCTGCCAAGTTTGGTAAGAATTGGCTTACTGGTTAAGGAGGAGAAAATTTTTGAAGAATTATCTGACGATTTCTCAAAATCGGATAAGCCCCGCCCTGCCAAGCCCACAATTTTTGACGAATCAAATATTCATGAACATGCATTGAATACAATCACTCAAGGGACATTGGTGCCAAATTAAGTTCAAAATGGTCAAAGCATTGATTTTGAATGATTTTTCACATGATTTCTCCAAGTCTGATAAGCCCCGCCCTGCCACGCCCACAATTTTTGACGAATCGAAAATTCACGAACAAATTTTGAAAAGAGACACCAAAGGAACAATCCTGCAAAGTTTAGTAAGAATTGGCACAATGGTTAAGGAGGAGAAGATTTTTGAAGAAGTCGGATAAGTCTCGCCCTGCCACGCCCACATTTTTTGACAAATGAAAAAATCATGAACATACATTGAATACAATCACTCAAGGGTCAATCCTGCCAAGTATGGTTCAAATTGGCTTGATAATTGATTTTTTTTAAGATTTTTCACATGATTTCTCTAAGTCCGATAAGCCCAGCCCTGCCGCACCCACAATTTTTGACGAATCAAAAATTCACGAACAAGTTTTGAAAAGAGTCACCCAAGGAACATTACTGCCAAGTTTGGTAAGAATTGGCTCAGTGGTTAAGGAGGAGACGATTTTTGAAGAATTATCTGACGATTTCCCGAAATCGGATAAGCCCCGCCCTGCCACGCCCTCATTTTTTGACGAATCAAAAATTCATGAACATGCATTGAATACAATCACTAAAGGGACATTTGTGCCAACTAAAGTTCACAAAGGACGAATAATTGATTTTTAAAAAAAAATTCACATGATTTCTCTAAGTCTGATAAGCCCGGCCCTGCCACACCCACAATTTTTGACGAATCAAAAATTCATGACCAAGTTTTGACAAGAGTCACCCAAGGAACATTCCTGCCAAGTTTAGTAAGAATTGGCTCAGTGGTTCAGGAGGAGAAGATTTTTGAAGAATTATTTAACAATTTCTTGAAGTCGGATAAGCCCCGCCCTGCTACGCCTTCATTTTTTGACGAATGAAAAAATCATGAACATACATTGAATACAATCACTCAAGGGTCAATCCTGCCAAGTATGGTTCAAATTGGCCTGATAATTCATTTTTAAAGATTTTTATAATTATTTCTCTAAGTCTGATAAGCCCCGCCCTGCCACGCCCACAATTTTTGACGAATCAAAAATTCACGAACAAGTTTTGAAAAGGGTCACCCAAGGAACATTCCTGCCAAGTTTGGTAAGAATCGGCTGAGTGGTTGAGGAGGAGAAGATTTTTGAAGAACTATTGAATGATTTCGCGAAGTCTGATATGCCCCGCCCTGCCACGCCCACATTTTTCATCCAATCAAAAATTCATGAACATGTGTTGAATACAGTCACTCAAGGGACATTCCTGCCAAGTTTGCTTTAAATTGGCCAGATAATTGATTTTTAAAGATTTTTCATATGATTTCTCTAAGTCCGATAAGCCCCGCCCTGCCACGCCCACAATTTTTGACGAATCAAAAATTCACGAACAAGTTTTGAAAAGGGTCATCCAAGGAACATTCCTGCCAAGTTTGGTAAGAATCGGCTGAGTGGTTGAGGAGGAGAAGATTTTTAAAGAAAAAACCAACAGACGGACCAACAGACAGACCAACAGACCAACAGACAGACCGACAACCTGACTCCTATATACCCCCCAAATTGAATTTGGGGGGTATAATTACAAAGTAACTGGAAAACTGAAAACACACTCGTATATGATCAATTGGTTACCAAGCTTTGTCTTTAATAGAGTGAGTTTGGCTGTTAGAGTGAGAAAAAAGTAACAATTAGCAATTTTGTCAAATTGAAAGGCATATAACTGAGGATTTTATATTCCTATCTAGCTAAGAATCACACTAAAGCAAGATCTTAACTTCACCTACATCTTGTTTAAGTTTTGACTTGATTGTTCAATATTTGTGGATGTAAAGAGTGTAAAATCAAAGTCGAAAACAGTAATTTTGTCAAATTCAAGGGCAGAAAAATCATGATTTAAGATTCCTATGAAGCTGAAAATTACAAACATGCAAGATCTTATGGCCAGTAAGATTACATGAAAGTTTCGTGTTGATTGATGGATATTTATGGTTGTTTGAGTAAAAATAAGGTCAAAAATGGTAATTTTGCCAATTTCAAGGGCACATAACTCAAGACATGATATTCAGATCAAGCTGAAAATTGCACTCAGGCAAGATCTTATCAGCACCAACATTCTGACCAAGTTTTGTCTTGATTGATAAATATTTGTAGTGGCTAGAGTGAAAACAAAGTCAAAACAGCCATTTATTAATTCAAGGGCAGATAACTCCAGACTTTCTAGTTCAATCAGAATGAAATTTAGGAATCTGATAGAGGACCACCTAGGGATCATTCCTGTGAAGTTTGATTGAAATCCATCATGTGGTTTCTGAGGAGAAGATTTTTAAAGAAAAAGTTGACGACCGGACGGACGGACGCACGCACGGACGCACGCACGACGGACACAGCGCCATGCCAATAGCCCGCTGGCCTGAAGGCCAGTGGAGCTAAAAAGTAATTTTGGGGTATTGTATTGAAGACATTCATTTTCTCCAAGAAATTGCTTATTGTTGGCAATTTTTTTCCTTTGCTTCAATATGTTTCATGGTCGCTTTTTCTTCTCGGGATGTCAAAATTAGGTTATGTTTGGAGAAGGCTTTTTGTTCTGGAGATAATTTAAGCACTGGTGTAAAAGCAGACTATTACCATCAAAATGATTCCAAGTTCAAAACATGAC
Organism: Fragum sueziense; assembly: GCA_963680895.1. Taxonomy (NCBI): domain Eukaryota; kingdom Metazoa; phylum Mollusca; class Bivalvia; order Cardiida; family Cardiidae; genus Fragum; species Fragum sueziense. Next base: position 56,544,614 of record OY804601.1, read on the forward strand.
CTAGCCGCAGCCATTATAGGGCAGTAGGTAGCAGCACATCAAACTCTCACTCAAGAGGTCTAACGTTTAATCCCCAGCCGTGGCAAAGATCGTTTCTGACAAAATGGTTTGTTAATTGTTAACCCATGTGGGCATGTAGTTGGAGGCTCGGTAAGGATGTTGTGGTAGTGCTCCAGCTGCGCGATAGAATTCTCGCGCGATATGACCATAGCAGTTGTAAGACGTGATAAACCCCATCAAAGGGGGGGGTCTCATTTGCGCCCACGCACAGATTTTCTTGTAACTTTACTCATAGAATGCCCCTGACCTATGAACTACAAAAATATATTCGTTTAACTCAAAGAGTGCATATAGGTCTTTCCGCGGCACCTTAAAGTGTTCCCTGTTTTCATTGATACCCGTCTTACAAAAACTCAATGTTGGCTATCTAGTTTTGGTATAAATCCACAAGTTTTAATACAAATAGCAAGAGGAGTCATTGTAGAAACTTTTGATACCAATACTGTTGGTCCCAACATGCGCAAAAAATTCTTAGAAATTAATTTAGTCAGAAATTGTCAGAAAAATAGACGAGAAATTTTCAAAACCTAAAATTCTATCAAATTTTTTTCTATGTTCCCATCTTTGTCAACCTACGAAATTGATAGGAAAGTTGGCCATATATGTTCCCTGTTTGTATGCAAAATTTGGTGAAAATTTGAAACCGGTAACATTGTCAAATAATGAGAATTGTGAACAACGGCACCTTAAGATGCTCCAGGATTTCAATGATACCTGTCTAGCAAAAGCACAATTTTGCTTACCTAGTTTTGATATCAGCCTCAAATTTTAAATCGGAATAGCAAGAGGAATCACTGTAGAATATTTTGGTACCAATATTGTTGATATCAACATGAACAAAAAATCTTAGAAGTTAATTTTGTCAGAAATTGTCAGAAAAATAGCCGAGAAATTTTCAAAACCTAAAATTCTATCAAATATTTTTGTATGTTCCTGTCTTTGTCAACCTATGAAATTGATACGAAAGTTGACCATATATGTCCCCTGTTTGTATGCAAAATTTGGTGAAAATTTGAAGCCGGTAACATTGTCAAATAATGAGAATTGTGAACAATGGCACCTTAAGGTGCTCCCGGATTTCAATGGTACCTGTCTAGCAAAAGCACAATTTTACTTACCTAGTTTTGATATCAGCCCCAAATTTTAATCAGAATAGCAAGAGGAGTCACTGTAGAATATTTTGCTACCAATATTGTTGATATCAACATGAACAAAACAAGAGGACCATGATGGTCCTAAATCGCTCACCTGAATCAAGATGACAAGAGTGATAATGGCAATTTTGTCAAATTCAAAGGCATGAAACTTATAAGGACTTTCTGTTTGGAAACAATTAAGAAATAATTTTGTTCCAATCGATCCTGTAAGGTTGGGTATGAATTAGCACAATTGTTGAGTTAGTTAATTTTCAACAATTATTTCATGATTTCGCAATATACACCATAGGGCTAATTTTCAAAGCATACTGATCTGTTAGAGATTGGTCATTTATGATAGGCTCAATTAACAAGATTTTGTCTGTGATTGATAGAATTTAGTGAAAGATTACCATCTGATAAGCTAAAGCTAATCCCTTATTTGTTTACATAAGATAAACATGGGGCCAGCCTGAGAGCAACAGATAAGGGAAATAGAAAATTGGCCCAATGGTTTATTTTTAAAGAATTTTCTTATGATTTCTCTAAGTCTGATTTTCTCTAAGTCTGATAAGCCCTTCCTCCCTGCCATGCCCACATTTTTTGACCAATGGAAAAATTTGTGAACACATTTTGAAAAGAGTAACTCAAGGAACATTACAGTAAAGTCTGGTTCAATTGGGCACAATGGTTGATTTTTAAAGAATTTTCTTATGATTTCTTTAAGTCCGATAAGCCCCTTCCTCCCTGCCACACCCACATTTTTTGACGAATCAAAAATGAAAAAGTTTTGAGAAGGGTCACTCAAGGAACCTTCCAGCAAAGTCTGCTTCAATTGGGCACAATGGTTGATTTTTAAAGAATTTTCTTAAAATTTCTCTAAGTCTAATAAACCCCTTTCTCCCTGCCACAGTCACAGTTTTTTACAAATGAAAAAAATTGTGAACAAATTTTAAAAAGAGAGACTCAAAAAACATTCCTGCAAAGTCTGCTTAAAATTGGCCCATTGGTTGATTTTTAAAGAATTTTCTTATGATTTCTCCAAGTCTGATAAGCCCCTTTCTCCCTGCCAAGGCCACATTTTTTTACAAATAAAAAGATTTGTGGTCAAATTTTGAAAAGAATGACTCAAGGCACATTCCTGCAAGGTCTGGTTCAAATTGGCCCAATGGTTGATTTTTAAGAATTTTCTTATGATTTCTCTAAGTCTAATAAGCCCCTTTATCCCTTCCACGGCCATGTTTTTTTTTTTTCAAATATAAAATTTCTGAACAAATTTTGAAAAGAATGACTTAAGGCACATTCCTGCCATGTTTGGTTCAAATTGGCCCAATGGTTGATTTTTAAAGAATTTTCTTCTGATTTCACCAAGTCTGATAAGCCCCTTTTTCCCTGCCACGGCCACAATTTTTGACAAATGAAAAAATTTGTGAACAAATTTTGACAAGAATGACTCAAGGCACATTCCTGCAATGTATGGTTCAAATTGGCCCAATGGTTGATTTTTAAAGAATTTTTTAATGATTTCTCTAAGTCTAATAAGCCCCTTTCTCCCTGCCACGCCCACATTTTTTGACAAATATAAAAATTTGTGAACAAATTTTGAAAAGAGTGACTCAAGGAATATTCCTGCCGAGTTTGGTTCAATTGGGCCCAATGGTTGATTTTTAAAGAATTTTCTTATGATTTCTAGTCTGATAAGCCCCTTTCTGCCTGCCACGCCCACATTTTTTGACAAATCAAAAATTCACGAACAAGTTTTGAAAAGTATCACACAAGGAACATTCCTGCCAAGTTTGGTCAAAATTGGTCCAATGGTTTAGGAGGAGAAGATGTTGAAAGAAATTGTGAACGGACGGACGGACGGACGGACAGATGGAGGGACAGACGGACGGACGACGGACAAAAAGCGACCACAATAGCTCACCTTGAGCACTTCGTGCTCAGGTGAGCTAAAAATTCTTAGAAATTTATTTAGTCAGAAATTGTCAGAAAAGTAGTCGAGAAATTTTCAAAACCTAAAATTATATCAATTTATTTTTGTATGTTCCCGTCTTTGTCAACCTATGAAATCGATAAGAAAATTAGCCATATATGTCCCCTGTTTGCATGAAAAATTTGGTGAAAATTTGAAACCGGTAACGTTGTCAAATAATGAGAATTGTGAACAACGACACCCAAAAATGCTCCCAGATTTCAATGGTTCCCGTCTAGCAAAAGCCCAATGTTGCTTACCTAGTTTTGATATCAGTCCCAAATTTTAAATAAGAATAGCAAGAAGAGTTATTGTAGAACATGTAGAACATTTTCAGACCAACATTGTTGATACAAACATGCGAAAATGATGCATGTTCTTCTCAAATCTGAGATTATCAAAAAGTTAATATGTCAACAAAGCAGTGGCTAGTTCATCATTACAATAGAAATATTAGCAATTTTGCATTCAAAGGCGCAATTAATGTACAATAAAAACTGTTTTTGTGTTCTTTTTATTATCTTGAGCAGTGTAGTAAAGAAAAAATGTTTATATTTTTAATAACTGTGCGATAATGCTCTTATAAGGGCCCAGCACTGTAACCGGAAGAAGAAGAAAGTAGTCTAAGTGCTGATAAGCCACAAAGGAAAGTTAAAAAGGGTGACATAATAGATTAAATATGTAACATTATGCATCTCCTTTATTTTTCATCCCCACATTTTATAATCTACTCTGTTGTTTGGGATTTTTTCTTCCATTATATTATTGGTGGGTGGGGTACGACAATGTGCCCATTATTCTTTAAAATCATGTTTTTGTGTGAAAAAAAGTTAAAATTGATGCCATGTGTAAGTTGGTTATGTTAAATAAAGACACAACAAAGCATAATGAGCTATTTACAAATGTATTTGAAAATAGTTAAGTAAAATCTTAGATTTTACATTCTTAGAAATCTGGACCCTTTACACTTAAATTCAAAAACAACGCTGTTACCGGTTTTATTTTTTCTTCATATTTTACCATAAGCATGGGCAGATATAGGGGCAATTTTTATGTAAATTTTATAGGTGGACAAAGACTGGAACTAGGTGAAATTAAGACCTGAATTTGGTCGAAATACTTAAAAACTAAAATATTTGGCGATGAGGCCATACAAAATCTTCTAGAAAATTGTTTTTTGTTGAGTAATATATACTATTCTGGTTTATACACGATGAGAAATTATTAGACATTATTTTTGGGGACAATTTGGCTCGAATACGACAAAGCTGGGTGTATATGGCCTCGTAAAGTAAGGATATCCCCCATTTTTAAGCAAAAATTTTAAAATTCTTAAAAAAATATTTTCCAGAAAAGATTTTGAAACAAGAGGGCCATTGGCCCTGAAGCGCTCACCTGACAGGCCCATAGGAAGCAATTTCATAATGGGGGGATATAGACTCTATCCTAAATATTGGGGGGTGGGGGCTAATTGGGATTTCCCCAAAATTTTAAGTGTAAAATTAAGAAAAATTGGTATTTTTGGCCAACTTTGGAAGGGTTTAGCCCCCCTAGCCCCCCTGTTCCTACAGGCCTGCCTGACATAATAGCTTTCTGTATATGGTGTGTCTGAGCCTCCAAAATGATCACATTTTACTAAGATTTGTGGCCTGTATAAGATAATCATTCTGACAAATTTTCAGCTTGATTGGGCAAAAAAAATCCCCAAGACTGGACCCCATGACCTAGTTTAGGACCCCAGATGACCAAATTTTGAAATTGTCTGAGATTTTATCAAGATAATTATTCTGACTAGGCTGATTGGGCATAAAATGTGGCCTCTAGAGTGCACACAAGGTTTTTCTTAAATTTGACCTAGTGACCTAGTTTTTGACCCCAGATGACCCAATTTCAAACTTTTTGTACATTTCATCAAGACAATTATTATGAGCATATTTCAGGTTGATTGGGCAAAAAATGTGGCCTATAGAGTGCACACAAGGTTTTACAAAGATTTGACCCTGTGACCTAGTTTTTGACCCCAGATGACCCAATTTCAAACTTGTCCGAGATTTTATCAAGACAATCATTCTGAGCAAATTTCAGGTTGATTGGGCAAAAAATGTGGCCTCTTGAGTGCACACAAGGTTTTTCTAAGATTTGACCCTGTGACCTTGTTTTTGACGCCAGATGACCCAATTTCAAACTTGTCCGAGATTTCATCAAGATAATCATTCTGATCAATTTTCAGGTTGATTGGGCAAAAAATGTGGCCTCTAGAGTGCACAAAAGGTTTTTTCTAAGATTTGACCCCGTGACCTAGTTTTTGACCCCAGATGACCCAATTTCAAACTTGTCTGAGATTTCATCAAGACAATCATTTTGAGCAAATTTCAGGTTGATTGGGCAAAAAATGTGGCCTCTAGAGTGCACACAAGGTTTCTCTAAGATTTGACCTAGTGACCTATTTTTTGACCCCAGATGACCCCATTTCAGGCTTGTCCGAGATTTCATCAAGTCAATCATTTTGAGCTAATTTCAGGTTGATTGGGCAAAAAATGTGGCCTCTAGAGTGCACACAAGGTTTTTCTAAGATTTGACCCTGTGACCTAGTTTTTGACCCCAGATGACCCAATTTCAAACTTGTCCGAGATTTTATCAAGACAATCATTCTGAGCAAATTTCAGGTTGATTGGGCAAAAAATGTGGCCTCTAGAGTGCACACAAGGTTTTTCTAAGATTTGACCCTGTGACATAGTTTTTGACCCCAGATGACCCAATTTCAAACTTGTACGAGATTTTATCAAGACAATCATTCTGATCAATTTTCAGGTTGATTGGGCAAAAAATGTGGCCTCTAGAGTGCACACAAGGTTATTTTAAGATTTGACCCAGTGGCCTAGTTTTTGACCCCAGATGACCCAATTTAAAACTGGTCCGAGATTTCATCAAGACAATCATTCTGAGCAAATTTCAGGTTGATTGGGCATAAAATGTGGCCTCTAGAGTGCACACAAGGTTTCTCTAGGATTTGACCCAGTGACCTACTTTTTGACCCCAGATGACCCAATTTCAAACTTGTCCGAGATTTCATCAAGTCAATCATTTTGAGCTAATTTCAGGTTGATTGGGCAAAAAATGTGGCCTCCAGAGTGCACACAGGGTATTTCTAAGATTTAACCCCGTGACCTAGTTTTTGACCCCGGATGACCCAATTTCTAACTTGTCCGAGATTTCATCAAGACAATCATTCTGAGCAAATTTCAGGTTGATTGGGCAAAAAGTGTGGCCTCTAGAGTGCACACAAGGTTTTCCTAAGATTTGACCCTGTGACCTAGTTTTTGACCCCAGATGACCCAATTTCAATCTTTTCCAAGATTTGATCAAGACAATCATTCTGAGCAAATTTCATATTGATTGGGCAAAAAATGTGGCCTCTAGAGTGCACACAAGGTTTTTCTAAGATTTGACCCTGTGACCTAGTTTTTGACCCCAGATGACCCAATTTCAAACTTGTCCGAGATTTTATCAAGACAATCATTCTGATCAATTTTCAGGTTGATTGGGCAAAAAATGTGGCCTCTAGAGTGCACACAAGGTTTTTCTAAGATTTGACCCTGTGACCTAGTTTTTGACCCCAGATGACCCAATTTCAAACTTGTCCGAGATTTTATCAAGACAATCATTCTGAGCAAATTTCAGGTTGATTGGGCAAAAAATGTGGCCTCTAGAGTGCACACAAGGTTTTTCTAAGATTTGACCCTGTGACCTAGTTTTTGACCCCAGATGACCCAATTTCAAACTTGTACGAGATTTTATCAAGACAATCATTCTGATCAATTTTCAGGTTGATTGGGCAAAAAATGTGGCCTCTAGAGTGCACACAAGGTTATTTTAAGATTTGACCCAGTGGCCTAGTTTTTGACCCCAGATGACCCAATTTAAAACTGGTCCGAGATTTCATCAAGACAATCATTCTGAGCAAATTTCAGGTTGATTGGGCATAAAATGTGGCCTCTAGAGTGCACACAAGGTTTCTCTAGGATTTGACCCCGTGACCTAGTTTTTGACCCCAGATGACCCAATTTCAAACTTGTCCGAGATTTCATCAAGACAAACATTCTGAGCAAATTTCAGGTTAATTGGGCAAAAAATGTGGCCTCAAGAGTGCACACAAGGTTTTTCTAAGATTTGACCCCGTGACCTAGTTTTTGACCCCAGATGACCCAATTTCGAACTTGTCCGAGATTTGATCAAGACAATCATTCTGATCAATTTTCAGGTTGATTGGGCAAAAAATGTGGCCTCTAGAGTGCACACAAGGTTTTTCTAAGATTTGACCCCGTGACCTACTTTTTGACCCCAGATGACCCAATTTCGAACTTGTCCGAGATTTGATCAAGACAATCATTCTGATCAATTTTCAGGTTGATTGGGCAAAAAATGTGGCCTCTAGAGTGCACACAAGGTTTTTCTAAGATTTGACCCCGTGACCTACTTTTTGACCCCAGATGACCCAATTTCAAACTTGTCTGAGATTTCATCAAGACAATCATTCTGAGCTAATTTCAGGTTGATTGGGCAAAAAATGTGGCCTCTAGAGTGCACACAAGGTTTTTCTAAGATTTGACCCCGTGACCTAGTTTTTGACCCCAGATGACCCAATTTCAAACTTGTCCGAGATTACATCAAGACAAACATTCTGAGCAAATTTCAGGTTAATTGGGCAAAAAATGTGGCCTCAAGAGTGCACACAAGGTTTTTCTAAGATTTGACCCCGTGACCTAGTTTTTGACCCAAGATGACCCAATTTCGAACTTGTCCGAGATTTGATCAAGACAATCATTCTGATCAATTTTCAGGTTGATTGGGCAAAAAATGTGGCCTCTAGAGTGCACACAAGGTTTTTCTAAGATTTGACCCCGTGACCTACTTTTTGACCCCAGATGACCCAATTTCGAACTTGTCCGAGATTTCATCAAGACAATCATTCTGAGCAAATTTCAGGTTGATTGGGCAAAAAATGTGGCCTCTAGAGTGCACACAAGCCAAAGGTTGACGCACGACGCACGACGGACGACTGACGACGGACGACGGACGACGGACACAGCGGTATCACAATACCTCACCATGAGCACTATCGTGCTCAGGTGAGCTAAAAAGCATTTCGAGAATAACGTGGTAATAAAGAGTACTAACTTCATACCAAATTTCATAAAATTCCGAGCGTGGGCACAACCCTATGGGAATTTCTAATAGGGTGAGACCCCCCCTTTATCAATCAATTAAAACCTGACCAATAAAAGGTTTTAAATGTGAACTAAAAATCTTTCTACGAAATTTTAAGTCCTTTCAAATTATGATTATATCTTATTTAAAGAAAACACACAACATAAGTATCATAAAGATGATATATTACATTTCATTCATACATTTCATCAGCATTTAAATTGGATTTTCTTTCATCAAATAGGATGCACCTCAGGTGTTCTTTCAAATGAAATTATTTGTGATGATTAAGATGTATCCGAAATTCAACTTTTACTTCACATTATAAAGTTTACAAAGTTTAAAAGACTTAACCTGTTCCAAAACAAATGAAAGTTTTGACATCTTCAAAAGAAAATGCTTACGAAAACATGGATTGGATCGGATTGAATGGGGTTTTATGTCCGACTCAACAGCTAAGGTCATTGTTTGAATTTTCAACTGCTATGGTCATAATTCGCAGCAGCTGGAGCACATAACCATGGATTCCTGTTGTTACTCACGCCAGTACAACCACAACACCCTAACCGAGCCTCCAGCTGCTCGCTCACTTAGGTTAATGATATCAAACCATTGGTAGGTGACATTTTTGCTCCAACCTGGGATTGAACCCATGACCACTTGAGTGAGAGGCAGATGCGCTACCAACTGTGCTATGGCCTCGGCCCCTCTGTTTAAAGTACTCATCCGAAAGCTGGAGAGGTGTGGTATTGAACCTGAAAGTCAACTGCAGGAAATCTTACTGGTGGTGAACTCTGCCACAGCAAGGGATGTTTTTCACTACAACAAGGTACAGATATTTTGCATTTAATTGTGAGTTTAAAGATCTGATTGGATAGTTTTTCTAATAACAATGAATTTGTTCTAAAAATAGACCGGATTTAACGATATGTATTGACAAACCGTCTGTGTTGTTATAAAATCTCGTAACTACGGCTTTATCGAAGCCGTAGTTACAATATTTTATAGCAACACCGACAGAATACTATGATCGTGAAAAAACGTCCCAAGCTTTGGCAGAGTTTACCACCAGTGAATCTGCCCCTGTAAGAAAACATGGTGATGCTGTTTATCAGCATTTTCTTTGCAGGTTTCAATATTTCCTATGCTATATTGAACACAAATCATAGATATCTATTTAATGATAGATATCTATCAACATTATTTTGTTTGGCTGTCTACATAACCTATCATTTTGGGCTAGTCTAAACAGTTTTGTCCTTCGGAAGAGCTAATTTAAGTACCCCAATTCTGCCTCCACAAAAATTCTCACATATCAGTCAAATATCACCGCTTCATTTCTTTTATTCTCTGCAAAGTTCATTGTTTGTGCATCTCCTCCAGGTATCATTGTTTTTCTTCAAACATCTTGTAAATGCAGCTTGTTTTAAGCTGCAGTTACAAGATTTTTGATGAAAAGAACCAATATCCAATGAAATATTTTCAAAGTACACAAGCACCCAAGACATGATAAGACAGCTTGGGTAAACTTGAACTTGACCTAGAATCTAGAAATAGACATTCCAATATCTATGTTTTACACTGCAATGCAAAATTTTAGACTGGTTCAAAATCAAAGATGTTGCATACGACAATTGAAAGTAAATATAATTAAACATACCTGGTCTTTTGGGTAGAAAACATTGTGGAAATTGAAGAAATTGCTTCATTTCCAACAATGTTTTCACAGGCATAATCTTATGGAGAGTCAAAAAGAGCCAAATTGTGTGGGGATGGGTTAACACTTCTTTCAACTTCTATGGTCAAATCGTGGGGGCTGGGGCACCTTATTCTGGAAATTTCTAATACCAGTATACTACCAAAACATCCTGGATGCTGGATATCAGTATCTTCTTCTCTTGTCTGTATGTTTTCACAAACATTACACATGATAAAGAGTGACTTCAAAACCAGGCCTTAGAGGTTGCTCCGACCTCTTATACCATGTTTTTCTCCAATAAAGAGTCTTGAATGTATTTTCTGCTATGTAATGAAGTTCTGACGTCAAAACAAGTCTATCTTGAAACAGATACTGTACTTGAACTTGAAATTAGGTACTGTATCATTAATTCAAGAAATCATTTTACCCTTTTTGACATTTTCTGGAGAATGCTTTGATTAGTTTAATGATTACCAGACGTTACAATTTTGTGTCCATTGTCGGGAGGTAGAGAGTCGTAAGTATTTTCTCCTTTTGCCTCGATGTCTTCTAAGCTATATTTTACATAATATAATAATATCTATCATTACCCATGTTGTGATCTACAGCAGCTTTTAAACTGGACCATCCTAAAATCTTGCAATTTGGGAAAGGATTAATAAGCGTCATTTATAATCAAAAGCTAAGACTTAAACAGCTCCATAGACGAACCCTAAATTGAGCAGAGTTAACGGTACAGACAAGGGATATTGATAGTTGGAGGGCGAAACATTGTAACTTAAGCTTGACTAAGCTGGAGTTACCAGGTTTCGACTTCCCACCGACAATATCGTATTGCACTTGAACTTGACATAGTTTATCTATAAATAGTAAGAACTCGTGGCTGACGACTAGGTCAAGTTCAGGTCGCTACTCTACATGCTCGCTTTTCAACAATAACCTCCTAACTACAGCTTGTTCTAAGTTAAGTTACAAGGTTTTTGATGAAAAGCAGTAACATGATTTATGCAGTTTTTATCATTTCATGGTCATGATATTTTTTTAATTGTTTTTTCTTCTAACCCTTTTCATCTTTTTTTTTTTCAGGGTAGCCCAATATCAAGTTGATTATTTCAAAGAGGTTTAACCCTTTCCCAAACAAGACCTGGTTTTGACGTCCCTAAGAGAAAAGGCTTGGGGAAAACATTGAAACAAAAGAAGAAACTGCTAATAACCAGCAGTTTCTCCTTTTGTCTCAATATTTTCTATGCCATATTTTACACAAATCCTATCTTTAAAAACACTCACTAAAATGTCATTTTTGTTATTTATTGAGGTGGATTACCCTAAAATTTTGTCGTTTGGGAAAGGGTTAATGCCACTTTCAACTGCATATAGTCATACTGCAACGGCTGGAGAAACTTACCATGGATTCCCGGTATTTCTCTTATCAAAACACAAACTACTACAATATACAATCAGAGCCTCCAGTTGCTCACTGACTTAGATGAATCACATCGATTGGTGAGAGACAAATGACATGTCAAAATTCAGAAAAGATATTGACAGAGCAAGGTTCAAGCCCACAACACCTGGCCCTGGTTTCTCGAAACAAGAGGACCATGATGGTCCTATATCGCTCACCTGAACCAAAATGATATGAGCAACACTTTTGTTCAATTCAATTAATATTTATGACTTTAAGACTGAGAACAAACTTACGGTCAATAGCGTTGTGAAAATCCAACTTATGGTGCCCAACTGTGTCCAAGTTTTGTCTTGATTGATAAATAATTGTAGATTCTAGAGTATAAGCAATGTCGAAAGCAGCCGAAAAAGCAGGTTTTTTTTTTCAAATTCAAGGGCAATAACTCTCGACTTCCTGATCAGATCAGACTGAAAATCGAACTCGAGATCTTATGGTCCCAAACATTGTGTCCAAGTTTTGTCGTTATTAATTACTAATTGTGGAGTCTAGAGTGTAAAACAGGTCGAAAACAGCCGAAAATGGCAATTCTATCGTGTCAAGGTCACATAACTCTCCACTTTGTGATCTGATCAGACTGAAAATCAAACTCATCCGAGATCTTATGATCCCCAACATTGGGTCCAAGTTTTGTCTTGATTGATTAATAATTGTAGATTCTAGAGTGCAAACAAGGTCAAAAACAGCCGAAAATGGCAATTTTATCAAATTCAAGGGCACATAACTCTCGTCTTTCTGGTAAGATCAGACTGAAAATCAAACTAATTCAAGATATTATGGTCTCCAAAATTGTGTCCAAAATTTGTCTTGAAAAGTCAATAATTGTAGATTCTAGAGTGTAAACAAGGTCGAAAACAGTCAAACACGGCAACTTTATCAAATTCAAGGGCACATTACTCTCGTCTTTCTGTTAAGATCAGACTGAAATCAAACTAATTCAAGATATTATGGTCTCCAACATTGTGTCCAAATTTTGTCTTGATTGATTAATAATTGTAGATTCTAGAGTGTAAACAAGGTCGAAAACTGCCAAAAATGGCAATTTTGTCAAATTCAAGGGCACATAACTCTCCTCTTTCTGGTCAGATCAGACTGAAAATCAAACTAATACGAGATCTTATGGTCTCGAACATTATGTCCAAGTTTTGTCTTGATTGATCAATAATTGTAGATGCTAGAGTGTTAACAAGGTCAAAACTAGCTATTTTTTATGTTCAAGGGCAAATAACTCCAGACTTCCAAGTCCGATCAGGCCCATAATCAATCTCATCCGAGAACCTATGACCATACTTGCTTTGACCAAGTTTGATTAAGATTGTCCAACTTTTGTGGATGCTAGAGTGTTAACACCAAATTGTTGACAGACGGACGGACAGACGGACGGACAGACAGACGGATGACGGACATTGAGTGACCACAATAGCTCACCTTGAGCACTTCGTGCTCAGGTGAGCTAAAAACTTAAGTATATTCTCATGAGAACATGCTCAACTTCAAAGGGATACTATCCAACGTTGAAGGGTATTCAATTGAAGTTCACGTGGATTTCGTGCAATTTGAGCATGGTGCTCAGATTTGAGCATGAGAACATACTTTCTTAAAAGTTTTTTCGAGAAACCGGGGCCTGGACTCAAAGTATCAACTGACTTTCTGGGACAAAAATGAAGTTGATGGTGACAGCAAAAAGAATGTTAAGAAATGGGATAATGTCTATCTGGTCTAACCTGGAAGAGTTTAACCCTTTCCCAAATGACAAAATATTAGTGTGGTCCAATTTGAAAGCCGCTGCAGACGACAAAATAGATTATACTTAAGGTAGAATTTGTGCTTAATATAGTTCAGAAAACGTTGAGGCAAAAGGAGAAACTGCTGGTTATCAGCAGTTTCTTCTTTTGTTTCAATGTTTTCCCAAGCCCTTTCTATTAGGGATGTCTAAACCTGGTCTTGTTAGGGAAAGGATTAAGGATAAACCCATTACCAAATTGAACAAATTTACTTACAGACGACAATTTGTAATTGTGAAAAGCAATTTCTTCATTTTAAACAATGTTTTCTAAAGCCTTGATCTTATCAGGCTCCAAAAGGCATAATTATGTGAGAATAGGTTAAAAACCTCACCATGTATATAATTGTGACCCGTCACGCTAAAAGGGACCTTATAGGAAGTGTGAAAAATATCGACCCTAGTCAGTCTGCGCAGCCAGACTAGGGCCAACATTTTTCACTTTTACCGTATTTCACTTAATAGACGCGCCCCGGCGCGATGCAAAACACCGTGGGGGCGCGCTTATTTCGTACCACTTTTCCTGAATTTTAAAGTGCTTCGCTGAATGTAGAAAATCAACCTACCGTAAATTATCGATCAAGATATGTCACTTTATCAGTAGATGACGTTGTATCTTATAAATACACACCGGGTACATGTATAAATCTGCTCAGACGAAGCGATGTAACTGTCATCCAGTCTACAGTTATCTGCCAGTCTAGTCCTTTGTCTCGAAAAGGCGGGTGTGTTCTACTTTCGTTTTCGGAATGTTTTGATTTCTTATTCTTCTTCTTCACTTTACAAAATAATAAAACATACTTCCCGTGGTGTCTTTTCAGGTCTTGGATAATGTGGAGCATGGCATGACGATCTCTGACGGAGAGTCAAATTCAAGCCTTTCAAGTGCCGATGATTCGACCGATCCGGATAGTGATGGACACTAGTGTGATTGCCGACCGTACTAAGTCATGTTTTTTTGAAAATGGAGTTGTAGTTAATAAAGTTTGGTGGAGTTTGAGTTTAGAATTTGTCATTACCGTCTACTCTACAGTCTACTCTACAAGGTAAGGTCAGGTGAAGGTGGGAGGGGTGTCCCATGGCTTCCGAGATTGTTAATTTAGTGGGGGGGGGGGGCGCGTCTATTAGGGAGGGCGCGTCTATAAGGTGAAATACGGTATGTAATTTTCTGAATCCGGAATGTTTTCCCTATCTTACCCATGGCTTTTTCTCCTTCTTTAGTAGAGGCCGATCTTCGGTGACTTCACAATCGCGAAAAGCCTGGTTTTTTCACAACTGTGGCAAGAAAATTTCACAAAAATCAGTAATAAAATTCCCAATCACAAGGTTTTCATTAAATCTAATTACGAACTATTTCGTTCATGAGTAAAATATCTAAGCCGTTTTTCACATTACACATCAAAGTGTTAAACTACAGATCCAAAAGTTCTCAATTTAGCATGTGAATACAGCATCGGCTGCAAAGTGAAAGTAGAAATTGTAAAATCTCGACAAAAACGAGAGATCACGATAGCCGGTGCGATTGATTGTACTCTCCTGCCAATTAAAATCGAACATATTGAAACACTAATTTTTTTTATAAAATATGTTCCAGCATTTACTATCATAGATATTGTTTAGTAATGAGTATTATATAATCGGTTGCAACTTACAATGCAAGTTTTAAAAGTTTAAATAATCGAACTGTTTTAATCGCGTCTTTTCAAAGAACATAATTCTGGTCTTAGTCACCTGACAAAATAGAGCATACATGTAATTAGTTTTCGCGGATTTCGATCTTCGATCTTTCGATCAAACCACACAACAGAAAAGATATCAAACAAGTTAGAAGTTGTGAAAATGCTTACATCGGCGTATCCCGTAGCTAGCCTATTTTTATATCGTTGGAAATGCCAACGCCGCCATTCATTGTTTTCTTTCTTTGAAGATTCACGTAGAACGTGACTGATTCAAGGATTTTTGACAGTTCATAGAAACGATGTTTTGTATTTTTTAGGGAAGAAGCGCTGATAAGTGCTACATATAGTTAATTAATAATGACAGTAAATAGCTATCTCGCTCGTGTTTTCATACTATTTTGCTGCTTGAAAAATGATTTCTTTCAAACGAAAACTAGCACATATATGGTTAGTAACTTGATGAAAATTACAAAGGGCCAATGCTCTTGTTGTGTCATATATACTGTGTTTTCATTATGAGATTCCAAATGAGTCTGAACAGTCAATCCTGCATTTTGGGATCTAACTATCCCTGACCAAGCAGCAGGCAGGTAATGTCTGTCAGGCATTGTTTAATGTTGAACCCTGGAATAATTTGCCATTTTCAACTTGATTTTTTTTCTATTTTTTTCCTGAGATTTTAGCCATCCATTCTTATTCAAACAGACATTTGTCAATTTTGGGAAGACTCAAAATTGTGTCTCTGAGAGTTCATCTAAGGAATATAACAGTGCATAAAATTCATTTTCGTTTGTTAGCCTTCGGCCCCCTGGGCCCCCAAACAACGGGGATTCTGCCCCATGAACCCCACTGGAGGACTCCCAGATCCTTTTGAGCCTCATACTTCAAATCTTGTTGAAAACCCTGCTATCTGTTAATGTGTTGTAATTTTATTGTTTTAGATAGATAAACCTATTTTAAGTATATTTTTCACAATTTTGCCAAATTTCATGCGAAATTTCACAAAACGACAGGCTAGGGCCTCTTCACAATTTCTGGAAAAAAAGCCCTGTTACCATTATGTTCATTTTTTTGCATACAGTAACTGGTTGACCTGTGCGGAGTCTGACAAGTTTGTCAAAATTTGGATTTTTGGAGTTCGGATAAGGTCCCTTTTAGCGTGACAGGTCACAATTATGTAAATTGGGTGAAGTTCAGGTCAGCAATTTAACATTCATCATGAGCTATTGTACATTTTGTTTGTCATAATCTTTTTAATCACAGGTTTTTAATTAAATGTAAATTACACTATTTTGTGAAGTCCTTTTAGGGTAAACTTACATTAGAGTGGATTTTGTTTGCTCTAACAAAACAGCCCTGGCACAGCAGTGACCTATTCACACAAATTGTCAAATTTAGACGTCCCACAAGAAAAAGGCTTTTGAAAATGTAGAAAATGGAAAATGTAGAAATGTGAAATTTTATAGACATTTTCTATGACATATTTCAATTTACCATAAGCTTCAAATTTTAATTTGTAGTTTGTGAAAAGTTTGATTGCACATGAGACTTGATCAATTTATTGCTTGGGGTTTAACACCTCTTTCAACAAATAGGATCATCTTGCGGTGGCTGGAGCACCTAGCCATGGATTTCTGTCATTTTCACTACCATTACTAGCGAATCATTCTTACTGAGCCTCCAGCTTCTTGTCCTTATAGGTAAACAACTTTCAAACCATTGTACGGTGGGCGCAATTTGTCAGAAGGAATATTTGGTGCAAACCTGGGACCTAATGAGAGAGAGTCAGTTGCGCTATCAAGTGCGCCATGGCCGCAGCCACTCATAATAAGAGAAGAAAAGAATGTCAGAGCTCCAGATAATTTTTTGGGTAAAAGAGTGATCACTCCCTACTTTGAGCATCAAAAGAGTGATTCACTCTCAACCCAGTAAGTCAAATTCCTTTTTAGAGAAAACGGTTTTCGGGAGAAAATCAAACCCTTAATTATAGGATAACCTTTCCTTGCATTGGTACTTCTTTGATTCACAGGGCTCAACAAGGTAGTAAAATACAATGGTCACCAAATACTACAAAGTATTCAAAATGAGTGGTTTCGCTATTCACAGTCAGTTGCTTACTGTGCTGTATATGATAATGCAGTTACCTATAGTGGAACTTTCAAATAAATGTTGGAAGTATAACCAAGGTAGTTAAACACAATGAACTATCTATAAAAATAATCATTTTCCCTATTCACAGACAGAAAGATGCCACCCTTTAAAAAAATAAATAATTGATCCCTACAGCGACCACGGCCATATACAGTACTTGTTATCTTTTTCTGAATACTGAATTTGCATTTTATTTACACAGATCGCTCTGCAATCATCCACGGAAACTTGGCCTGTCATAATTTTCAGCCAATTTAGGGTCAACTGATGTATTCGGGTGCGGCCGTTTTAATAATAGAATAAAATAGAACTCGAATAATACTAAAGATGCAGCCGTATCCTCCCAGCTTGGCTTGAAAAATATCAGATTCTGACACGATTTTATGTTTTCTGGACGTGTAACTTTGCGACGCAACAGACGTTGCAATTGTCAACAAAACGATGCGGTGCCGAATATTAAGACTTTATAAGATTCACTAACCCGTAAAATTTGCTAAATTCTATTCTATATTATTCTACACGGCACCGGTATCGAAATGGCTGTGATTTCTAAACATCCGGTGACAGATAACAGGAAATTTCTCTTCGACGCTTAGAAATAATTCGAATGCGTTAGCACAAAACGAGTAATTTTCACTCACTCTCGCTTGTAAGGAATTCGTTACTTGAAAATTGAATGCGTCTTGCGACGCACACAGTTGACATTGAAATGCGTTTTTTACATATTTTAATGCGTAATAACGCAATCACGCACCTTATCTGGAGCTCTGGAATGTTATTATGCAAGTTAAATTTTGCCCTTTCTCACGAATAGGTAATAAAACATTGAGAGATAAGAAGGAAATACTGGCAACAATAAAGATTCCAGGCATAACATAAATATTGTGTGAACAAAAAGGTTGTAACTTCAGCATAAAGATGCTTTAGTTACAACATTTTAGTCACCAAACATCAATTAAAGATAGCGCTGCTTTTCTTCAAAAACGTTGTATCTGCAGCTTTAAACAAGCTGTAGTTACAAGGTTTTTAAAGAAAAACAAGCAAATTCGTTGAATTGATATCCCCCGCCGAATATATTTTCATTGTCAATAAAGTAGCGCGGAAACGAATATAAATCTGTATGTATATGGCTTCAACAGAACGAATATCACTCTGTATGTATATGGCTTCAACAGAACGAATATCACTCTGTATGTATATGGCTAAAATAGTCAGGGGCAGTAACACTAAATAAAACGGCCGAACCGGGTAACCCCGACGATATGCGCATGTCCTCATTGTAGTAAAGCTGTGTGCCAAGTTTCATTGAAATCCGGTGTATAATTTTCAAGAAATAGCGCGGAATCGAATATCACTGTATGTATATGGCTTAAACAGTCAGGGGCAGTAACTCTAAATTCGGCGGTCGAACCGGGTAACCCCGACGATATGCGCATGTCCTCATTGTAGTTAAGCTGTGTGCCAAGTTTCATTGAAATCCGGTCTATAGTTTTCAAGAAATAGCGCGGAAACGAATATCACTCTGTATGTATATGGCTAAAACAGTCAGGGGCAGTAACTCTAAATTCGACGGTCGAACCGGGTAACCCCGACGATATGCTCATGTCCACTTTGTAGTGAAGCTGTGAGCCAAGTTTCATTGAAATCCGATCTATAGTTTTCAAGAAATAGCGCGGAAACGAATATCACTCTGTATGTATATGGCTTAAACAGTCAGGGGCAGTAACTCTAAATTCGGCGGTCGAACCGGGTAACCCCGACGATATGCGCATGTCCTCATTGTAGTAAAGCTGTGTGCCAAGTTTCATTGAAATCCGGTTTATAGTTTTCAAGAAATAGCGCGGAAACGAATATCACTCTGTATGTATATGGCTAAAACAGTCAGGGGCAGTAACTCTAAATTCGGCGGTGGAACCGAGTAACCCCGACGATATGCGCATGTCCACTTTGTAGTAAAGCTGTGTGCCAAATTTCATCGAAATCCGGTCTACAGTTTTCAAGAAATAGCGCGGAAACGAATATCACTCTGTATGTATATGGCTTAAACAGTCAGGAGCAGTAACTCTGAATTCGACGGCCGAACCGGGTAACCCCGACGATATGCGCATGTCCTCATTGTAGTAAAGCTGTGTGCCAAGTTTCATCGAAATCCGGTCTATAGTTTCCAAGAAATAGCGCGGAAACGAATATCACTGTATGTATATGGCTAAAACAGTCAGGGGCAGTAACTCTAAATTTGGCGGTCGAACCGGATAACCCCGACGATATGCGCATGTCCACTTTGTAGCGAAGCTGTGTGCCAAGTTTCATCGAAATCCGGTCAACAGTTTTCAAGAAATAGCGCGGAAACGAATATCACTCTGTATGTATATGGCTAAAACAGTCAGGGGCAGTAACTCTAAATTCGGCGGTCGAACCGGGTAACCCCGACGATATGCGCATGTCCACTTTGTAGCGAAGCTGTGTGCCAAGTTTCATCGAAATCCGGTCTACAGTTTTCAAGAAATAGCGCGGAAACGAATATCACTCTGTATGTATATGGCTTAAACAGTCAGGGGCAGTAACTCTAAATTCAATGGTCGAACCGGGTAACCCCGACGATATGCGCATGTCCTCTTTGTAGTGAAGCTGTGTGCCAAGTTTCATCGAAATCCGGTCTATAGTTTCCAAGAAATAGCGCGGAAACGAATGTCGGACGGACGGACGGACGGACGGACGGACGGACGGACGGAAGGACGGACGGACATGGCAAAAACAATATCCCCCCCGAAAAATTTTTTCGGCGGGGGATAACAATGATAAAACAGTCCCTAGAATAGTTCTTGGCACCACCTTTGACATTAACCTTTATGTAACTCGCTGCTTCTTCAACAAAAACCTCACAACTGCAGCTTATGACAAGCTGCAGTTACAGGTTTTTTGTTGAAAAAGGACAAACTGATGAGACACTTACTTTTTGTCCTTTTTGTAATTACACGATGAAGATACTGTAATACTATTGTAAGTAAAGTATATTTTCTACTCATTTACAATATTCTTGCTATAAAAACTGCCTTGGTAATAAGGGATGAAAAAAGTGCAGTGAACCCACAGCACTGTACAAAATTGTCAGTACTTTGGTAAGATTTGCTCACTGTTTGTTTTTAATTTCTATAACAAGAGGACCATGATGGTCCTATATCGCTCACCTGAACCAAACTGATATGAGCAACACTTTTATTCAAATCAATTGATATTTGTGATTTTAAGACTCAAAACTAACTTATGGTCAATGACAATATGAAAATCAAATTCATCAGAGATCTTATGGTCCCCAACATTGTGTCCAACATTTGTCCAATAATTGTATATTCTACAGTGTTAACAAAGTCGAAAACGGCAATTTTGTCAAATTCAAGGGCACATAACACTCACCTTTCTGCTCAGATCAGACTGAAAATCCTACTCATCCAAGATCTAATGATCCGCAATATTGTGTATAAGGTTTGTCTTGATTGATTGATAATTGTAGATTCTAGAGTGTAAACAAGATCTAAAAAGCCAAAAATGGCAATTTTGTCAAATTAAAGGGCACATAACTCTCAACTTTCTGATTGGATCAAACTGAAATCGCAATAATCTAAGATCTTATAGTCCCCAACATTGTGTCCAAGATTTGTCATGATTGTAGATTCTAGAGTGTAAACAAGGTAGAAAACAGCCAAAAATGGCAATTTTGTCGAATTCAAGGGCACATAACTCTCGACTTTCTTATAATATCAGACTGAAAATCGAACTCATCTGAGATCTTATGGTCCCCAACATAGGGTCCAGTTTTGTCTTAATTGATTAATAATTGTAAATTCTAGAGTGTAAACAAGGTCCAAAACAGCTTAAAATGGCAATTTTGTCAAATTCAAGGGCACATAACTCTCAACTTTATGATCAGATCAGACTGAAAATCCCACTCATGTGAGATCTTATGGTCCCCTACATTATGTCCAAGTTTTGTCTTGATTGATTGATATTTGTAGATTATAGAGTGTAAACAAGGTGGAAAACAGCTGAAAATGGCAATTTTGTCAAATTCAAGGGCACATAACTCTCGTCTTTCTAATCAGATCAGACTGAAAATCTATCACATCCAAGATCTTATGGTCCTCAACATTGTGTCCATGTTTTGTCTTGATTGAATAATAATTGTAGATTCTAGAGTGTAAACAAGGTCGAAAACAGCCGAAAATGGCAATTTCGTCGAATTCAAGGGCACATAACTCATGATTTTCTGGTCTGATCATAACCAAAATCAAACTCGTCCAAGATCTAAATGTTATATACATTGTGTCAAAGTTTAATCTTGATTGGTAAATATTTGTAGATGCTAGAGTGTTAACAAAATCAAAAGTAGCTATTTTTCACATTCAAGGGCAGATAACTCCAGATTTTCTGGTCCGATCAGACCAAAAATCAAACTCATCCGAGAACTTATGGTCAAACATATTTTGGCCAAGTTATGTCAAGATTGGCTTATATTTGTGGATGCTAGAGTGTTAACACTAAATTGTTGACAGACGGACGGACGACGGACACAAAGTGACCACAATAGCTCACCTTAAGCACTTCGTGCTCAGGTGAGCTAAAAAAAATCAAAACAATTCTTGAGAATCAAAACTTATGACCCATCATTAAAAACACCACTTTCTAGCCGTGACACATGAATCAAATTACACACACTTGTAAATACACTTCAAACAAGTTGATTCACCATGGCACATTTCAAGATAATGCTTAAAGAAGGAAATGATTTATAAGTATCTTTTTACTCTATATTCAAATGCAAGGGAGGTAATTTATAACTTTTTTGTCAAATATTTCCATTATTATGCATCAATTCAAAATTCTAAACCATTCAAAATGAGTATGTTTGTATTTGGAATGGAAATATAACACAAGTTTAGGATGTCAAGGATGTCAAAAAGCGTCAATGTCTGGGGATGTGCTAAACATTTTTTCGCAAAAGAAACCATGCTGAAATTGCTTGGTAATGATTGATTGAGGTTCACTGCAACTTTCAACTGCACTGGTCATATTGTGCATGGCAGCTGGAGCAACTTACCATGATTTCCTGTTGTTTCTCTCACCAGTGCGACCAAAATATCCGATCCAAGCCTCCAGCTGCTCTCTCACTCAACATTTCTCAAATATTGCAAAGAATAATGGCCCAGACAGGGTTCAAACCCTCGTCCCCTTAATAGATTTTGACATTACCGGCTGAGATATCTGGGCTTGAACAATAACCTTTTTGATGTCTGCAACAGCTTTCAAATTGGATAAGTATAAATTTATGTCATTTGATAAAGGTTTATTCCAGATCTTGTAGTCTTAACCCTGTCCCAAACAGGACCTGGTTTTGACGTCCCTAAGAAAATAAGCTTGGGAAAACATTGAGACAAAAGAAGAAACTGCTGATAACCAGCAGTTTCTCCTTTTGTCTCAATATTTTATATGCCATATTTTACACAAATTATATTTTAATAACTTCCATTTTGTCATTTTTGGTAGTTTTTGAAGTGGATCACCCTAAAAATTTGTTGTTTTGGGAAAGGGTTAAGTTCATGCAGCCAGACTGTGCAGACTGAACAGCCTTGGCATTTCGTATCACTTTTGTTTCACATGATCTAGACCTTGTTGTTTTTCACTTGTGCCAATTTCAACTCCGGAGAGATAGACCTACAATCTAAGCTTTGATGTGGCATTTGTCAGCCTTTATTTGTTTACCTTTTTTAAGAACCCTTTGCCAAACAAGGCCGGACTTTGGAGTCAATAGAAGAAATAATATGGGAAAACAAGAGGACCATGATGGTCCTTAATCGCTCACCTGAACTGAGATTCACAAAGTGAGAAATGATAGCATCCTGTCCCATGATATCCAAAAGAGCATTATATTTTTCAATAGTCTTCATCCTTGTGACTAGACAAACACTCTGAACATGTTTCATGAAGATAGGACAAAAGTTGTAGCATCTACATTACCAACAAGGATTTTGTCTTTAAGGCCCCTTTTCCATGACATCTAACAGAACATTCCCACTGTCAATAGGCTTAATCCTTGTGACTAGAGAAATAATCTGACTAAATTTCATGAATATTGAGCCAAAATTATTGTCTCTATAGCGCTAACAAGGATTTTGTCATTAAGGCCCCTTTTCCCATGCTATGCCATAGAACATTCCTATTTTCCTCAGAGTTCATCGGTGTGACTAGACAAACACAAGTTTCATAAAGATTGGACCAAAATTTTTGCCTCTAACAAGGATTTTGTCATTAAGGCCCCTTTTCCCATGATATCGACTGGAATATTCCAATTTCTTATAGGGTTTATCCTTGTGACTAAAACAAACATTCTTTTAGTTTCATGAAGACTAGGCCAAAACTGTTACTTCTAGTGTTAACAAGATTTTGTCATAAAGGGCCCTTTTCCCATGATATCAAAATGGAACATTCAGATTGTTGATAAGCTTTATCATTGTGATTAGACAAATATTCTGATCAATTTTAACAAAGATTAGGCCAAAATTATGGCCTCTAAAGTGCCAACACAGATTTTGTCATTATGGCCCCTTTTCCCGTGGTATCCAAAGGAATATTCAATATTCAAATTCTCTGTGACTACACAAACATTCTGACCAATTTTTATGAACATTGGGCCAAAATTGTAGCCTGTACAATGCTAACAAAAATTTTGTCTTTCAGGCCCCTTTTCCCATGATATCAATGAGAAGGTTCCAATTATCAACAGAGTTCACCCCATATAAACCCCAAGAATCAACAACATAGGGCCCTATGAAAAAATCTGTTTTGAGATGAAAAGGTTTTCCAAGTCAAAGATCAAAATGTTAGAGATCTAACTCTTAACCCCTATATAAACCCCAAGAATCAACAACATAGGGCCCTTTTTTCATTGCAAAATAATTAATTCTATAATGATTTGGTAAAGAGTTAAAGAGAATATATTAGTTGCAAAATAGAAGCAAGTCTGATTATAAATCCAAAGACTACAGATTCAAATAGGAGAGGTTAAGGGATTTCTAAATTGCAAAATATCTTTCAATGTTTATCAAACCCTGTGATGTGGGTATTCATTTGAATGATCTAATCAAAACTATTTAAATGAGTACCAACAACAAAGGATAGCTTAAATAACAAATAGAATGTATTTACCCCCTTTTACATGCAGCTCCCCATTCTGGCGGAGTTTGTGTAAACAATTCCGGTCTTTTGTTTATTTAATAGGATTAGACATTTCCCCAGTGGGGGATCAAAACCTCATAACTCCAGTTTTGTCAAGCTGTAGTTACAAGGTTTTGACTCCCACTAACCATATGTTACCTGTTTGATTTTTTAAAGAATTTTCTTAGGATTTCTAAAGTCTGACACTGCCACACCCACATTTTTTGACAAATCTTAAAATTTGTGGACAAATTACCAAAAGAGTCACTAAAAGAACATTCCTGCCAAGTTTGGTTCAAATTGGCCCAATGGTTGATTTTTAAAGAATTTTCTTACGATTTATGGGTGGTTTCAAAAAAAAAGAGGATTTTTTTTCAAAGTGAGCTACAGAAAATATTTTAAAAGCTTTTGGTGAGCTTTTTGTCCTTAAATAAGTGTTGCCTTAGTGTTAAGATATCTACAAAATTTCATGAACATATCTTGATAAATAAAAATTTTATGACAAAAAATGATGCTAAAATTGTCCCTAGTGAAACGATTTTTGTGTGACATTTTCTGATAACATCATTATTCGGACTGTTATTACATAAAGTATAGGTATTTGGTGATGGAATCTTAGTATTTAAACGAAACTTTGACTTATAATCTTTATCTTCTTAAAGGTTTCAGATGCATATTACCTTATTTAGACTATACATTCTGGGTTTATATCAAACAACATGCGGACGAAAATTTAGTCAAAATTTACTTGATTCTCAATGTATTTTGGTCTCATTTGATTTCTGTTGAATTGCAACCTGTTAATTAAGTTATTTTGATGATTTTGATATTATAAGATTAAAATAAGCATAAAACTATCGTTGCATGTCTTTACACTTTGATCTGCTAGAGCTATATCTGTAGGTACCCCCAATTGTCCCCAGTGAAACATTTTGTGTTTGGGGGCTTATAATTTTTCCCCATCTTTTTCAAATGTGCAGTCTCGTATATTTTCCAAGAGAGTTTGTGCCAAAAAGATCACCAGCAATAGAATAGATGAGAGGAGGATGTGCATTTGGTATCTGTCATCCAAAAATAAATGTCCCCAGTGAAACGCAATTTTGTTGCATGACACTATATCAGTCTAACTGTTAAAAGATCTTAAGTTTAGGATGTTGCCTGGTTACTTCTCATTACTTGTTGTAAAGACAGGTTATTTTCTAATATTTCACAAGAAATTTTTCTTGATATCGCTATGGTGTAGGGTAAAATATCAAAGACAAGATTTTCTAAATTTCTGACAGCAAAAATGTACTTATATATTGGTATTAACTCTAAAAAGTAATTGCCATGTTTGAAATTATAGAAAAAATGAACTATGAACAATAACAAACTAGTCTTATTTATCCTGAGCCCAACAAATTTTATGTCCCCAGTGAAACGGTTTCAGCTGCATTTGGATCTGGTGACTTTTTTTCAGAATCTTTTCCTATTTCACTTTGTATACACCTTTAATTGTGTCTTTGGACAATATTCTTTACATTCAAACTAAACAAGAATCAAATTGGATTCTTTTACCATTTATTTCGGTATCTTAACTTTTAAAATGTAGGTGAAGCTTAGAAATATGTGCCAGTCGGTTGTTTCAGACCATGGAAATACACCAGAATTTATTAATCTACAAGGCCTTGTCAATGATACATACAAAATTCATGTACATTATATCAGCTTCTAAAAAGAAAAAGACTTAAGACAATTTTGTGCATATTTTTGTCCCCAGTGAAACGGACTTTCCAGTTTCTTTGATGCCATGTAAACTACTTGTGGCTACTTGTAGAAAAACGGCTTTTGGCTTATCTATAGCTATGTGTTCGTTGTCACATCAGATAGAACTACAGCTATTTTCCTAACATATTGCATCTTTTACAGAAACTTTTATTAGTGATAAATGAAAAACCAGAGCAAAATTCTGCTTCAAATTGTCATAAAATTTGATACACCTCGCAGAAGTAGCAAATTTTTGTATCGGATTGTAGCTTTACGTATGCTTTAAACTTAAAAGACAAATAACATTTCATTTACATAACTTTTCCAAGCCTTAAGATGTCTAGAAAAAAGCAGATATCATTAAAAAATGAGGCAATGGATTTGAACAAATTCAAAATTAAAAAGGAAATAGTCTTTGTCCTTCACCTTCCCATGTCCCGCCGAAAATAAAAGTAGGCGAGGAATTTTCAGGGTGTTTGCTGGACTTTCTCCAGGCACCTCGACAACAGACCCATTGTGTAAATCATTGGGTGATGGAATCACGCCCACGCAAATTCCACACGAAAACGAGGTGCGCACTAGGGATGACGTAGCGCCTCACACATCGAGCTCAACCAATGAAACTAGCGCATCACTGAGGAATGCTTTACCCAGCAACAACCGGGGATCCCCGTCTGATATGGTTTTCAATATGGAATACGTACCTAGCAACGCTGTGGTCGGATTATTGTTCGAACAATATCAACAAACCAAGGAACTATATTCCAAGCAACAGGCATCACTGGACAGTCTTGCGAAAGCAATTGAAAGCATTGCAAACAAAGTTGGAGGGGGAGACCATGATGATAATTCCCAAGACCTCCAAGACTCGGATTATTCAGAACACTCTGGTGTTGTCTCGTCCGATGACGAATGCTCAGAAGTATCGGCAAAATCGGGGAAAAGGAAAATGACAGAAACGACTACTGAAATCTGTAGTAAAAGGCTGAAAAAGTTGAAGGCGGTTGAAGCCCAATTTAACAGTGACGAAGAATTGGGGACCAATGTTCACGACGTTGTGGCGTCTACAATCAATACAGGGTTGTCGGAGCAAATGGACCCAAAATCCACAGTGGTGCAAAACCTTCTTAGCAAATACAAGAGGCCTGCAAATTGTGAGTACTTGGAAGTTCCAAAAGTCAACAAACTCTTGTGGACAAACAAACAAACGGGTAAAGAGTTGAAAGAAGCGGATAAGGGTTACCAGAGGATGCAGAATTACATCACTAAAGGCATGATCCCCTTAATAAACATCATGAACAAAACACTAACAATGGAATCTGAGGAGGCAGAAGAGCTTTTTGATTGGTCATTGGACGCCCTTAACCTGTTCACATATGCACATAGAGACTTATCCGCACAAAGAAGAAAGGCACTTTTGCCAGCTATTTCCTCAAAATACGCAACTTTATGCAGCAACAGTGAGAAAATTACCTCACCCACACACCTATTTGGAGAGGATAAAGATCTAGAAAAGAGATTGCGAGAAATTGACGAAAGCCAAAAGTTAAGCAAAAGCTTGACTGTCCTGTCTTCGGGTAAGCAGAAACAGGAAAATAAATCTTCCTGGAGACAAAAGGATTATGGGAAAAACGCGTCTAGTTCATCAAAGGATTTTTTACCCAGGCGGGCCCTGACTCATCAAAATTACCAACAAAAACGGAGCAAAAAGGGAGATCAGGGCCAACGAAAATTCCAAAGGAATCAAAAACACTAAATGTAAGTAAACTCTTGAATACACCAGAAAATTTTTTAGGTGGGAAAATATCAGATTTCTATGATAATTGGCAACAGATAACAAACGACCGGTATATACTTGACATTATCGAAAATGGATATAAAATTGAATTCAGCTCAAGCCCTTGTGTAGACTGCAATCGAGCAGAGATAAACTTCTCGGGAAAAGAAGAAAGGGTTATTGATAATTTGATAACCGATTTCCAAATAAAGCAAATTATTAATGCAGTAGAGCCATTACCGGACCAAACTCTATCTAACATTTTCATTCGGCCAAAACCAGACGGGTCTCATAGACTTATTTTGAATTTAAGCAAACTAAACGAACATGTGAACAAAATACATTTTAAAATGGAAACATTAAAAAATGCTTTACAGTTAGTACGGGAAAATTGTTTTTTCGCAAAGCTAGATTTCAAAGATGCATATTTCAGTGTCCCAATAGCTGCAGCGGATAGAAAACATTTGCGTTTTACGTGGAAAGGCATAACATACGAATTCAAAGCGCTAGCGAACGGGCTCAGCTGTGCACCGAGAATTTTCACAAAAATCATGAAGCCAGTCTTTTCGACACTGAGAAAAGAAGGACATACAAACTGCGCGTATATAGATGACGCGTTGTTATTAGGACACTCGAGCGAAGAATGCGAAAATAGTTTGGAAAGAAGTGTTCAGCTGGTAGACAGTTTAGGCATTACCGTCCACCCCAAGAAATCGATATTTGTACCTTCACAGGTCATCGAATTCGTTGGGTTTGTTATAAATTCCATAGAAATGACGGTAAGGTTAACCGAAGCAAAAAAGCAAAACATCATATCGGAATGCAAATCCATATTACAACGGAAATATATCACCATACGCGAACTTGCGAAATTAATAGGAAAAATGGTAGCAAGCGAACCAGGAGTCCGATACGCTCCCCTATATTACAAATCATTAGAAATTCAAAGAGACTCGGAACTCAAAAAACAAAAGGGTGATTTTCAAGGACTGATGGCGATATCGAATGAAAATCGCATATGCATACAATGGTGGATAAACAATTTGGACAAGTCATTTAAACCGATATTACTCCCAACCCCGACTAGGATTATAGAATCAGACAGCAGTTTGATAGGTTACGGTGCTCATGATGTAACTAATGATAAGCAATTTAGTGGCATATGGGATGAAAAAGATCGAAAAGAACATATCAATATCTTGGAACTTAAGGCGTCGCTTTTAGCCGTAAAATACTTCTGTCAAGACAGTACTGATTCTCATATTCAATTAATGTTGGACAACACAACTGCTATAAAGTACATATCAAAAATGGGGGGTAGGATCACGAAATTAAATAGCATCGTGCAAGATTTATGGCAATGGTGTGAACAGCGAAATTTATGGATTAGCGTTTATCACATTCCGGGAAAACTTAATGTTAGGGCAGATGCACTAAGTAGACAGAAACTAAACGATGATATGGAGTGGTCGTTGAAAAAGGAGTATTTCGATAAAATTGCGGACATATTTCCAATGTGCAATATCGATTTGTTCGCATCGAGGCATAACTACCGGATTTCCGAATACGTGTCGTATACACCGGACTCAAAAGCGGTGGCGATCAATGCATTCTCTTTAAACTGGAGTAATTACAAACCATATATGTTTCCTCCTTTCAGTGTATTGGGAAATGTATTACAAAAGTTGGAGCAGGACAAAGCGGAAGCGATAATAATAGCACCTTTATTTACGACCCAGCCATGGTTTCCCCAATTACTTCAAATGACAATAAATCAACCGAGAACCCTTCCACCGATACAGGAATGTCTGTGGCATCCAAAGAGGAATCAACACAGACTAAAAACAATGAATTTAGCTGTTTTCAAAGTCTCCGGGAAAAGTTGTGCTCAGGAGGCATATCACAAAACACTGCCGAAATTGTCCTCTCCTCTTGGCGAGGTTCTACAAAGAAACAATACGGGGCCTACTTGGATAAATGGATGCTCTTTTGTGGTGAAAGGGAGATTGATGTGTTTAATCCCTCTGTAAACAATTTGCTAGATTTCTTGACATCGTTGCATGCTAGTGGATTGGGATACAGTGCTGTTAATACAGCAAAATCAGCAGTCTCAAGTACTGTTTACATTGTAAATAATGTACAGTTAGGATGCCATATATTAGTAAAACAATTTCTAAAAGGGATTTATAACAAAAATCCTGTTCTGCCACGATACAACTGCACATGGGACGTCGGAACGGTGCTACGTTATGTGTCAAATGAAATGGCAGACATCACGTGTTTAAAAACACTTAGCTGGAAATTACTAGTTCTGTTGGCTTTAACAACAGGGCAAAGACTGCAAACACTTCATAACATTTTGCTACAAAATATTGAAGTGACTGACGACTACATCAAGATCAGAATAGGAGATTTATTAAAAACCAGCAAACATGGACGACATTTGTCGGAGTTGTACATAAAAAAGTATGAACACGAAGAATCGTTATGTGTAGTGGGCACGTTGAAAATATATCTCGAAAGGACGAGAGATATTCGAGAAAGTGAAAATCGATTATTCATAAGTTATCAAAAGCCACACAAAGCGGTAACAAAAGCTACCCTCGGGAAATGGATTAAAAAAGTTCTGTCGGGAGCAGGGATAAATATGACTGTTTTCTCGCCCCACAGTACAAGAAGTGCGTCTACAAGTGCCGCGGCGATAAAGGTGCCGATTGATACTGTACTTCGCACAGCAGGGTGGCAAAAGGAATGTACGTTTCGTAAATTCTATAATCGCAAAGTGTCGAATGATTCAGAATTCTCCCACAGTGTGTTACACGAACATAGTGGGGGATATAAGGAAAAGTTAGACACGTGAAAATGTCGCGTGTGTAAATAGTGTAAATAAATCAGCATATCTAAAGTGTAAAGACACAAACCATTGAGGGAAGTGCAAATAATGGGCAAAAAATCAGAGGTCCATACCAACAAAAATGCATAACTCAGTGGACATACGTAAGGGCTAATTTTTGGCTACAATGCAGAGACATTCTTGACAACAGGCTCTAAAAACTCATGGGATTCTATAGGTAGACAGGGATAACAAAATTGACAAATTAAACGAAACTTACCTGGAAGTTGAAGTTTGATGTTAATTTTGTTAGTCCCTGTCTACCAGAATCACATTTTCTGAAATTTTGACATATTAGCAAAACATTTCTAGAGAAAACATCAGCAAATAATAATTTTAATTTTTGACACCCAATGTCACACTTCATCCTCTTTTTTTTTGAAATCACCCTTATAAGCCCCGCCCTGCCACGCCCACATTCTTTGACGAATCAAAAATTTGTGAACAAGTTTTGAAAAGGGTCACCTCAGGAACATTCCTGCCAAGTTTGGTCACAATTGGCCTAATGGTTCTGGAGGAGAAGATGTTTAAAGAAATTGTGGACGGACGGACGGACGGACAGACAGACGGACGGACGGACGACGGACGGTGAGCGACCACAATAGCTCACCTTGAGCACTTTGTGCTCAGGTGAGCTAACAATAAGACAAAAGAAATTGCTGATCATCAATTTCTCCTTTTGTGTCAATATTTTCTTTGTTATAATGTACAAGAACTTGATTGTCAACACAGAGCTCCTGATAAGAGGGGATGATGACTTTTCAAACTGCAATAATTTTGTTATTGTTCGTCAAACGCTATGTTATGAGTACTCATTTGTATCGTCTTGTCGAGACGATTTAAATGAGTACCCACAACATAGGGTTTGGAATTGAAATAACAAAGTTAGAATTTCTTCACCCCCCACTTATCTGCAGCCCTGGTCAACATTTTCTCCCTTTGTCTGAATATTTTCTGTGTAATAATTGTGCACTTATCAATTATGTCGTCTGCATCAGCCTTCCTATTGAACATAATGTTGCCACTTGAGAAAGGGTTAACCTAAATACAACATTGTCAAATTTTTAACATAAACCTCTTAACCCTTTCCCAAACAAGACCTGGTTTTGACGTCCCTAATAGAAAGGGTTTGGGAAAACATTGAAACAAAAGAAGAAACTGCTGATAACCAGCAGTTTCTCCTTTTGCCTCAATATTTTCTGGGCCATATTTTACTAAAATCCTGTCTTTAACAACATTGATTTTGTCATTTGTGACAGTTTTTGAAGTGGGTCATCCTAAAATCTTGTCGTTTGGGAAAGGGTTTACTGCAGCTTAAAACAAGCTGCAGTTAAGAGGTTTCTGTTGAAAAGCATCCATATACAGTCATCTGTCACAGATTTTGTAGGGCAATGACTAATCCACCATGCAAAACACATCTGCTGATTTACTATTATATAACCTACTTCTGAAAATAATACCATATCGACACTTTCCAACAAAAACCTTGTGTAACTGCAGCTTGTTTTAACCCTTTCCCAAACAAGACCTGGTTTTGACGTCCCTAATATAAAAGGCTTGGAAAAACATTGAAACAAAAGAAGAAACTGCTGATAACCAGCAGTTTCTCCTTTTGTCTCAATATTTTCTGTGCCATATTTTACAAAAATCTTATCTTAATTTACATCCATTTTGTCTTTTGTGGCAGTCTTTGAAGTTGATTACCCTAAAATTTTGTCGTTTGGGAGAGAGTTAACTGCAGCTTAAAACAAGCTGCATTTACGACGTTTCTGTTGAAAAGCATCCATATACAGTCATCTATCACAGATGTTGCAGGGCAATGACTAATGCACCATGCAAAACACATCTGCTGATTTACTATTATATAACCTACTTCTGAAAATAATACCATATTGATGCTTTTCAACAAAAACCTCGTAAATGCAGCTTGTTTTAAGCTGCAGTTACAAGGTTTTTGTTGAAAAGTGACAATATTTATTGGATCTTAGCAAAACTGATGTAAAAGCATATGAATTCAGATTCATTTACATCAGTTTTACAATTTTTCAATACAATGAAAACAAGGCCAAGGGATTTTTTTGTACTTGCTATGACCTTAATCAGTCTACAATACAGACTGTCCCAACAAAATGACTAATACACCATGTGATAAGCATTTGCTAGTATTCAAACCCGGTGGCAGTGGGGACTTGTGGGTTTCAAGTGATCCACCCCATCTTTTGCTTGATAATAAATTTTGTTTGTTACAGCATGGAATGCATTGAGAGAAAAGAAGGAAATTCTGGTTGTCGGCATTTTCTTCCTTTTTCTGTTTTTTTTTTTCTGAACTTTTCTTTGATAAGGAACATCAAAACAAGAGGGCCGTTGGCCCTAGGTCGCTCACCTGAGATTGGGTTTTATAACAGATCAGACTGACAAACATACAGACTGTCAAACAAAAAGAAATCTACAAATTGACCTAGATCTATGACCTTGAACCTACCTTAATATATATTTCAAATAGAACATCTACTCATGATAAAGAACACATTTACCCATACATTTTTTTAAATCCATGCATAAATGTAGATGCTGTGCCCCTGATAAGCAGATTTTCACAAGAAGTCCCCTTTTTCTGTGACAAGGTTTCATATTGAAAAGCCAAGAAAAGTACCTCTTAGCAATATCATAAGCAATGCAAATATTTAGTTTTGTCAAATTTGGCTCTGCGGTTATTGAGAAATTGCTTCTGACAGATTTCGTGTAATTTCTCTTTTTCTGTTGCAATGGCAACCAGAAGTGTTTTTTTTTTTATAAATTGCAATTCTGCTAGAAATTTTTTAAATGTGACCTCCTAAGGAATATTTCTGCCTAGTTTGGTAGAAATTGGCCTGTTAGTTTAGGAGGAGATATCATTCAACGATGTCATTGAGATTTGGAGGAAAATCTCCTTTTCTGTTGCCATGGCTACCAGAGCTTTTAAAGGATTTCAATTCTTTTAGCAAATTTTAAAAGGAACCTCCTAAGAAATATTTCTGCCAAGTTTGGTTGAAATTGGCCTGATAGTTTAGGAGGAGATTTCGTTCAAAGATAGTATTGTGATTCAGTAAAATTTCTCCTTTTCTGTTTTTTTATGGATTTCAATTCTTTTAGCAATTCTGAAAGGGGGTCACCTAAGGAACATTCCTGCCAAGTTTGGTTGAAATTGGCCAAGTAGTTTTGGAGGAGATGTCGTTCAAAGATAGTATTAAGATTCATTCAAATTTCCCATTTTCTGATGCCATGGCAACCAGAGTTTTTTTTATGGATTTCAATTCTTTTAGCAGTTCTGAAAGGGGGTCACCTACGGAACATTCCTGCCCAAGTTTGGTTGAAATTGGCCTAGTAGTTTAGGAGGAGATGTTGTTCAAAGATAGTATTGAGATTCAGTCAAATTTCCCCTTTTCTGATGCCATGGCAACCAGAGTTTTTTATGGATTTCAATTCTTTTAGCAATTCTTAAAGGGGGTCACCTAAGGAACATTCCTGCCAAGTTTGGTTGAAATTGGCCAAGTAGTTTTGGAGAAGATGTCTTTCAAAGATAGTATTAAGATTCATTCAAATTTCCCCTTTTCTGATGCCATGGCAACCAGAGTTTTTTTTATGGATTTCAATTCTTTTAGCAGTTCTGAAAGGGGGTCACCTAAGGAACATTCCTGCCAAGTTTGGTTGAAATTGGCCAAGTAGTTTTGGAGGAGATGTCTTTCAAAGATAGTATTGAGATTCAGTCAAATTTCCCCTTTTCTGATTCCATGGCAACCTGTTTTTTATGGATTTCAATTCTTTTAGCAATTCTTAAAAGGGGTCACCTAAGGAACATTCCAGCCAAATTTGGTTGAAATTGGCCACGTAGTTTTGGAGGAGATGTCGTTCAAAGATTGAGATTCAGTCAAATTTCCCCTTTTCTGATGCCATGGCAACCAGAGTTTTTTATGAATTTCAATTCTTTTAGCAATTCTGAAAGGGGGTCACCTAAGGAACATTCCTGCCAAGTTTGGTTGAAATTGGCCAAGTAGTTTAGGAGGAGATGTCATTTAGAGAAATTGTTGACGGACGACGCACAACGCACGTACGCCAGACAAAAGGTGATCACAATAGCTCACTTGAGCACCTTGTGCTCAGGTGAGCTAACAAGAGCATACAAGGGCTAATTTGACAGACATAAAATCTAAATGATGATGCATCACACAAGTTCTAGTATTCAAAATGTCAATGTCATTTCAAGATGAAATTTAAGTTACATTTCACATATTATGCATGTGTCTATTTTGGCATTATCAATATAAACCCTTGCAAAGAGGACCAAGTCCAAGGTTGGTCAAAATTTGAAAGGTGATGCAGATGAAAGGATTGATTTTCTAAGTGTCTCAAATGTGAATGTCAAACTATGGCATTGATTGACTAATTGGGGTTCCATGCCTCTTTCAACTGCTTTGATCATATTGTGGTGGCTGGAGCTACTAACCATGGATTCCTGTTGTTTCTTATGCCAGTAATAACACAACACCTTAACCAAGCCTCCAGCTGTTTGCACATATAGGTTTACCATTATCAAACCATTGGTGGGAGACAATTTTGTCTCAAAGGATATTTTCCGCGACCAAGGATTGAACATGAGACCTAAAGAGTGAGAGTCCAATGCGTTACAAACTGTGCTATGGCAGCAGCCTTTGTCTATGGAACAGAACAAAAGACAACAAGATGTGTTTGTGAAACACAAATGCCCCCGAAATGGCCATTTTTTTATAATTATGACCTTAATTGATAATTGACCTTGACCTACATAAATGACCTTGTCCCTCTAACCTAATATCATTGAAAGAAGTTTACATACCAAATTTGAGCTTTGTATGTGGAATACTTTTGGAGAAAAGGCCAATGTTAAGTTGTAGCATTCAGTTGCATGTAAAGGCTGAATAAGGGTTCAGGGATCATTTTGGGCCGCGAAATCGCGAGATTCTCGCATATAAATGCCTTATATCGCATAGATTTTTCTCAATTGGAACAATATCTCGCATACTAATTTGAAATCGATGAGCAACGAAAAAACGGACGAAAACTCAGCTGTCAAAAAAGCGGAAATCAGAAAAGTAAACTCGATTGGTTCTCAGCATTCTTTAAAGTAAAACAAGCTCCAAAATTGAATGCAGGGTACCGGGTATTTGTAACAATTGGTCTACTCGGTATTTTTCCTAATCATTTCTGAGCCGAGAAGTTGCGTAGATGAACAAACAAGAGGACCATGATGGTCCTATATCGCTCACCTGAACCAAAATGATATGAGCAACATTTTTGTTCAATTCAATTGATATGCATGACTTTAAGACTGAAAACGAACTTATGATCAATAACATTGTGAAAATCAAACTCATCCGAGATGTAACGGTGCCCAACATTGTGTCAAAGTTTTGCTTTGAATGATAAATAATTGTAGATTCTAGAGTATAAACAAGGTCGATAACCGCCGAAAACAGCATTTTATAAAATTCAAGGGCACATAACTCTCGACTTTCTGATCAGATTCATTTGAAAATCCAACTCATCCAAGATCTTATGGTCCCCAAGAATGTGTCCAAGATTTGTCTTGATTGGTCAATAATTGTAGATTCTAGAGTGTAAACAAGGTCGAAAACAGCCAAAAACACAAAAACAGCAATTTTGTCAAATTCAAGGGCACGCAACTCTCGATTTTCTGATCAGATCAGACTGGAAATCATCCTGAACAGAGATCTTATGGTCCCAAACATTGTGTCCAAGCTTTGTCTTGATTGATTGATAATTGTAGATTCTAGAGTGTAAACAAGGTCGAAAACAGCCGAAAATGGCAATATCGTCAAATTCAGGGGCACATAACTCTGGACTTTCTGATCAGATCAAACTGAAAATCAAGCTCATCCGAGATCTTATGGTCCCCAACATTGTGTCCAAGTTTTGTTTTCATTGATTGATAATTGTAGATTCTAGAGTGTAAACAAGGTCGAAAACAGCCGAAAATGGCAATTTTCAAGGGCACGTAACTCTTGACTTTCTCATCAGATCAAATAGAAAATGGAACTCATACTGAAAACCAAACTCATCCGAGATCTTATGGTCTCCAACATTGTCTCCAAGTTTTGTTTTGATTGATCAATAATTGTAGATGCTAGAATGTAAACAAAGTCAAAAACGGCTTTTTTGGACATTCAAGGGCAGATAACTCAGCACATTCAGGTCCGATCTGGCCCATAATCGAACTCATCCGAGAACTTATGACCATACTTGTTTTGACTAAGTTTGATCAAGATTGATTAATATTTGTGGATGCTAGAGCGTAAACACCAAATTGTGGACGGACAGACGGACAGACGGACGGACGGACAGACGGACGACGGACAAAAAGCGATCACAATAGCTCACCTTGAGCACTTTGTGCTCAGGTGAGCTAAAAAGTAATAGAAAGAACTGGCGTCTGCTTTTATGTTTCTTTAAGGAAAATGCAGCCAAAGGAATGAAAATTAGATGAACAAATCATTCATTTAGGTAGTAATCACCAATTTTCAATCAAAAGACGATGCACACCGGCATGTCAATAGCGTTCAGGGCCTAATATAATGTCCGTCAATGATGGCAGCGCTTTTCAGAGGGACAATACAGTACGCAAAAATGAAATGTTTTTACATTTCTTTCGAGAATTACGATAAAAGAGCTTGGAATTAACCAAAGATTTTTCTCCGTGTCTTAGTTTACAAATCTATACCATAATATTGCATCATCTTTTCCCAGTTGAAAACCAGTCCCGACATTGAAACATGACCCTCCTATTATGATTATTTTTCAGACAGAAATCGTTTTGGGAGAGGAGAAATTACTTTTGCTCCATTTGTCACCTAATCTTTATATTTTCACTATGACAGAGGAAATTTGCTACACAGAAAAACATTTCAATCACAGTGACCATTTATTGTGGTAACTGATTTTAGAGAGCTCTCTGTTCAATTGTTTAAAAAGCTTGATTTTTGATAATAATACTCTTGTGTGATATAGGATATATTTTTATAAAGTTAGATTCCTGAAAATAACGTAATAAAAAAGATCTCATAGAAATTTAAAATCTCTCATAGTTTTTCAGCAATTGGAACATTTTCTCTCATACATTTTTTCAGCCAGAATAATCCCTGAGGGTTAAACGATGACCTTGAGGAATGTCAAATTGCATGGAGCCGATAGATATTATTGAAAGAAGTTTACATACCAAATTTGAGCTTTGTATGTGGAATACTTTTGGAGAAATGGCCAACGTTAAGTTGTTGCGTTAAGTTGCCGCGTTAAGTTGCATGTAAAGGGTTGATAAGGGTTAAACAATGACCTTGATGGAGGTCAAATTGCATGGGGCAGATAGATAATATTGAAAGAAGTTAACATATCAAATTTGAGCTTTGTAAGTGGAATACTTTTAGAGAAAAGGCCAACGTTAAGTTGTAGCATTAAGTTGCAGCGTTAAGTTGCATGTTAAGGGTGGATAAGGGTTAAATGGTGACCTTGAGGAAGGTCAAATTGCATGGGGCAGATAGATATCATTGAAAGAAGTTAACATACCAAATTTGAGCTTTGTATGTGGAATACTTTTGGAGAAAAGGCCAACGTTAAGTTGTTGCGTTAAGTTGGCGCGTTAAGTTGCATGTTAAAGGTGGATAAGGGTTAAACTATGACCTTGAGGAAGGTCAAATTGCATGGGGCAGATAGATATTATTGAAAGAAGTTTACATACCAAATTTGAGCTTTGTATGTGGAATACTTTTGGAGAAAAGGCCAACGTTAAGTTGTTGCGTTAAGTTGGCGCGTTAAGTTGCATGCTTAGGGTGGATAAGGGTTAAATGATGACCTTGAGGAAGGTCAAATTGCATGGGGCAGATAGATATCATTGAAAGAAGTTTACACACCAAATTTGAGCTTTGTATTAGGAATACCTTTAGAGAAAAGGCCAACGTTAAGTTGTAGCGTTAAGTTGCAGCGTTAAGTTGCATGTTAAGGGTGGATAAGGGTTAAATGGTGACCTTGAGGAAGGTCAAATTGCATGGGGCAGATAGATATAATTGAAAGAAGTTTACATACCAAATTTGAGCTTTGTATGTGGAATACTTTTGGAGAAAAGGCCAACGTTAAGTTGTTGCGTTAAGTTGCCGCGTTAAGTTGCATGTTAAGGGTGGATAAGGGTTAAAGGATGACCTTGAGGAAGGTCAAATTGCATGGGGCAGATAGATATCATTGAAAGAAGTTTACATACCAAATTTGAGCTTTGTAAGTGGAATACTTTTGGAGAAAAGGCCAACGTTAAGTTGTTGCGTTAAGTTGCAGCGTTAAGTTGCAGCGTTAAGGGTGGATAAGGGTTAAATGGTGACCTTGAGGAAGGTCAAATTGCATGGGGCAGATAGATATCATTGAAAGAAGTTTACACACCAAATTTGAGCTTTGTATGTGGAATACTTTTAGAGAAAAGGCCAATGTTAAGTTGTTGCGTTAAGCCGGTGTGTTAAGTTGCATGTTAAGGGTGGATAAGGGTTAAATGATGACCTTGAGGAAGGTCAAATTGCATGGAGCAGATAGATAATATTGAAAGAAGTTTACATACCAAATTTGAGCTTTGTATGCATAATGGTTGTTGAGAAAATGACAATGTTAAGTTTCGGACTGACAGACAGACGGACGGACAGACAGACGGACAGACAGACAGACAGACGGACAGACAGACATGAGTAAAACAATATGCCCCCGATCTCTCGATACGGGGGCATAAAAAGGGCAAAGGCATTCTAAATTCTTGATATTTCAAATTCAAACCCTATGCTGTGGGTACTCATTTGAATCGTCTTGATGAGACGATTCCAATGGGTCCCCACAAAATAGGATTTGATGAGAATTGTTTCTAGGAATCCAAGTTTTACAAAATTTTGACTCACCCTACATCCATGGTTTCCTCCTCCACCAAAACCCCTTCTGTAGATTCCTGTACCTTCAAAAATACATACTTGTCCAAATTTGGGCGTGGTGCTGTCAAGAGAAATAGATTGAGGGTAGAGCACCTAAACATAGATTCCTGTCATTTCTCAAACCAGTACAACCACAACATCCATACCGCGCCTCCAGCTGATCGGCCATATTTGTCTAAATTTGGGTGTGGTGCTGTAAACAGAGATAGAACAGACGGCTTTTGAAGGAAAATTGACAAAATAATTGATTGACTGGGGTTAACACATCTTTCAACTGCTATGGTGATATTGTGCAGCTGGAATACCTTACCATGGATTCCTTTTGTTTCTCATACCAGAGCTACCACAAGATCCTTACCAAGCCTCCAGCTGCTTGCCCACATAGGTTAGTGATTATCAAAGAATTGGCGGGAGACAATTTTGTCAAAAAAGGTATTTGCTGTGGCCCGAGATTGAACTAGGACCTCATGAGTGAGAGTTCAATGCGCATTATGTGCTGCCATTTGCGCTATGCACAGTACAAGCTTCCCAAACAATGATGCCTTTTGACGACCACATCTAATATATGATGATCAGCATTTTCTTCCTTTCCTTCAAGTGTTTCTATGCTCTAACATGAAGCATTAACATTGCTGCTTGTGATTCTTTTCAATTATAAATTGAACCAGTCCAAAAAAAGTTTTTGGAAAGGGTCAAATTTTAATCAATTTTCATGAAATTTGTTTGAAAATTAGACTGAAACTATCACTGCACTTCAAACAATAGGTAATGTTATTGCAGCTGTTAGTTGGACTTAAAGGGACACTTCATTCCAATTTCAATTTTTTAAAGTATGTATTGATGCCAAGATTGGTTATTCTAATGAGTATAAATACTATTAGTTTTTTTAAGTTGTTGCCAATAAGCGAAAAACACACATTTAAAGTTGAGACATAATCAATAAATTGCATATAAATCCGAGCTGTTGTCCACAACAATTTGTTCAATTTTAACACAAAAATATAAATTTCTGGTAAACGGCGCCATATTTTGGCTTGAAATTTTCAGAATTTTCATAAGGAAATATGCTCTTTAAGATAAAAATAAAAGTAAAATTTATGACAAAAAATTCTGAAATGTCACTTTAATCTTTTGGATTTAATGACAAGCAATTTCTTCAATTCCCAAAACATGTAACTTAACATTCACATTAAATTGTCATCTGCAAATTCTTTGACTTAGACAAGTTTAAAAATTTGCCATTTGGTAATGCCTTAAATGCCATAAGAGCCCTATTCCAGATTTCAAGGAAATTATGATATCAAACAATACCTGTTTGTTTTGGATTTAAATTCTGTAAATTTTGTGGCATATGTCGCAAGGCCATGTTCTGTAAATGGGATTTAGTGTTTTCTGCGTATCTGTAAATGACAATACAATATGATTGAAGGGAGATAATTATATCTTAAATATTCCTTCCTCTAAACTAAGATAGCAATATTTATCTTTATTGCACACCCGAAAGTAGTAAACCAATCAAATCACCCCATTCGAACCACGTGAGTATACAATACCTAGAGCCGTATTGCACGCACGAGATAATTGCGTGGACGCACAGGTTTCTCGATATTCCAAAGCGGCTAGATCGATATTGTACGATGCACCGGTTGAACCGTCCAAATATGCATTGCACTCATTTGAACCCTACAAATATCGATTGAACCGTACAAATATGGATTTTTTTCCAAAATCGAGGCTGCGATACAAAATATCCATATTCGCATCGAAGAGTAATCTCCCTTAGTAGAGTTCTCGTCTGCAAAAGCAAAATTGTGCATTAGAGTTGAATGTTTGTTTCAACATGATATTTTGAATTCACTGTCCTAAACAAGAAGCTTTGATTCTGTGATTGAAAAAACACATTGGGAATACATTAAGGCAAAAGGAGAAAATGATTTTAAACATCGCGAAAGAGATTATTTTCATTTCAAAACATTTATGAATTGTAGCGCATTTAATTTG
Source organism: Fragum sueziense (assembly GCA_963680895.1). Lineage (NCBI taxonomy): Eukaryota > Metazoa > Mollusca > Bivalvia > Cardiida > Cardiidae > Fragum > Fragum sueziense. Next base: position 56,586,380 of record OY804601.1, read on the forward strand.
CAGCAATGATACAAATCACACTTAACCCTTTCCCGAAGAAGACCTGGATTTGATATCCATTAAAAGGCTTGACAAAAAAGTTCTGAGAGAAAAGGAGATTTGCCATTTATCAGCAATTTCTCCTTTTCCGTCAATGTTTTCATTGTTGATTTACGCATGACATAATAGATAGTTTATATGACAAATTTCATGTACATTTCACACTATCATATGACGGTCTATTCAATCTTTTGAGACAAACATAAATCGATAAAAATAGATTAAATGTCAGATGCCATGTATATTTCACAGTGTTAGAAATGTACATGTAGCCTACATTTTTTTTCATGACATAGGCCTATGTTGTTTTTCTTCCTTTTTTATTTCACGTTGGAATTCTATTTAAAAGTAATTAGATCTAGATCTTAATTTTTATACAAAATTTATCTTTGTCATGTTTTGTGTGAAAAAAAAAATAATGTGAAATAAAGAGGTCGTTTAAAATGTCTTTCTACAATACCGAATTCTATTGGATTCATACTTTGCAGAACAAGTCTATATTTAGACTCGCCTATCGGCTCGTCCAAATATAGCCTCGTTCTGCAAAGTATTCATCCAATAGAATTCAGTATTGTACAAAGACATGTTAAATAACCTCATAATCTTTGTTGACTTGATGGATAACATTGAACATGTTTTCCTTTTCCTTGCAAGGTATGAGCACCTAATAAAATATGATGTGACTTCAAAGAAGTTTTATGTAATGATCCAGTTTTGTTCACCAAGATCGAGTCAAGATGCAGAGCAACAGCTTCACAAGAATAGGAGGTTCTGAATGCGATACCTGATACCACAGGTGTATTTCATTGGCCTAAATACAGTCGACACTCGTTATGTCGACATCGGATAAGTCGAATTTTCGCTTAAGTCGAAGTTCAAATCTGGTCCCGTCCTCAACTATTGACATAATTTTTTCAAAACAAAATAATTTCGAACTGAATATAGCCATTGAAATATAATAGGCAAAGGATAGAAATTGCTCGACACGAGCAATTTCTTTCCTTTTCCTACTATTTTTCAATAATGTTCGTACTTGATAGGTTTCAAGAACGGTCAAATATCTCGAAGCCGAACAAAATCGGATGAGTCGAACTCCGGATATGTCGAGGTATTTTGACGGCCCCTCTGACCTCGACACAACGAGTGTCGACTGTATTGTACTCAAGTACTTAAGTATTTTCAAAGAAAGCAAAGGACTAACATAAGCTTTTAGCTTTCAGTAAATATAAAGTTGATATAAACAAAAAAGTTCAATCATGTAAAACTGATTACTGGCTTTTAACCCTTTCCCACCCATTGACGCTTTTGGACGTCCCACAAAGTAAAGGCTTTGGAAAACATTGTGGAAAATGAAGAAATTGCTTGTGACAAGCAATTTCTTTATTTCCCACGTTTTCTACAAGCCCAAAGAAAGACCAAAATATGTTAAATTTTGTTCAATGGAAATTGTCATCTGCAACACCAATGAGTTTGGACTAGGCTAAAATTTTGTTGTTTGGTAATGGGTTAAAGCATGACGATGAAAACAAGTCACTTACTCTCTAGCAAAAGTAAACTCTTCCGGTGATAGTTTGGACTGGTCCTCATCTTTCCTTGTTTGTTCTTCTTCTAGAATGTGACTGGTGTACTGTTCTATCTGTAGTTGAAAGAATATTTCACTTATGGTTCATCAAACCCTATGTTGTGGGTAATCATTAGAATCGTCTCACAGAGACAACTCAAATGAGTACCCACATCATAGGGTTTAGAATTTCAATAATAAAGTTAGAATGCCATTAACCCTTCTGTAGGTTTGAGTTATCACTTAATCCTTTCCAGAACAACAAAGTGTGTTCCAATTTAAAAAGGTCTGCAAAAGACAAAACAGATGTTTCTTTTGTCTCAATGTTTTCAGAAAAAAACTTCTCCAATTACAGTCAACACTCGATGTGTCGAAGTCAGAGGGGCCGTCAAAATACCTCGACATATCCGGAGTTCGACTCATCCGATTTTGATTATTTTTCGATGAAAACTTTATTTAACAATTTTTGATGGCCATTGTATGTGTCCATGATTGAAATATAGTAGGAAAAGGAAAGAAATTAATCGAAACAAGCAATTTCTATCCTTTTCATAATATATTTCAATGGCTGTATTTGTTTCGGAATTCATTTTGATATCCATATGTTGATGATGGGACATGGTTTTCACTTCGACTTAAACGGAATTTTGACTTATCCGATGCCGAGATAACGAGTGTTGACTGTAGGGATATCAAAATACTTTCCCTGTCTTGTACATTATTTTGAATTTGGCTCTTTAACCCAATTCAAGAAGTGCAGCTTTACAGTTGCTCTGAATAAAATTGAATTTAAATTCTTTGTTGTGGGTACTCATGAGACAATTTAAATGAGTACCCACAACATTGACTTTGATAGACAAATAATTTAATATTAGATCTAGTTGATTTCATTAAAATCTGAGTGTTTTGATTGGCTAAACAATTTTTTCATAACTCTATGAAAAAAAATTGACATTGCCGGAACTTCTTTCGGAGTCAATAATATGGATGAATGGATGTGCCCTGTGCAAATCGGTATATTATGTTGGTTTTGAGTAGTAAACTGCAAGTTTTATCATTAAATCTTACTCTAAAATAGATTTTCTAGTTGAAACAAACTCAATTTCAAACAAGAGCTGTCCGAAGACAGCACGCTCGACTTTCTTAGTTGCTTAGTATAAAGGGGGCATAACTCCAAATATAGTGGAGCCAGGGTCATGGGCCCTGGTAGTAAGGTAGAGGGTGTGATGGTGAATAAGTATTCCAAGTTTGGGTTTCCAGAATCCCTTTGATAGTATGGAAGTTATTGATGTTTGAAACAAGCAAATTCGTTGAATTGATATCCCCCGCCGAACATATTTTCATTGTCAATAAAGTAGCGCGGAAACAAATATAACTCTGTATTTATATGTATGTATCAACAGAACGAATATCACTCTGTATGTATGGCTTCAACAGAACGAATATCACTCTGTATGTATATGGCTAAAACAGTTAGGGGCATTAACTCTAAATTCGGCGGTTGAACCGGGTAACCCCAATGATATGCGCATGTCCTCATTGTAGTAAAGCTGTGTGCCAAGTTTCATTGAAATCCGGTGTATAGTTTTCAAGAAATAGCGCGGAAACGAATATCACTGTATGTAAATGGCTTAAACAGTCAGGGGTAGTAACTCTAAATTCAACGGTCGAACCGGGTAACCCCGACGATATGCGCATGTCCACTTTGTAGTGAAGCTGTGAGCCAAGTTTCATTGAAATCCGATCTATAGTTTTCAAGAAATAGCGCAGAAATGAATATCACTCTGTATGTATATGGCTTAAACAGTCAGGGGTAGTAACTCTAAATTTGGCGGTCGAACCGGGTAACCCCGACGATATGCGCATGTCCTCATTGTAGTTAAGCTGTGCGCCAAGTTTCATTGAAATCCGGTCTATAGTTTTCAAGAAATAGCGCGGAAACGAATATCACTCTGTATGTATATGGCTAAAACAGTCAGGGGCAGTAACTCTAAATTCAACGGTCGAACCGGGTAACCCCGACGATATGCGCATGTCCACTTTGTAGTGAAGCTGTGAGCCAAGTTTCATTGAAATCCGATCTATAGTTTTCAAGAAATAGCGCGGAAATGAATATCACTCTGTATGTATATGGCTTAAACAGTCAGGGGCAGTAACTCTAAATTAGGCTATCGAACCGGGTAACCCCGACGATATGCGCATGTCCAATTTGTAGTGAAGCTGTGTGCCAAGTTTCATCGAAATCCAGTCTACAGTTTTCAAGAAATAGCGCGGAAATGAATATCACTCTGTATGTATATGGCTTAAACAGTCAGGGGCAGTAACTCTAAATTCGACGGTCGAACCCAGTAACCCTGATAATATGCGCATGTCCTCATTGTAGTGAAGCTGTGAGCCAAGTTTCATTGAAATCCAGTCTATAGTTTTCAAGAAATAGCGCGGAAACGAATATCACTCTGTATGAATATGGCTTAAACAGTCAGGGGCAGTAACTCTGAATTCAACGGTCGAACCGGGTAACCCTGACGATATGCGCATGTCCTCATTGTAGTAAAGCTGTGTGCCAAGTTTCATCGAAATCCGGTCTATAGTTTCCAAGAAATAGCGCGGAAACAAATATCACTGTATGTATATGGCTAAAACAGTCAGGGGCAGTAACTCTAAATTCGGCAGTCAAACCGGGTAACCCCGACGATATGCGCATGTCCACTTTGTAGTGAAGCTGTGTGCCAAGTTTCATCGAAATCCGGTCTACAGTTTTCAAGAAATAGCGCGGAAACAAATATCACTCTGTATGAATATGGCTTAAACAGTCAGGGGCAGTAACTCTGAATTCGACGGTCGAACCGGGTAACCCTGACGATATGCGCATGTCCTCATTGTAGTAAAGCTGTGTGCCAAGTTTCATCGAAATCCGGTCTATAGTTTCCAAGAAATAGCGCGGAAACGAATATCACTATGTGTATGGCTAAAACAGTCAGGGGCAGTAACTCTAAATTCGGCAGTCAAACCGGGTAACCCCGACGATATGCGCATGTCCAATTTGTAGTGAAGCTGTGTGCCAAGTTTCATCGAAATCCGGTCTACAGTTTTCAAGAAATAGCGCTGAAACGAATATCACTCTGTATGTATATGGCTGAAACAGTCAGGGGCAGTAACTCTGAATTCAATGGTAGAACTGGGTAACCCCGACGATATGCGCATGTCCTCTTTGTAGTGAAGCTGTGTGCCAAGTTTCATCGAAATCCGGTCTATAGTTTCCAAGAAATAGCGCGGAAACGAATGTCGGACGGACGGATGGACGGACATGGCAAAAACCATGTGACAGTATAAACCGGGTGACAGTATAAGCTCTCATTTTCTTCGAAAAGTCGAGCTAAAAAGCATTGCTTAAAACGCACTTGAGGGGATGGAAAATAACGTTACGACGACTGAATTTGCTGTAAACGACGTAGCAGTTCCGCGCGCTTTTTATGACATCATTTAAAGTTTTCATCACAGGCACATGCGTAAGATCTGAATACCTTGGCAGCGGAGAGATATCACACATCTATCCGCTTCTTTGAACATAGTCTGAACGATATCTCATTCTTTCTAGTCGCAAATATTACTATTTACGGTAATAAAATGTATTGTTAAATTATAAGGTATGAATGCAATTTTATTTTTTTCATGCAGGTATGAAAAATAAAATCTAATCACACTTTTGTATGAACCGCTTGGCGGATTCATACAGTCTGATTAGATTTTATTTTTCATACCTGCATGAAAACTAGAAAGACCTGAAGGTCTTGAGTCGCTCCACAGGCCTGAATTTCTTTTAATATCAAATCCAAGTTTTGACTAGATTTTTGAATACTTATGGTTCTTACAGCAAAAACAAAGTCAAAAGCAACATTCATGTGGTCAATGCAAAAAGAAAGTAAATGATTGACTAATATTTTAGGGATGTTAGAGCGATAATAAAATTGAAAACTGTGATTTTGCCAAATTCAAGGACACTATCATTCTGTTCAAATTTTGTCTATATTAGTCAATATTTGTGGCTTCAAGAGTGGAAAAAGTGTCGAAAAACTGAAATTTTGTCACTTTCAAGGGCACATAACTCAGATTGTAACAGTGTGATCATGTTGAAAATTACACATAAGCAAGACCTTGTTGTCAACAAGATTCTTCCCAAGTATCATCTTGATTGGTTAACATTTGTGGTTGTTAGAGTGAAAACAAAGTCGAAAATGGCAATTTTGTCAAATTCAAGGGCACATAACTCATGATGTAAGATTCCGATCAAGCTGAAAATTACACCCAGGCAGCATATAATGCTTATATATATTCTGTCCAAGTTTTGTCTTGATTGGTTAACATTTGTAGATTTTAGAGTAAAAATAAAGTCAAAACCAGCAAAATAGAGCCGAAAATGGCCATTTTTGGCAATTTCAAGGGCACATAACTCATGCTATGAAATTCATATCAAGCTGAAAATTTTACCCAGGCAAGATCTTATAGTCAGTATTATTCTGCAAAAGTTTTGTCTTGTTTAGTCAATATTTGTAGTTGCTAGAGTGAAAACATAAGTCAAAATACAGCTGAAAATGACAATTTTGTCAATTTCAAGGGCACATAACTCATGATGTAAAATTCAGATCACGCTGAAAATTTTACCAAGGCAAGATCTTGTAGTCAGCATGATTCAAAGTGTTGTTTTGATTGTTCAATATTTGTAGATTTTAGAAGAAAACTAGTCAAAACCTGCTATTTTTGACATTCAAGGGCAGATAACTCAGGTTATACTGATTCAATCCACATTCTTTGAAGAAATCTGAGAGAGGGTCACCTAAGGATCATTCCTGTGAAGTTTGGTTGAAATCCATCCAGTAGTTTTTGAGAAGAAGATTTTTAAAGAAAAAGTTTACGGACGCACGGACGGACGCACGACGGACACACCGCCATGACAATAGCCCGCTGGCCTGAAAGGCCAGTGGAGCTAAAAATAAAATTGCATTCATTCCTTAATAAAGGAAATATTCACTTGTGCTTTGAAAAGTCATTACCCTATCTTATCTGTAGGCCTGAAAACCACTTACCTTTTTTAATCTGCACCTAAGGTAACTGGTTATCACGTATCTAATTCTGTCAATCTACAAAATGAAATAATAAACACTATAACAAAGTTTAACACCATTCCGCGTCCATATCACGTCTAAAACTTGGCAGTGGGCATCCGTGCAGTATAATTTTTGATTTGATGTGGACGCTATAAGGATGTGGAATCGTATGTGATATTGCTTGTCATGAGCAATTTCTTCATATTTCATAATGCTTTTTTAAAGCCTTTATCTTGTGAGGCATCAGAAAGCAATATGTGAGAATGAACCAAGTATCTTATTGTTTGATGGAGTTGATTGTTAGACATACTACTAAACTAACTTAAAGTTGTTATTCTTTGCACCCTTTGGGTCATCTTCCAACTTGACATTTTCTCCATTTGCTACAAGGTTTCCCAAAACCTTTATCTTGTATGGCATGAAAAATCGTCAATACATTGAAACAAATTAACCCATTCCGACATATTGCCTCTTTTTGTTGCTCTTCGAGAAAAAGAATGGGGAACATATTGAGACAAAAGAAGAAAATGCTGATAATCAGCATTTTCCTTTTGCCTCAATATTTTCAATGCTATTATTGTAAAAAAAGTCCATCTCTATCAGTATCAATTTTGTCGTCTGAAGCAGGTAAATTTTGCTGTCTGGTTATGGCTTAACCCTTTCCAAAACAAGACCTGGTTTTGACGTCCCTAATAGAACAGGCTTGGGAAAACATTGAAACAAAAGAAGAAACTGCTGATAACCAGCAGTTTCTCCTTTTGTCTCAATATTTTCCATGCAATATTTAAATTTTTACACAAATTCTATCTTTGATAACATCCATTTTGTCATTTGTGACAGTTTTTGAAGTGGATCACCCTAATTTTTTCCATTTGGGAAAGGGTTAAATTTTGCTGTCTGGTTATGGCTTAATTGTTAGACTTACAACCATACTATGTAGGCTAACTTAAACCCATTACCAAACGGAAAGCTTTTAGACTCTTCCAAATTCAAAGATATTGCAGACGGCAATTAAAACTGAATGAAATTTTACATTTTTATGTCTTTTGTGTAGAAAATATTGTGGGAAATGAAATTGCTTGTGACAAGCAATTTCTTCATTTTCCACAATGTTTTCCAACGCTTTTTCTTGTCAGGGAGTCAAAAGGCGTCACTGTGTGGTAATCGGTTAAAATCTCCTTCCTCTCTTGATGTTTTCTTCCATTTCTGATATTACTTCACCCTTGTCACAAGCAATTTCTTCATTTTCCGTATCATTTTTTTTTCAAAACCCTCCTCTTGTGTGGCATGAAAAATTGTCTTCAAGTAATAATGAATCAATAGTCAGACCAACCTCCATACTATGTAGGCTAACTTTAAAGTCACCCTTCTTTGCCCTCTTGATGTTTTCTTCCATTTCCGATATCTGTTCTAACATACAGTCTACAAGTTCTGTCTTGGCTTCGAGTAATTCTGGAGCAAACTTCTCATTTAGCCATGCCTGCAATATACAGAATCAAAATACATTGGAATAGTCTCATTGTGAGTTTATATGGTTTGTGGAACGTTAAGCAAAACATTTTTCATTTGAAAGCTCATTTCTTATCTGTAGCTCTACGGAGTTCCAGAAAGTGGTCATGATTTGCGTAAATATCGTGATTCGTGGTGATAGAGAAATTGTAAAGAAGATGATTGATAAATCACAGTGTAAAATTTGGTGTAAAATCAGTGATTTCACAGGTGAGCATAATCCGAGTCTTCTCTGATGTAAATACGCTCTTTGATATTTTGATTTTTCGCAGAGAGCGTTGTTCTTTGAAAACAGCGGAAAGTTCGGTAACGTTACAAGTAGTGAAGCTTTGTTTTTGTGTATCATATCGAATCACTCGGTAAAACACTGTAGGGTATAGATCAATAAATCATTTTTTGTCATACCTGACCAAAAATTTCATTTCAAATCGGCCTGCTGGAAGAGTATAACCTTTGGTTTCGAATGGAAGGTCAAGGTAAACAAAGGCTGGTCAGGTGAGGGTTGTTGCAAAACATTGCCTATAAACCTTTTAGAAATACTTTTTGGTCGTAAATTTTTCAACATGTATGACAATAAATCAGTGATTTTTTTTCTTAAAAAAACGGTCGTTATTGGGCCCCTTTCCCCTCTCTGAGGAGTATACTTTTTTCCCCCATTTCAGAGAAATTTTCCCCTCCTGGAACTAGATTTTTTGTTGCAAAGAAAAATCCAAATCATATTTACATTCTAGGCATCTCTAGCAGTTCTAATGGTTGTTTGAAGGTCCCATTATGATATACAAGCAAGTTAAATGCATTTATAACACTGTATTTGAGAGTATAAGCATGTATTGAAATTTCCCCTTTTTGGGCGTTAACGCGCAAATTTTCCACCACCTATGGGCCCTGACCCCCTTCCCCAAAAATAAAAAATAAACACTGTAAATGGTTCATTGATCGATATCATCAGGGGTTTTAAGGAAAGCATTTAAGATCGGACGGTGAACGATGCGCAACAATTCAGTGTTTATTTTTAATTTTGGGGGAAGGCGGTCAGGGCCCATAGGTGGGGGAAAATTTGCGCGTGAACGCCCAAAAAGGGGAAATTTCAATACATGCTTATACTCTCAAATACAGTGTTATAAATGCATTTAACTTGCTTGTATATCATAATGGGACCTTCAAACAACCTTTAGAACTGCTAGAGATGCCTAGAATCTAAATATGATTTGGATTTTTCTTTGCAACAAAAAATCTAGTTCCAGGAGGGGAAAATTTCTCTGAAATGGGGGAAAAAAGTATATTCCTCAGAGAGGGGAAAGGGGCCCAATAACGACCGTTTTTTTAAGAAAAAAAATCACTGCAATTTGTTGAGAACTTCTTGATTTTTTCAAAGAGCAACGCTCTCTGATGTAAATAGCGAAAAATCAAAATATCAAAGAGCGTATTTACATCAGAGAAGATTAAAGTGAGCATGGAAAACCATGCATCACAATTTTCCACCCGACACCACTCAAAATCATATCACGGTGGTGTATGGAAATAGGCTAAAAACATGCGTGCTGTGTTGTAAATTCTATAGAGATCTTTATAAGTTCTGAAACATGCATTTTGAAAAAAAAAAATATGTCAACCAACGCATCAATTGTCATCTTCAACCACATTTAAACTGCATTTTATGTATCTATATTTACCAAATCAGCCAAACCGTTGATCAGAAACCTGAAAATCGTGCTTACAACACAAAATGTAATGACAGGAGCAAAAATAAGTACGAAAGTTTTAGGGTACGCCATATCTCTAAGAAATACCTCCTCGAGTTTCTGCAGAACGTCAGCGGCAGTCATCGCTTCAACTTCTTCTTCGCTCTCATTTTCTAGCTGATCTAGAATGTCCATAATGGGCGATTATGTTGGGTTCTGAAGCCTTGAATCCTCAAAATAAAACTTAAATTTTTCCCGCGAAATTTGATGTCATTACACGGCGCGCGTAGAATCTAGTCGAACGTGAGATATACTCTTTTGTATTTTACGGTCAAAGGGAGGCAATACAATTTGGAAAAGCGCATAAGATAATTTGGATTACGCCCCTTCTTTGGAGAGTTATTTTTTTTGTGAAAGATTTTATTTATAAAGCGAGACCATTAACATTCATGGATATCTGTCCCTTTTGACCCTTTCCCAAACAAGACAAGGTTTTGACGTCCCTAATAGAACGTTCTGGGAAAACACTGAGAAAAAAAGAGAAAATGCTGATAATCAGCGTATTCTCCTTTTGTCGCAATATTTTCTGTGTTAAATTTATAATTGTCCATAAAAATCCTCATTTAAATCCATCTGTCATTTGTAGCAGCTTTCAAATTGAGCTACGCATAGATTTTGTCGTTATGAAAGGGTTAACAAAACAGCAGTTTCAAATTAGAACAGCATTTTCTCCTTTTGTCCCAATAAATTTGTACACACTTCTAACTTTATCAATATATCTAAATTCTGTTGTGTGCCGGAGCTTTAAATTGTACCACCCTTAATCTTTACAATCTGGGACAGGGTTAAATACTCTTTTAACCCATTACCAAACGGCAAAATTTTATACTTGTCCAAATTCAAAGATGACGAAGACGAAAATTTCAAGCGAGTGAAATTTTGCATTTTTTGTCTTTTTACATAGAAAACATAGTGGGAAATGAAGAAATTGCTTTCACAAGATGTTTTCCAAGATGTTGGGGAGTCAAAAAGTCACCGTGTGGTAATGAGTTAAGGTTTACAGACACTAAAAAAATCACCACTTTCTAGCCATACGAAATGCATCGAATTACACACACTTGTAAATATACTTCAAATAAGTTGATTCACCGTGCCGGATTTCAAGATTATGCTTCAAGGAGAAAATATTTTACAAATATTATTTTACTCTATAATATGCAAGGAACGTAATTTTGGACATTTTTGTCAAATATTTGTCAAATATTTCCATAAGTATGCATAAGGCTAGGCTAATTAAAAATACTAAACTGTTCAAATTAATTCTAAACTGATCAAAATGCTTATGTTTGTAGGCATATTTAGAATGGAAATGTAACACGGTTTAGGAATTACTGGCACTTTTCAAATTTCGCCTCTGGCTCTTTTGTGCTAATGAGGGGTGGATACCTTAAGATTATTTTTCATCGTTGATCTAGCACGACGGTCATTAATCCATTCCAAACAAGTCTTGGTTTCTAGAAAAAATTTAGAAAGCAGTGAGACAAAATGATTTACAATTTACACTGAGCGACATCAACATAATAATGATCGAAGAGCGAATTTCATCTGAGAAAACTCGGATTACATTATGGTCTGCATCAGCTTTTAATCCATTAGGCTTACCTAGCAAAAATTGGACCATCACTACATGTAATTCAAACATGTTGCAGACGAAATTCAAATTCACAGTATTTTACATTTTTTTGCCTTTTTTTGTTTAAAAACATTGTCAAAGTTGTGGGATAGGGAAGTGGTCCAGAGTTGCCTTGGAAAAGGATATCATAACAACGTAACAGCTTGCTTAACCCTTTCCCAAACGGCAACATTTTAGGGCAGTCCAAATTGAAAGATCTTGCAGACGACAATTTCAAGTGGATGAAATTTTGCATTTTTGGTCTAATTACGTAGAAAACATTATGGAAAATGAAGAAATTGCTTGTCACAAGCAATTTCTTCATTTTCCACAATGTTTTCCATTTTTGTGTGGGGATTCAAAAAGAGTCACTGTGTGGTAATGGTTTTAAGCTGTAGCTGTGTTTTTCTTTTGTCGAGAAGCGACAACATACACTTTCCAGGAGGGATTGATTGAATTGAATAAGGTCTAACCCTTTCCCAAACAAGACCTGGTTTTTGCTTCAAAGGCTCGAGAAAACTTTGAGACAAAAGGAGAAAATGCAAATAAACAACCATTTTCTCTCAATATTTTCTATGACACATTGGACACAAATCACATCCTTATTAGCATTAAGTTTGTTGCCTGCATGTCTTCGAATTGGACAAGGGCGGATCCAGGATTTTTTCCAGGGGGTCCAAGCCAAAGATTTTTTCCAGGGGGGGGGGGGGTCCAAGGGGGTCCGGAACCCCCCTCCCTCTAGATCCGCCCATTGTTGGACAACTCTTAAATTTTCTTGTTTGGGAATGGGTTACAGCCATTATTTCACTCATAATGTGGCAGATGGATTACCTACTCATGGATTCCAGTACTTCCACAACGCCCTGCAGCTGCTAATCTCTCACTTAACCCATTCCCACACAGTGACACTTTTTGACGCCCCCCCCCCCCCCGAAGAAAAAATATTGGGAAAATAATTGTGGAAAATGAAGAAATTGCTTGTCACAAGCAATTACATGTACTTCATTTTCCACGATATTTTCTATCCCATAAGACAAAAAAAAAAAAAAAAAAAAAAAAAAAAAGAACTTTATTTGTTTAAACGTGTTGTCTGCAACATCTTTGAATTAGTACCAGTCTAAATTTTTTTCGTTTGGTATTGGTTTAACCTTTACCAAACGGCAAAACTTTGGTATAATCCAAATTCAAAGATGTTGCAGACAGCAATTTATCAAACGAATATTCAATTTTCGTCTTTCTGCGTAACAAATATAGTGGGAAATGAAGAAATTGCTTTAGTTACAAGTGATTTCTTAATTTTCCACAATGCTTTCGAGAGCCATTATCTTGTAGGGAGTCAAAAAGAGTCATTGTGCAGTAATTGAATGCAGTAATTGAATAATCGAATAGGGAATGATTTTGTCTAGTTAACAGTGACGTAATTTCTGAAAAACATTAGTATATCGCGGGTGTCCTTATAAAATCTCGAAACTATGGCTTGATACAAGCCATAGTTACGAGATTTTATACTCTCTTACGAACAGAGCGTATTCTCCCTACATTCCATTTCGATAGAATACTCTCTGTTCTCCCGGGGTCGTTTCACGTCTAATCTCGGGGCCTTGGCGGGATTTCGGTATCCAATCGTCGCCAATATACTCATAAACAATCGAAATTTCTGATACAAGAAATGATTGGCTAACGCTTCAAATTACCAGCTTCTGCCAAAAATAGAAGCGACGTAATGTATACGTAATCAAACCAGATCAAACTGAAAGATTTTGATTCGATAATTCAAATGTTACCGGCTTCAGCCAAAAATAGAAGCGACGTAATGTATACGTAATGATCATGCAAGATAAAACTGAATGATTTTGATTCGATAATTCAAATGGTGTGCTATAATTAGATTATGACGACCAAATAGGCTGTTGGCGTACCGAAAACTGCAGAGGTCATATTTGATGGTTTAATCAATAGAGCTCGGCATGGAGAGTAGAGATTTTATAACAACACCGACGGTTTATCAAAACATAACGCTATACCAAATCTATTTTAAGCACAAAATTCATTGCTTGTACAGCAAATATTCTAGTCCTACCATAGGGGATGGTTTAACTAATCATGGATTCTTTTTTGTTTCTCTCACCAGTACTACCGCAACCTCCTTTCCGAGAGTCCAGCCTCCCACTTAGGTTTGTGATTATACACTAATTGGTGGGATCTAATTAATGTAAGAGAGGATATAAGCTACAGCCAAAGATCGAACCCACTACGCAATGATTGATTGGTTGATTAGTTAGGGTTTAACACTTCCTTCATCCACTGTGGCCATATTGCGACGTCTGGAGCACCTAATCCCCTTTTGTTTCTCTCATTAGTACTATCTGTACCACAAAATACTTTCTGAGACTCCAGCCTCACACTTAGGTTTGTGATTATACACCAATTGGTTGGAGATATGAGAGAGCAGCCCACTACGCCACAATTGCCCGTTGAACATATTACAGCCTGCGCCATGGTAGCTACTTACCGTAAGTTGGAAGGGGACTATCTATATTTGAAATTAATTTTCAAGGTATCCCGTAAAACTGGTACAAAATAAAAGCTTGCGTTGCAGTCAACAAGCATATTATTCTTTTGCCTCAAAATTATCTTTGCTATATTGACTTTATCAGCATAATTATGTTGTGCCCGATGCAACAGCTTTGTAAATTAAACCAGTCTAAATGATGGCTTAAAATGGGATAAATTATAGTTGCTTTTCAATGAAAACATCGTAACTGCAGCTTGTTTTAAGCTGCAGTTACGAGGTTTTCATTGAAAAACAGCGATATTTAACTTTACACATAAGTTATATGGTCAAAGTTTTATTTTGGCCAATGCCGGGGGGGGGGGGGGAGGGAAAGGTTTCGGACCCCCTCTAGACCGCCCCTTGGGTTAGAAAGAGTAACAAGAGACAAAAATTGACAAGTACATACTTTTTTTTCATTTCCCCCCTTGATTACTAGTACATTTAAAATCCCACTATTAACAAATTCAATAACAACAAACAAAACAAAATGCCTATTTAGAAACATACATACATAGACAGCAGAACCGTTTTCAGATTTGTGACCTTTTAAATTAACCTTTGGCCAAACTCTGAAACACAACCTGGTTTTGAAATCCCTTAGAGTCAGGTCTAGGGAAACATTGAGATAAAAGAAGAAAATGCTGATAACCAGCATTTTTTCTCTTTGCCTCCATATTTTCTGCACTTTTTTCATTGCTTGATTCCTAAATCAAAGTTTGCTGGGCTTTGACCTAGGATTTATAAATCTGTTGTGGCAAATGAAAACGGTCCTTTCTGTATGGAATGCAACAATTTTCACATCCTAATATTCAGCATAAACCAATTTACACAATCATGTGAAAAATTGAATACTTTTTTAATCCTTTCCCAAGAGCTAACATTTTAGGGTGGTCCAATTTGAAAGCTGTTGCAGACAACAAAATGGATGTTACTTACCAACAAAGGGTAAAATTTCATTACTATTTCATCTTGTTAAAATAATACAACGCATAAAACATTGAGACAATAAGAGAAAATGCTGATTATTACCTCAATGTTTTCCCAAGCCTTTTCTATCAGGGATGTCAAAACCATGTATTGTTTGGGAAAGGGCTAAAGAATCATCATGTCATGGTGATCAAAACTTAAAAATATTTACAGACAGCAATAATGTAGATCATGATCAGCATATACAAAGCACAGATCTGAGCATTATCAACTTATATAATAAAATTTTACAAACAAAAATAAAACTACAGCACTTTATAATAGCTGCTTCCCTGGCAGAGGTTTAACCCATTCCAAAACATCGCAATTAACCTTTTCCAAACAAGACCTGGTTTTGACGTCCCTTAAATAGATAAAGCTTGGGAAAACATTGAGACAAAAGAAGAAACTGCTGATAACCAGCAGTTTCTCCTTTTGTGTCAATATTTTCTTAGCTGTATCATACTCAAATTCTTTCTTTAACAACATATCTTTGTTGTCAGCAACATCTTTCAAATTGGATCACCCGAAAGTTTTGCGAGTGCCTTGTCTTGGGTTAGACCTAGCTATAAAATATAAAACCATAGATTGTGATATTACAGTTGAAACTTGTTGTGGTGAAGTCGTAGCGAGATATCCCAAGTTCAACTTATCCAATTTTTGTTCAGTTTCGAATAATATGAGATGAGGCCATTGTTTTGCTCACCAAATATTCAAACATGTTCATAATTGAAATATAGTAGGAAAAGGAAAGAAATTGCTCAAAATGCGCAATTTAACTCATTTGCCTACTATATGTCAATGGCTTCATTTGTGTCAAAATTATTTTGTTTAACATTTATGATATCCCATTGATGAGAACTTAACATTCAATTAAATCAGTGATTTTTTTACCTGCGCATCCTGCTACTTTTACTCATAATTTGGTCTCTGGGATGCAAAGTTTCAATTCAAGCGAGTCCCAGGATGCAACAATTTTTACAGATTTCCTTTTAAAAATAGTGTATTGGACTCATTAAACTAGTAGCTGGACTCATTGATATGGAATCCAGCCAGTCCCCAGGACTCACAGTCTGGAAATTGTAAAAAATATCTCTGAATTAAAACCTTTAAAAGCAGCCATTAGACTTATAACCTCATGTCGACATAAATGATAATGAGTGTCAACTGACATCTGCACATAATAATCAGGGATACATCATACTTTTACCGAGAAAGTAAAGTTCAATGTCTTCTAGAGATTTGCCTTTAGTTTCTGGTACTTTTCTCCAAACAAATATGACACTACAGACACAGGAAAATGAGAAAAGCCAGAATGTCATGGCAGGACCAAACAGGTCTTGAACATGAAGAAATTCTTTTGTGACAATGAATGCACTAGTCCAACTTGTGAAAATAGCGATACCGCTCGCAGCTCCTCGAACACGAGATGGGAAAATCTCCGACATGATCAGCATCGGAATTGGTCCCCAGCCTAATGAGAAGCCGATAATGTAGAGAACTAAACTGAACACAGCCAACATGCCCAAGTCTTTACTGACGTCTTTGTTGAAGTAATAAATGCCAAATATGAAGCAGGACAGAGCCATCACAGATCCTGCTACGATTAGTAGACGTCGTCTTCCTGTACGATCCATCAACAAACACGCAACAAACGTGGCAACTACCTGCACAACTCCAATCAAAACTGTCGCCATTTCACTGTTCTGTATTCCAGCACTTTTGAAGATAGACACGGTATAAAACATTACAGCATTAATTCCAGACGTTTGTTGGAATATCATGATGATGAGTGATATAGTCAGTGGTCTGAAGAGTTCTGGTTTTCTAAATTCCGACCATGTAAATGTCTCTTTCACATCGAGACCCTCCTCAATATCTCTGATTTCTTCTTCACAATCAGCGTGTTGATTTCTAATTTGCTGTAACGATCGCAGTGCTTCAGTTTTACATTCATTCAGAAGCAACCATCGAGGAGTTTCTGGAATGAAGCACATCGCCATCATAGAAACTACCGAGAACAAACATCCGAGTGATGCCATGGCAGACCAGCTCATACTCAAACCAAATGCGTACGCTACGAGGATGCCCACCGTGATGCTGAGCTGAACACAAGATCCTAGAAGTCCACGGAGTGAGTTGGTTGCGATTTCAGCGATATAGACAGGAACACATACAGTGACCATTCCACTTGCGAGGCCAGACAGAAAGCGTCCTACAAGCAATTTCATCACTGTGTCAGCAGTTGCAAGAAAAAGCCACCCTATCAAAAACGGTAAAGATGTCAGAGAAATTGTCTATTTTCTGCCATATTTCTCAATGCAATATCCACCAATTGGTCCACCGAAGAATGCACCAACTGTCATGAGAGATGCAAACCAGCCGCTCAAGTTGTGATCAAGCAAGCCTTCAGCTTCTAGGGCAGGGATCGCGGATGAGCTGTATCCGATGACATAGCCGAACGAAAACGCGCCCATACAGGCGCACATAGTAGCAAACATCACCCGGCATGGTGAGCCTTCGTGTTTCTTGCTAAACGCGCGTTGAGAAGGCGAATTATTCGGATCTAACCCAATTTTTTCCATAATGGCAACTGACACATCACCGATCAAAACAAATCTGCAGACGCTTGAAATGCGACAAGCAATCGCTTCATTCACAATGATTTTTTCAATAGACTGTAAGCTTTTCGCAATATAGACTAGATAGCCTGTCGATAAAACCATTCCCAGACAACAAAACCATAGTTTTGATATCGGTAGAACTTGGGGACACTGCGTTTTAAAACAACGAGAGAAAAGAGGAAATGCTAGCCATAAGAGTCTCCATCTCCTTCAATAAGGAGGAGGAGGAGGAGGAGGAGGAGGAGGAGGAGGAGGAGGAGGAGGAGGAGGAGGAGGAGGAGGAGGAGGAGGAGGAGGAGGAGGAGGAGGAGGAGGAGGAGGAGGAGGAGGAGGAGGAGGAGGAGGAGGAGGAGGAGGAGGAGGAGAAGAAGAAGAAGAAGAAGAAGAAGAAGAAGAAGAAGAAGAAGAAGAAGAAGAAGAAGAAGAAGAAGAAGAAGAAGAAGAAGAAGAAGAAAAATAATCGCCTTTATTTGTATTACATCCATCATTAATAAGATACCAAACGCTTGGCGCAACTTAGGGCGTCATCCATGGCGATGAAAATTGACGATGGTATACCCTCGTCAATTTCCTGGCGAAAGGCGTCATCTTAGGCAACGAGACAATTCTCGAGGGATACCCTCGTCAATTACCTGGCGACAGGCGTCATCCTAGGTAACGAGACAATTCTCGAGGGATACCATCGTCAATTTCCTGGCGACAGGCGTCATCCTAGGTAACGAGACAATTCTCGAGGGATACCATCGTCAATTTCCTGGCGACAGGCGTCATCCTAGGCAACGAGACAATTCTCGAGGGATACCATCGTCAATTTCCTGGCGACAGGCGTCATCCTAGACAACGAGGCAATTCTCGAGGGATACCATCGTCAATTACTTGGCGACAGGCGTCATCCTAGGCAACGAGACAATTCTCGAGGGATACCCTCGTCAATTTCCTGGCGACAGACGTCATCCTAGACAACGAGACAATTCTCGAGGGATACCCTCGTCAATTTCCTGGCGACAGGCGTCATCCTAGACAACGAGACAATTCTCGAGGCGTTCGGAATCCTCGGATAATGTCGATCAAAGAGCGAATCATCGACTCGGAAGTGTGTGCATGAAGAAATCTTGAAAAAAATCCTATTTCTTAGCCGGAAGTAGCTACGCTTCATAAAGTAGTTTCAAGGCAAACCAAATGCACAACCTTGGCAACTTGCGGGACTTGCAGGTTGTAATCATTCTAAAAATTGAGGACACTGGAACTGCAAAAAATGTATTTCAGTATCATTGTCGCGTCATTGTTGACATTAGTCGCAGACAAACGTTTTGAATTGTTGTTCTATTCTATTCTATTCATAGTCTGAAAGTAGTTCAACGAGATGCATCCAAGGTATGATTCGATAGAGTTGTCCTTGGTGATCCAATTGTTCTCGAGGGATACCGTCGTCAATTTCCTGGCGAAAGGCGTCATCCTAGACAACGAGGCAATTCTCGAGGAATACCCTCGTCAATTTCCTGGCGACAGGCGTCATCCTAGGCAACGAGGCAATTCTCGAGGGATACCCTCGTCAATTTCCTGGCAACAGGCGTCATCCTAGGCAACGAGGCAATTCTCGAGGGATACCCTCGTCAATTTCCTGGCAACAGGCGTCATCCTAGGCAACGAGGCAATTCTCGAGGGATACCCTCGTCAATTTCCTGGCAACAGGCGTCATCCTAGGCAACGAGACAATTCTCGAGGGATACCATCGTCAATTTCCTGGCGACAGGCGTCATCCTAGGCAACGAGGCAATTCTCGAGGGATACCATCGTCAATTTCCTGGCGACAGGCGTCATCCTAGGCAACGAGGCAATTCTCGAGGGATACCATCGTCAATTTCCTGGCAACAGGCGTCATCCTAGGCAACGAGGCAATTCTCGAGGGATACCATCGTCAATTTCCTGGCAACAGGCGTCATCCTAGGCAACGAGGCAATTCTCGAGGGATACCATCGTCAATTTCCTGGCAACAGGCGTCATCCTAGGCAACGAGGCAATTCTCGAGGAATACCATCGTCAATTTCCTGGCGACAGGCGTCATCCTAGACAACGAGACAATTCTCGAGGGATACCATCGTCAATTTCCTGGCGACAGGCGTCATCCTAGGCAACGAGGCAATTCTCGAGGGATACCGTCGTCAATTTCCTGGCGACAGACGTCATCCTAGGCAACGAGGCAATTCTCGAGGGATACCATCGTCAATTTCCTGGCGACAGGCGTCATCCTAGGCAACGAGGCAATTCTCGAGGGATACCGTCGTCAATTTCCTGGCGACAGACGTCATCCTAGGCAACGAGGCAATTCTCGAGGGATACCATCGTCAATTTCCTGGCGACAGGCGTCATCCTAGACAACGAGACAATTCTCGAGGGATACCATCGTCAATTTCCTGGCGACAGGCGTCATCCTAGGCAACGAGGCAATTCTCGAGGGATACCGTCGTCAATTTCCTGGCGACAGGCGTCATCCTAGACAACGAGACAATTCTCGAGGGATACCATCGTCAATTTCCTGGCGACAGGCGTCATCCTAGGCAACGAGGCAATTCTCGAGGGATACCGTCGTCAATTTCCTGGCGACAGACGTCATCCTAGGCAACGAGGCAATTCTCGAGGGATACCATCGTCAATTTCCTGGCGAAAGGCATCATCCTAGGCAACGAGGCAATTCTCCAGGGATACCGTCGTCAATTACAATTGCCACGGATAAAGCCCCGGAGTTTGGTAGGCCTATCTAACGATGTATAGAATACAATAAAAAGATTCTTTATGAACTCGATATGTTTAACCCATTACCAGACGCCAAAATTTTGGACTGTTCCAAATTCAAAAATGTTGCAGACGACAATTAAAACTGAATGAAAATATACTTTTTGGGGCCTTTTTGTGTAGAAAATATTGTGGAAAATGAAGAAATTGCTTGTCACAAGCAATTTCTTCATTTTCCACAATGTTTTCCCAAGCTTTGTTTTTTTAAGGAGTCCAAAGGCGTCATTGTGCAGTAATGGGTTAATAAATGTCCTAGATATATAACCTACTGATAGAGTTATAGACACGACCCAGTTTAACCCTTTCGAAATGTCAGACTGCTTTGATTTTAAATGTTCAACAGACGGCGATAAAATGGATCTTTTGTTTTTTGCAATATACATGTATAGCGTAACACACATAAACTATTTAGGGAAAAGTATGCTGGTTATCAGCATTTTCTTCAATTGCCCCATTGTTTTCTCAGGCCTTTACTATTAGGTACGTCAAAATCAGGTCTTGATTGGGAGAGAATAAACTGTTGAGTAGGCAGAATGCAATATGTCATTTAGTCCTTTCCCAAACGACATACTTTTGCAATGTTGAATTTCAACAAGAGCTGTCCATAAGACAGCGCGCTCGACTTTTCTAAGTTGCTTAGACGCTATTTTCTAAGTATAAAGGGGGCATAACTCCAAATATAGTGGAGCCAGGGTCATGGGCCCTGGTAGTAAGGTAGAGGGTGTGATGGTGAATAAGTATTCCAAGTTTGGGTTGAATCCCTTTGATAGTATGGAAGTCATTGATGTTTGAAAAAACTTTAACCTTTGTTGCAACGCCGACGCCGACGCCAACGCCAACGCCGACGCCCGGGTGACAGTATAAGCCCTCATTTTCTTCGAAAAGTCGAGCTAAAAATGGTAGGCCTATTGCAAGTCAAAGAAATGTGTCTTCTGGTATAGTTTGGTTTGGTTTATTGGGGCTTTACGCCATTTTCAACTAATAAGGTCATATCGCGGTGGCTGGAGACCTAACCATGAATTCCAGTCGTTTCTCATACCAGTACTACCATAACACCCTTACCGAGCCTCCAGCTGCTCCCCACCTAGATTCACGATATCAAACCATTGATGGATGACATTTTAGTCAGTAAGCATTCTGGTATAGAACCAGCGAGGAAAGGGGAGAAATGCTGACCATCAGACTTTTCTTCTCTTTCCCCCATGGACTTTTAAACGTATATCCTTCTGAGTCATCAAATTCAAAATGACATTGTTTGGGAAAAGCTAACAAAACGACAAAATTTTAGGTTGATCCAAATTCAAAGATGTTGCAGATGACAATTTCAAGTGAAAGAAATATTACATTTTTGGCCTTTTTACGTAGAAAACATTTTGGGAAAAGAAGAAATTGCTTGTCACAAGCAATTTCTTCATTTTCCACGATGTTTTCCAAATTCTTTACCTTTTGGAGCGTCAAAATTAGGTCTTGTTTGAGAAAGGGGTTATTATAATTGCACCTGAGTGAACTGGGCCTTCAAAGTATGAGCGAATCTGTAACTTTCCATCATCAAGCACCATCAAATGGTATAATATATCACTGCTTTTCTTAAAAATCTTCGTAACTGCAGCTTTGAAATAGCTGTAGTTACGAGGTTATTGAAGGAAAGCAACAAGTATATCGTCGCTTTTCAACAAAAACCTCGTAACTGCAGCTTGTTTTAAGCCGCCAGTTATGAGGTTATTGCTGAAAAGCGACAAACATGTAGTGACATATTTGTTGCGCACCATTTAAAATATGTCTATAGGCTATAGGTCAAAATCGGATTGAAAATAGTCTATGGTTGATTGAACCAGCAACTCTCGAGTTGCAATTCTTGTCTGTTACCATTGCACCAAAGGGCTAACTGCGGTCAAGATGCGATGAGAATCGCGTTTGCTCAACCCACGACATTTGGTGAGATCAGTGTCAAAAAGTATGACCATGGACGATTTTAATAAGATCAAACCAATCAAATCAATGTTATTGCAAAACCCCGAAACTTCAGCTTGTTTAAAGCTGGAGTTACTAGATTTTGCAATAACAACGAGGAAATATATTATTAGTTTGAACCACCAGGCACTGACATTTTCTTTTATCCATTTATTTCCATAATAATGGTACATTTAAACGCGACAATATGTAGTTTAGGTGACCCAGATGTCAACCTAACCCTTTCAAAAGCTACAAATTACACAATTTAGGTTGTCCACTCAAGCATTTTTCGGTTGTGGAAAGTACAGAAATGAATGTTTGAATGTTTGAAGAAACCATGGAAACCATGAATTCTGTGAATGACCCCCTCAAAGGCGCTTACGGTGCACTTTATCTCGCCGAAATCTGTTCAGTATAAGCTGAGAAATTGACCCCTTTCAATTATCATTTTATTCCGTACCTACGAGCCGCTTCTGGTGGCAAACAGTGGGTTTATGGGAAATTAACATTGTATACACACGGACACGGTTCCAATTTGTTACTAAAAATAGCAACACATCAGTCGGTTTCGTTATGCCAGATCGAGGCTCTGACCCAATTCCGAGCAAAGCATCCCATATGCAATGGCAACGAACAGTGCTTGGCCATAATTGTCACCAAAGGAAGACTTCCGGTGGCTATTGTGTGTGTGTGTGTGTGGGGGGGTCTTAGTGGAAATAAGCTAATTAAACTGAATATACTTGAAGCGGGGTATTTTTCGGTGTGAACGTTTCTCAAAAGTCACATGGGTTATCGACTGTGACCTGGACCACTCTGAAAACTTTGACTGACAGCAGAGGTACGGTGGGAAATCACGTGAAATATCAATTGCAGAAAACATTTTGTAATTCTGTTAATATTCGACCAATTTGAATTTGGTTTGAAACAGAGAAAGTGGAACAACGCCAAATGATAAGTTTAATATGTGTAGTAGATCTCGTAAAAATCAGCTGATAAAAAGTTATTGACGACCAACCAATCTTTGTTGTATGAGATGTAGAATCATCTATCAACAAATAGAAAGTCAACAATAGCAAATACTTGGCTATAGACTTAAAATATGTTTCAACCCTTTCCCAAACAAGACCTAGTTTTGACGTCTCAACCATAAATAGAATGCTTGAGAAAACAAAGAGGCAAAAGAAGAAAATGCTGATAATCAGCATTTTCTCCATTTGTCTCAATATTTTCTGTACTCAAATAGACACAAAACTTATTCTTAATTTTAATTTTGTCAATTTTGTCGTCTGCAGCAGCTTTCAAATGGGTTGGCCTAAAATTTGGCCGTTTGGGAAAGGGTCAAACTTCTAAGTGATCTACCCTTTTTCTCGTGTCGAGGCAAATGTATGACCAGACATCTAATAGGGTTCACTTATGGTATCCGAAAAATAATGATGTGGGTCAAAAGGTGAAATTGCATAACCCACTAGGTGCGAAATCTTCTATATTTTTTTCTGAATACGCATAATTGAGTCCTTTAAACAAACGAAAATTAGAGTGCCATAGTCACAATATACGCCGCCCCAGAGACAAAGTTTTAAGGGGGCATAACTCAAACAAAAATCAATGAACCATGAAATCCTTACTTCATGCACATCTACCAATTAAGGTGATAACATTGATTAAGTTTCAAAAAGATCCGACCAGAAACTTATGAGGAGTTGCGTTGACAAGAAAAGTGGACGTACGGACGGACGGATGGACGGACGAACAAACGGACAGACGGAGAAGATGACGCCAATATACGACAGCCCCCGGCGGCGTATAAAAAGGGCGACACAGAGAAAGCGTCAGTATTGTGGCTTCTTAGACAATCAGGGTAAAAAATGGATGCGTCAGTTCTTGATCGCATTCCTTTTCATACATTTAAAAGTATACAACTTAGTAAGATAATGCGTTTGACATATTTCTTTTTATTAATTTTCATTGCAAGACAATTCCGATGACATTTTTGTTTCACTAATTAAATTCCATTAACTCTTTCCCAAACATTTTAGGTTGGCCCCAAGGGCGGATCCAGGATTTTTTTCCAGGGGAGGGGTCCAAGCCCAATATTTTTTCCAGGGGGGGGGGGGGGTTATGGCTTAGAATATACTAAATATGTAACGTTACACTAAATTTATATAGTCAAAATTTAATTTTCGACCAATGTCAGGGGGGTCCGGACCCCCTGACCCCCCCGCTAGATCCGCCCATGGGCCACATTCAAAAGTTGTGACGGACTATAAATGGATTATGATAATGACATGACTGATTAGACACAGACAATGTTTCGGCGAAAGGAGAATAATTATGCTGGCTACAAACATTTTGTCTTAGTGTTTTCTTAATTTTTTTACGTTAGGAACGTCAGTGCAAGGTCTTAATTTGAAAGGTTTTAACATAAGATATCGAATGAGTAGAGAACGAAAGATCAATTTGCAACGTCAACGTGTATCAATGCATTGGTCCTGAACCTGGGTCTATCCATAGGGGTCTGTAAGTTAACTCCAAGCACCTAATGAACCTTTATTTACTAAATAAAGGTTCATTGGTGCCGGGAGTTAACTTACAGACCCCTATGGTTCTATCCAGCTTTCGTCATTCTCTCACGGCGGGGCTTGTGTTATTGTCTACGAATTGACCAAACGGCGGCTGTCAATCAAAACCATCGATAAGCCAATGGTACTCGATCAGAAAAATGCCAAAACCCCCATTGTTTGTCTTAAATTCTTCGTTGCACGTGATATTGCATTGATCTATATCGACATGCCAATGCTCCCCATTGTTTGTCTTAGATTCTGCGTTGGGCGGAGCGATCTATCGATCGGCGTTTACTTAATAGGAAACGATTTTATCAAGTTAACCATGACGTAATTTCGGACAAACAATTGTATTTCGTATGTGCTGTTTTAAAATCTCGTAGCTACGGCTTGAATCAAGCCGTAGTTACGAGATTTTATAACAACACCGACGGTTTACCAAAACATATCGTTAAGCTAAGTCTAATTTTAGCACAAAATTCATTGCCACTGCCCACATGAGATATCGTCGGTCACATTCGAAAATGTCGTAACTGCAGCTTAAATAAGCTGTAGTTACGACATTTTCGAATGTGACCAGCGATATATGTACAGCTACTGGATCGGGTAAGGGTTTTTATCGACCTTATGATCGTAAAACACAAGCACGGTGGATAATCACGTGATACAATATTTTCTGAAAATCTTCAATAATTGTGTAAATAATGGACCGGTTTGAATTCGGTTTGAAGCAGTAAATGTGGACAGACGTCACGCATTAGATGGACGTGGTTTATTTTTGAAATATCAACTGTTAAAAAAGTTATTGAAGATAAACTAAAATTTTGGTTTATCTTCAATAACTTTTTTATCAGTTGATTTTTCGAAAATCCAACACATCCAGCTTATTCCTGGCATTTTCCCATCTTTTCTGCTTCAAACCGAATTCTAATTCGTCAAGTATTAAAAAATATATTGAAGATTATCGAAAAATCTGAGTCACGCGATTATACACCGTGACAATGTTAAGTTCCATTCATTCAATCTAATCGGATAAATACCAATCCTGACTAGCCGATGCTGAAATTGTTCCACAAGACTTTTTTCTTTATTGAAAGTCCTTTGCACTGGTGGTGAACTAAAACAATTTTCGCTACAACATGGTATAGATATTTTGCGTTAAAATGTGAGTTTATAGATTTTTTCTAATGACAATGAATTTGCTCTAAAACAGACAGGGTTTCTGTTTTGTCTTGACAAACTGTCGGTGATGTTATAAAATCCCGTAACTACGGCTTCGATAAAGCCGTAGAACTTTTACGATATTTTATAACAACACCGACGGAATACATTGTTCGCGAAAAAACGTCACTCGCCTTGGCCGAGTTCCGCACCAGTGCTTTGGCAAACAGCGAACTTTTGGACTATTCCAATCTGAAGGCAGTCGTATAGGCCTACAACTAAATTGCTACAAGTACAAAATTGCTGCAGGAGGCAGCATCAGATGAAGCACGGCCTAAATGAACTCTTAACAATGACTTTTCGCATATGTATCTATCTATCTGCATCTACAACAACTCTTGTGATAGGCAAAGAGAAAACTCGAAATTACCTCATTGCCACTCATTTAACCACCTACGAGAAGAGAGGCAGTAAGAAACTAGAAATTAACTCGCTGCTACCCTTTCAGACAGCTGGGTAGACTGTGGCGGTGATTAGTAAGTGTCTTTCCCGAAGACACACCTCTCCTGATTTCAAGTTGAATGAGCTATCCACTGCGCCATCAAAGGTGTCAAACATGTAGTTTTAAGAATAACAGTCTAAGAAAACTAACCAATCGAGAATGCAGAAACAATATACCACTTCTTCTTTGAAGAGTGGTATACATGAAATTGAAAGAAACATAACAGAGATATTGGATTTTACTTTGCTGAAATAGCCCTACCTGGTCGGAAAATAGTGTTGAAATAATACGAAACAGCAAGAAAACAACATTATGTAATGGAATTTGTATGCTAATAATATCTAACAACAAGAGAACCATAAAGGTCCTTGATCGCTAGCCTTAACCTAAATAGCATGAAAATCACAATGTTGTCAAGTTCAAGGTCACATAATATAAGATACGAGATTTTGATCCAACTGAAAACTGCATTCATGATCTTTCAGGTTTTGAATGATAAATATTTATGACTGTTAGAGTGAAAACAAAGTCGAAAATGACAATTTTGTCAATGTCTATGGCATATAACCCAAGTTTTACAAGCCCCATTTACCTGGAAAATGGAATCATCCAAGATCTTATGGTCCTATACATTGTGACCAAGTCTTGTCTTAATTGGTCAGCATTTTTGGTTGTTTGTATAGAAATAAAGTTGGAAACATCGATTCTGTCAAATTCAAGGGCACATAACTGTAATGTTTATCCAAACATGCTGGAAATTGATTTATGGTCACCAACCTCGTGACCAAGTTTTTTCTTGATTGTTCAATGAATGTAGATGCTACAGTGTAAACTAGAAGTAAAAGTAACACTAGTATATTAGTAAATACTTATATACTAGCGTTACTTTTACTTCTAGATGTCTAAGTTTGAGATTTCCATTAGGTTGTTTTGCTAAAATGTTGAAGGCGAAATTTAAGACTGCTCCAATTTGATATATTTTTTTCAATTCAAAATTTTAATTGCATAATATTACACAATATTGTTGCAATACAACAAATACATTTTAACAAAATATATAGGATGTGCACAAACATATTAAACAGATAGTGAAAATAATAGATCAACATATAAATCATATAGAATTTGTAAGTAATGGTCAAGAGTTTTGGGTAGTTTTCATTAAAGGAAAAGTATGTTTGGAATAAAATGATTCATTTCTCAAGTCAAGTGTAGAGAACACGTTTCTTATTGGCTTCAAATAAAATTTTTGATAATTTAATTAGAAATCCTTTTCTGTCATTAGTCATCATTAGCTTAAATTTATGGATGGTTGGCCATGTACGATAGGAATTAGGCAAAAAATTCTTCCTTAGATCATAATATAACGGGCAAATAAGTGCAAAATGATATTCATCTTCAATCAAATTTAAATTACAATGTTTGCAAATTCTTTCATGTTTTATAGGAATGTTGCTGTATCTACCTTCTTCAATGAATAGCTTATGTGATGAGCATCTAAATTTAGAGAAGAAATTTCTATGTTTAACGTTATTGATACTATTAAGATATTTTTCACCTTCGAAACAAATTTTATACTTTAATTTTAGTGCTCGACTCTTTTTCAGAAATCCAACTTTGAATGTAGTTATCTTTAATTTTTGAAATAACAAGACTTATATCGGTTTGGTCAATAGTAGGTTTCTGGTAAATATAGGATAATCCCAAATTATCCAATAGAGACATTAAATTGATACGGAATTTAGTGCTCGACTCTTTTTCAGAAATCCAACTTTGAATGTAGTTATCTTTAATTTTTGAAATAACAAGACTTATATCGGTTTGGTCAATAGTAGGTTTCTGGTAAATATAGGATAATCCCAAATTATCCAATAGAGACATTAAATTGATACGGAATGAATTTGTATAATTACCATGTAGGCTCTACGTCTTTTAGGTTAAAAATTTTATAAATCAGAGCATTTTGGTTTTCAAAGTATTTGATACCAGTATTTAACAATAACTATTTTTCTTTGTATTGACAGTAGGTATCTTCCAAACTCTCCGTAAACACTTACCTGAGGAGTTTGTTTCTTAAAGTTGTCTTAAGAATTTTAAATGGACATATTCCACATTTTAGCTCAACTTTTCGAAGAAAATGAGAGCTTATATACTGTCACCCGGGCGTCGGCGTTGGCGTCGGCGTTGCAACAAAGATTTTTTCAAACATCAATAATTTCCATACTATCAAAGGGATTCAACCCAAACTTGGAATACTTATTCACCATCACACCCTCTACCTTACTACCAGGGCCCATGATCCTGGTTCCACTATATTTGAAGTTATGCCCCCCTTATACTAAGCAACTTAGAAAGTCGAGCGCGCTGTCTTTGGACAGCTCTTGTCTGCTTTATGGTAGCCCCATATACTAGCTCCGTACATAAGTATGGGTAAAACAAGGCTATCAAAAAGTTTTAATTGTTCTGATATATTCAAAGAAATTTGTTGTAATGTTTTAGTCAAGGCAAAAAGTGCCTTCAATCCCTGTTCCGACAATCTCTTTTGTGCGTTATAAAATTTGCAATTATACGTTAGCGTAACACCTAAGTATGTAAAAGTTTTAACATATTCTAAGAGCTCTCCATTATAATTAAGTTTAGGATCTCGACTTGGTCGACCCTTTTGACAAACCATGACTACAGTTTTACTCGTATTAACAGCTAAACCCCATTTATTACAATATAGATGGAGAGAATTTAACATTGACTATAATCAAGATTTAGTGTAAGAAAATAAAACAGCGTCATCGGCAAAAAGCAACAAAATTATTTTCATGTTATCAATAATAAAGTAATCCTCATTATTATTCAACAAATTATCATATAGATCGTTTATAAAAAGGATATAGAGCAGAGGCGATATAGACTCACCTTGCTTCACACCGCTCAAGCTCTCGAAGCTCTTGCTACATTTGCCTTTAGCTTTTACACAAGCTTTAACATTAACATACATTGCTTTTATTATATACTGAGATGAAAAAGTTTAGTCAGTATAAAGTTTTTGGTCAATAATTTTGTCTAAAACGTTTTACAATGCCAAAATTTTTATTCATAACATTCTTCAACCAATTTAGAACAAGTCGGTGAAATTCAACTGGCATCCATGTTTTACTTAACCTTCTTTTCGACAATTCATTCCAAAAGGGGTCAAATTGAAAAGTCACAGCTTCAGGAGTGACTTTTTGTAGAGTCTAAATTCCTGGTCATTGACATGAAAAATCGATCTTTGTATCATTTCTTGGTAGAATAGAAGTCTCTCTGTTGACTGTGAGTGAGAAAACTTCTTTTTAATGGAATTTACAGTAGATTATGGTGACTTACGCACCCAACTTGTTGCTCCTAGCATTTTACTGCGTTTTCAAGAAATCGTTCTATCAGGACCAATAGCTGGTTTACTACTGATACAAAGTTATTTATTGTAGACAGACAATTAGAAAAAATAACCGACATTCAATATTTGTCAAAAAATGCCTGAGATCTGGCTGAGCCAATGCTCGAAAAGCCAACTCTAGGGTAAATGGCCAGGCAAGTAAAAGACAGACTTTTTAAAACAAACTGTCATTATTGAACAAATTGGTTACAGTGTAGTCAATTTTCAATGTTTTTTGTCAGTTTGGACGTGACGTAAATTGATGACGTCACAATTAACGTTTATTCCATATACGCTGTTTTCAGAGGTATCAATGACCAAAATCTCATGCATGTGCCCATTTTTGACAACAACTACACAAATGCTTAAAACTGAAAGTGCTTGCCAAGTTCAAACTGTAGGAAACCGCCAGAGATTATAGGTTAGGTAGATGGTTTCCAACATTGTCCTTTTTGGCCAAATTGATTAAGTCAGGGTGCTAGAATCATGTAAGCTGGTACCATTTTTATTGTCGATTTTTTGTATCTGGGCTATTGTCTTTGGTTTGCATACATTTATACAGGAAAAAGACTTGCGCCTTAACTGCAGCAAGTGCACCTGTCACATTTTGAAATTCTTTTAACACAAACCTAAAAACTAAAATTTAGCAACATTATTCAAAGATGTTTGTTAAGCGTTGATTGAACAAATATTGTGTGAAATTTTAAACTGATATGTTGTAATTTGGCCGAATAATTGACCATCAAAAATACTGACTAAACTTTTTCTTTTGAGTATATTAACAAATTTTGTAGAGGTACCGAGTTTTAGCAATTTCAGCCATTATCCATTTTTATAAACGGTATCAAAAGCTTTTCTGTAATCGACAAAAGCGCAATACAATTTCTTGTTTTCAACATTTAACACTGTTTGAATAATAGAATTTAAGACAAAAATAAAATCAATCGTGCTTTAACCGCTTCTAAATCGGAATTGGTAATCGCATAGTAGACTATTACATTCTGCCCATTGTCTAAGACGTTTCTCTAAAATGATAGAAAATACCTTAGAGAAAATACTAGTAAGAGTAATTCCTCTATAATTATTTACGTCAGATTTATCGCCCTTTTTCGGTATTGGAACTATACCTATAACTATACCTATAACTATATAATATACTATTACACCTAACGACCAATTAGATGGATATATACTGTTATTATGCACCCCGAAAAATTTCGGGAAAGCGTATATAGTCGCCATGCAGTCCGTCCGTCCGTGTGTCCGTCCGTCCGTCCGTATGTCCGTCCGTCCACAGCCAGATCTCAGCAACCCTTGGACCAAATTCAATGAAACTTCACATGTGAACTCATTGGCATAATCCCTAGGGACCCTTTTCTCCGTTTTTTTTTTTTAATTTGAGTCTGCGTCATGGAAAAAGGGGCCATAATGTAAAAATTAGTTTTTCTCTAATTTCTCTTTATCTAACGGGCAGAACTTAATGAAATTGTGTACTTATATGATAAATGAGTTGTTTTAGACCATATTCTATAAATAATGTGTGTACGAAAAATTTGGTTTGAGAAGATCTGAGCCACCACTTTTATTACGATATGAATGAAATGAATTGCCTTCTCAACTTCTGTTATCTCAATGTTTCGGTCTAATGCCTCTACATACTGGTTTTGTGAAACATGATTACGTAACTCTTCTTCAATGGAATCATCATAAAATGTGTACAAATCGATTTAAAATATTCAAAGAAGTTTTTATTCTTAATGTTACAATTGTTATCACGACTTTTTCTATTATTGTTTATTATTTTCCAGAATTTTTTTCTGGTCATTTTATGCATATAATAGTTGATATAAATAACAAAGTTAACAACATTTTTAAGTATTTCCGATAAGAACATTGAAAATTGAGAAAGTAAGAAAATGAGATGAATACACATTGAAGATTTGCAATAACTACTAGATAGTATTTAGACCTAGAGATGGACTGGTTCATTTTCGCTTTTTTCTCTTGAAAAACTGAACATCTTTGCATTCCCAATTTACAAACTTGACAAACAAAAAAACATACATATCTAAAAGATATACTTAGAAGCATCACATACTGACTGTTTGACCGGTAAGTTCTGTTGTAAAATACCTAATGCGGAATGTTGCTAATAATTTGCATTATGAACATTGATTTTAATTGGTCATCTAAATTCTGCCTTTGATTAAAAAACTGTTCATGAATTCACAGGTAAGTTTTCTTACATTTAATAGGTGTTGACTGGAACAAAATTGAATTTAGAAAGACATTTAGAAATCAATGACAGATGGAATCGCAATCAGGTTTTCTTTTTTTTTCAAAATAACGTATACTGACGTCCAAAAGAAATGCCTTAGTCATAATAAATGTCCGATTATTTAGTAAATCTGATTTGAAATTACAAATACTTATTTGTATCTTTAAATTTGATTATCTGTACTTGAAAAATGGTGATAAAAAATTATCAAACTGTCACAGTTTAGAATAAAACGGCACATTTAAACAGAGCGGTATCAGAATTTCCGTTTGAAAAACAGTAGCACATGGTTCAAACTTTACTTGCGACGACAAAAGATGACGTAAAACGTCTTATTTGATGACCACAGTTAGTGAATACTAAACGCAAAGTCGATTTCAGCGTCTCAAACCTGAAACGCATATGACGTTAACGTAAGACAACTTCTTGTATAACAGGCATTTTATGAGGTCTATCTGATTTTGGCCGATTGGCAAATGTTTCTGTAACTCTAATTCGTCGATCAAGATGCCTAATCATGCAATGCAAGACGTCAAAACGTCAGGCGGCATGTTTTTGATTTTCCCGCATTTGAAAATGGCTAATCTACGAGCTCTATTTTTCGAGCAGTGTGTCTGTTTCAAACGTTACTTGCAACAACAACATTTACCAGAAAAACACTTTTTTGTCGACACATTAACCAACTATTCGACAACACGTCGATCCCAACGTCACAAACCTTAAATGTACATGCGTAAAATGAGGTCTTGTTTAAAGAGCGTGGCCGATCAATAAACGTTGGTGGAACTCTAACGCGTTGATCAAGACACCGAATCGAGAAACACAAGCTGTTAAAGTGTCTTGCGACTTATGTGTGCATTTGTCGCATTCAAAAATGGCCATATTAAGGGCTTCCTTTTCAGAATTAAGTCTTGGTATCCTTCAATTCGGATGTTTCATAAGAAAATCTTTAAATTCGTGGTTGCCTATCCTAAAACGCATACATGTTACTGTGTAAAATGTGACGAATATCATCACGTGTTATACATACACGAAGCGCACATAGAAAACGTGACCAGTCACCGGAAATGGACATGTTAATGCATAGAAACGCCTATTTTTTTCATTTGCCGTAATTGTCGGCAAAAATAATAATATACAGTATACATTTCAATAAAATTGTAATAGGCATAAGGAAAATAACGACAAATTTCACTGGAATGTTTCTTTTGGACGTCAGTTTAGAATTGTTTTTTGGGTAAAGAATTACAACAATTGAATTTGCAAAAAAACTGAAATTCAAAATTACATAGAATTGTTTTTGGGTAAGGAATTACAACAATTGAATTTGCAAAAAACTAATATAGAAATTACCTGCAAATATTACCAGTTATACGGTATTATGTTAACCCATTACCAACCATTGAGTGTTTCTCACTTCCCAAGTAAAAAGAGTTTTGGAAAACATCGCGGCAAATGACGAAATAGCTTGCGACAAGCATTTTCTTCAATTTATTCATTTCCCATTTTTTTTCACCCAAGGAAACCATTTTTTGTTGTTTGCAACATCTGTCAATTTGGACCACTCTTGAATCTTGCAGTTTGGTGATGGGTTAGACAGTTCTATTAACATATCAAAATTAACAGTTTCAAAATGCAAATACAAGCTATACATACATGTACTCGTACAATACAAAAGCATTGCATGTGTATAAGTTTTCTTGTGGAAATACAGGGATTGTTAGACTGTTTTCAATTTGACATGGCATTACTTCTACGAAAGATATGTTTATATTTTGCAAGTAGTGTGCAGGTAGTGACATCACAGACTTGAATCATAGTACACAAATATGAAAAGAATGATAGAAAATACAATTTAACTTTATCATTAAGGGAAAAGCACTTACTTTATGATAAAGAAAGCTAATGTTGTGGCATGTCAATTGAAATTAGCAATACGCTCTTCTTCATCAGTTCGTTGTCTTTTTATGAAGACAGTAACTGTTGTTAATTAGTAACTTTAGCCTAGAATACTGATAATCTTGATAAACATAGATTCTCGATGTCTGGACAACAATGAAATATTTTATGGCGTAGATAAATTCATGACCAGTCATTTCCTTCATGATAAAATGTAACAATGTTTTTAAGATGCTTTCAACAAAAACATATATATTGGAATATTACATTAAAAGAGGTTTTGCTCAAAAAGGAGAGGAAATGTAGTGTATGAAGTAAAAGAATAAATATCATATTATTCATATTTAAAGCATTACTGTTGTTATAGTAGAGAGTGAAAGTAGTATCTAAAATACGGTCATTGTTCTTATAAGCCCTTGCGACATAACAAAAAAAAATAAAATAAAAAATCCGTGCACTACGAACATTCGCTGATAATTGAAAACTGTGGTAATGGTTTTTGATGTCTAATGATATTTAGAACATCCCTCAAAGTTATCTGAGGAATTTGCTTAACCCCTGACCTTTAACACATGTTGTAAAGGATTGTCGGCTTTCAAAACAGCACAGTGAAAATCCAAAAATCTTTGAAAAAATATGATTTAAGACTCTTTTTCAGTTACCCCTTTCTTGATTTTCAACAAATAATAAACAAAAAGCAATTTGTAATGATTGTTTGTGAGAAATATGAATAAATTGAGCATTGAAAGGAACATTTCCTTTCATTTCCGAGCCCACTCACATGTCAAAAACAACCTTAATATGCACGGCCCTGAG
The DNA here is from genome assembly GCA_963680895.1 of Fragum sueziense. Taxonomy (NCBI): domain Eukaryota; kingdom Metazoa; phylum Mollusca; class Bivalvia; order Cardiida; family Cardiidae; genus Fragum; species Fragum sueziense. The sequence continues at coordinate 56,621,464 of OY804601.1, forward strand.
GGGCCGTGCAATTAATGGATAATGATCTCAGGCTATGCAGCCTAGCCTACATTTTACAAAAGACATTTTTAGGTAAGGGCAAAAAACTGTAATCAACCTTTTCTTCTGTCGACTCATTGTTTTTCCAACAATTGAAAGGGGACATCAAAACCGTGTTTCGTTTGCGAAAGGGCAAATATAAAACGGAGAGCTGAATCAATCGGTCAAGCTATTATTTGTTATGTGTTATTTTTAGATACAAGTGACGTCATGGGTTTTCCTGACATGACCGCAGCTATTTTGTCCTATATTTAGGTCAAGGCAACCACTTCCAAATTACAAAATTTTCCCCTCGCCGTCATATACAAATTTTTCCCTGACCCCATACAAATTTTCCCTGCCCAAACTTTACGTTTTATAAAAGAATGAGAAATGAAATGTGCGCATCATTCTGTGAATAACTTTGATAATAGAAACATTGAGGTAAATTTTGTTTTCAAAATTTATTTGCGCGAGTAGGCATAATTCATTTTAGGGAAAAGAAAATAATAATAATAATGATAATAATAATAATGCGCATTTTTTCCGATTAACCTAAGAATTAAAATCTTCAGGCATCGGTAAAGATTTGCATATCTTTTTTTTAAAAGTTGGTGGGTCGTTTTTTTGTTTTTGTATTTTTTTTGTATAGATCTATGGTTTTTGGTAAGATCATGCAAAAATTAGGATTTGCGCAAATTTTCATGGTGTTATTATCATTTTTTTTGTTAAAAAAAAGTAGGAATCTTAATTTATTAGAAAGTAGATTTTGTATATTTTTGGTGATCTTGTTAAATTATGATATTTTCTTTTAAATTCATATCCAGTTAATTCCCCCAAATCGACATACTTGCCTGCAAACCATTAGAAAACACAGAGAAAAAAATCTGTAAATTATCAGTTCGCAAAACCCTTTAATCTATTTTAAAATTATAGTATTGTGAAAGACTCTTAAAATAAATAATCAATTTGTTAACGTTTCAGAAAATCCGATAAACATGCCAGAAAAGGTAGCCAAACAAACCCCAGTTTCCTTCGACACGTCCACCAAAGGTGCCATAACAACGTCACAAAATAACGTCATTCACAAACGAGCGACGGGCGCCTTCCAGGACACGTTTACGCCAGAAGACGTTGTAGATTACTATCAGAAATGGGCATCAAACTATGACAAGGTATTGTCTGATTTACTACTTTAACGTCGTAGCACCGCCACAAAATAACGTCATCTACAAACGAGCGACGGATGCCTTCCAGGATAGGTTTACGCCATAAGATGTTGTAGATTATTATCAGAAATGGGTGTCAAATTATGACAAAGTATTGTTTATGTTTTCTTTAAAGGTAGTCCACTAGTAATGGGTTTCACGCGAAGTCGGATTTTTACGTGCGACGTCGTAAACATTTGGTGGTACAAAGTGACGATTTTTCTAACTCGTAACGTGTATGCATAGATCAAACACGTTACGAATGTTTACGAGATCGCACGAAAAAATCAGTCGACGAGAGAACTTCATCAGGGATGGAATACCTTAATGTTTGAAAAACGTAATTTTAGAACATGCTTTATGAAAAGTGGGGAAAGTTTCGAACCGAATCAGCATTCATCGTTTGCACAGTCCGCCCGTGATTGAATCATTTTGTTTTAAGTCCGTATTAAATTTCTGTCAATTAATTGCTTTGATAGATTACTATTACTCTTCCAAATTCGGTATAAATTAGTTAGCATTTGCAAAGAAAATATTGGATCAAACGGAGAAAATGCTTGTTATAACCATTTACTTCTTCTATATCAATGTTTTTCCAAGCTTCTATTCATGACGCCAAACCAGGTTTTGTTTTGTCTAGGAAATGGTTAAAAAGTTGTGTTTTATTTCCAGGAAATCGGCAACAAGTCTGTATACCAAGGTTGCAACAATGTAGCAGACACTATAAATAAGATGTACGCGGATAATAAGGGAAACGTGAGAATTCTCGATGTGGCAGCGGGAACCGGCATTCTTGGTGAACGGGTAAGATTGATTTGACTTATCGTCGCTTTTCAACAAAATCCTCGTACCTGCAGCTTTAAACAAGCTGCAGTTACGATTTTTTTTGTTGAAAAGAAGAGTTATATCTTAACAACAAGAATGGCGGTGTAGCCGACACTATAAATATGGTGTACGCGGATAATAAGGACAATGTGAGAATTCTCGGTGTTGCTGCGGGGGTTGGCATTCTCGGCGAACGGGTAAATTTAATTTTACTTATTGTCGCTTTTCAACAAAAACCTCGTAACTGCAGCTTAAAACAAACTGTAGTTACGAGATTTTTGTTGAAACCAGCGTTATAACCTAACAACAAGAATAGCAATGTAGACGACAATATAAATAAGATGTACGCGTGTAATAAGGAAATGTCAGAATTCTCGATGTTGCTGTTGGGACTGGCATTCTTCGTGAACGGGTAAGTCTAATTTAGATTTCTAAGACATAAACCATGTCCTGTCGTAGTTTAAAATTTATCCAACCACGGCTTTGGATTAAACGGAACCCATTTTTGAACGTGTTTTACAGCGCGCGCCTACACCCATTGAATAAATTAACGCGTCAGCGCTGACCGGCATGTTGATGGATAATAAAATAAATGTTTATGATTACATGTATTATGAATCTGTGATATAGTGCTCCAACGATAATCAGGTTCCCGCCAAAAATATAGACCATACCCATTTGATAATGAAAGGTTAGACAGATCAAAACACAATTATCGCAATTATCGCAATGAAAACAATGATTATATTGTAGGTATGACTCCATCCAAGGACCCGTGTCTGTGGTCAAATGGTTAGACAGTTGGCGCTTGACCATAGGAAAGGAGCTCCTTTTTAACTGTGTGGGTTCGATTCCACACATATCCGTGTATTTTATTTTTATTTTTTTCCCTTATTTGCGTTTTCCTTTTTTTGTTTTTGTTCCTTTCACATTTGTAAATAGATATATATTCTTTATTTTCAATGTAAACCATTGTCAAACGTAAAAAAATAGGCTGAATAAAATTTAAAAATGCTGCAATTGCAAGTAGATCTTAAATGAGCTTCACATTTTTTATGCTTTTCTATGTAGAAAACAGTTTGTGAAATGAAAACGTGCTTATGACAAGCAGTTTCATTTTTTCGAATAAATAAATGAAAAAAGTCATGATCTTTTATTTTGTGGGCTGTCTAAAAGCGTCATTATGTGGAAATGGATTAAATGTTAAAAATTTATTCACAATATATTATAAAGATGCAATACATTACAAAACATAAATTAAGTAATAAAGGTGTGGAACTCTTACTGTCGCCAAACGGCAAACATTTAGACTGCTCAATTTTTATAGTTTTCTAGACTGAAATTGGCGATTTTCCGAAATTATCTTATAAATCTATATAAAACTAATAAAGAGTCTGCTTTCTTCTCACCTTTTTTTTCTAAAATGATAAAACAAAATATATTTGTAAAACAAAATATGTAATTACCCATCGTTCTATGAGACTCGAACCCATGTTTGCTAAAAGAAAATGGACGAAGCGCCGGTGTTCTATCCACTGCGCTATCGAGTATGTCTATATAACTCAGCGTAAAATATAACATTTTAATCGTATATAACAAGCCTTTCTTACCTGTAGGCCGAGTTCATTCTATTTATAGCTTTGTTTGTAAACATCACATTATCGTTGGAATGCTATACATTTTGATATTTTGTTTGTATTTATTTTGGTTACATCGCAGCTCTACGTTATAAGTTTATTTATTAGCGGAAAAGGTGAAATGAATATGCCCTATTGTAAGTAAAATGTTCCAAAATCATTTTTGTATTGTACTGAATACGATTAAACAATTGTGAAGCGTTTATTTATTCAATGGGTGTAGGCGCGCGCTGCAAAACGAAAAGATCGATATCGTGTTAAAATGGTTTTCCGAGTGCATTCATTTGAATGCAAATATATTCAAAACTAACGGACATTTTCTAGTCAAATCTTAAGTGCTAATAGAAAACAGTCGTTTCTATTGCATATCTAAATTTGGTGGAGACACATTACTTGATACACGAGTAAAACACGTTCAAAAATGGGTTCCGTTTTTATTGGGACACCCTGTAGTAAGAAACACATAAACCAAAATTCGAACATTTACTTTTAAGAAATTGTACCCGGTATGAATTTTTATCATTTATTACTTAGAATTATCACACAAATGGTTTCTCATGTTTTAACTATTCTTATTTGTTTACAGTTATACGAGCACGGGTTCCGTAACATGGACGCGCTGGACCCATCTGACGAGATGTTGAAATTGTGTGAACCTAAACAATTATACAAGAATCTCATATGTGAATTTATGACAGATAATATGACGTCAATGGACAATGGTAAGCTTTCAATTACATAATATAAGTAAACATACTTTGACAATAGAAAAACACATTGTTGCAGCTTTTCCTAAGAATAATTGATGCTTTAAGCCATTAGCGTACCACCCTAAAATGGGAGTTACGCACACCTTTGTTTTTAAAGGTGATGCTTTGAAACCAATCCAATGTCTTGATTTTTACCCTCTATATTGTGCATCCGATATACATGTACGAGCAAATTAATTACTCAATATAGATAACCAAAATGCACACGCCATTCCCGCTGTAGTAGGCTAATATTTTCTGTATCTTTCAGCTTGAACAAGTTTGTGTTTAACACGTATATAAAATCCAATGACGAAACATTGTTTTTAAGTATAACTGTATACATTTAAGAATATTCTATTGCGTTTTCAGATTCCTACGACAGTATAGCAAGTAGTGGTGGGATGGGTGCTGGTCACATACCGAGAAGTGCACTGAATGAGATGGTTAGAGTTGTTAGACCAGGTAACATTTCTTTTCATTACAATTTGAAAAGGCTGTTGAAGCAAACAATATGAACAAGCAAGGATCACAAGACAGGAAATGCAAAAACATTTTCTTATCAGGAAACGCTATCATGATACGCAAGAATAGGTCTACGTCATAGATTATAACCAGAAAGTTATTCAAAATATATCTAGAGATGTAGTTTAAAAAAAGAAAGTATTTCATACTTCGCTTACTATCAGTACTTTCAGCTCTATGATTGTGGTAATTGTTGATTCTTCCTTATTTTGAAATAACAACACCGACGAGGAAGAATTTATTGTTCAAAAATGTATAATTCCATATGATTTTCAGGCGGTTACATCTGTATCGCTATGCGTGAAGAGTTTCTGACGCTGACCGAAGAGTACAACAACAACAAACTAGAGGGATTAATGGCGGATCTGGAAAAGGCGGGAAAATGGAGGAAAGTTGAGAGAAAACGTATTGACTATTTAAGGAATGCTGTTGGTGTTATGTTCTTATATCAAGTCTTGTAGTTTAAATAATTACAAAGTTATACGATATTAATCCATTTAAAGCCGACATTTGGGCTGTTCCAAATCGTCAGCTTTCGTTTGCAAGTAGGCCTATTTCAGTTGGTTCGATAGGCCTACTTTCCATGCAAAATTTACAAATTTTGCGTCGAAGGTATTAAACCAACTTAAGTAGGGTTCAGGCATATGATCTGAAACGGATAGACTATGTTGTTGGTGCCACTTATTTATACATCGAGTGATCCGATTTAAATTATCAACAAATGTTTGTGACAGCATAGTAGAGAGTTATAGCATACGCTAATTGACCTGGCAGAGTACCTCTAGTTAGTTGCTAAAGATGCTCTGCCAGGTCATTTATCGTGAGCTATACATTTAAACGATTGATAGTTACCGCATACCAGAAAAGGGTACCCATCTGTGATTAGATATCACGCGAAAATTGAAATGGTTTAAAATTTAGTCAATACAGCCCATCATTAAAGTTCTACTTCGTGCATCTTCGGGTGTAATCCGTAGAAACGGAAATTGACGATTGAATCCTTTTGTCAATTTCCGTTGCCACGGATGATGTCCGAAAATTAACGAGGATATCTCTCGTTAATTTCCGTCACTACGGATGACGCACGAAGATACGCGACCTGTTTGGTATCTAATGACTCGTTGTTATCCTTAAAGGGATAATAGCTGTGAAAAAACTGTCTATTTGCCTCAAAAAAGGTTTACCTTTTTAAAGTATGAACAAAAAGTTGCAGAAAGACCGTATTTCAAGCGAGTAACCATGCGCGGTTTACCCACAACAAGCGTATAAATGTCGGTATTCTCACATTTCCACGGCGCTCAAAATATGTTTACATTCGTGGCTAAATATAGCATAACGGGTACTTGTCACAGCCGTGAACATCCGTATACAGTCGGTTGATCATGTGATACACAGGAAAGTGTGCGTCACAAATTTAAATGAGTTCCCGTTATTTCATGAATGTTGCCCGTCACGCAGAAAAGGGCCTAATGGGAAGTCTATAAAATCAAATTTCGCGAAATGAACCAGACTCAACAGATGTCAATCATTTTTTGCTTCTGGAAAATGTAAATAAGGTAAGATGTATAAACCATTCTAGATTCAGAAAATAACTTTGAATCAAAAGTTCCGATCATAGTCAGTCTGCGCAGTCAGATCAGACTGACCAAGGTCGATACTTTCCACGCTTCCCATACGGTCCCTTTTAACATGACGGGTCACAAATTTGAAACATTTCGATTTCCACGGGATTCCAGTGCGTGCTTTCTTATGAATAATGTTAAACCCTTTCCCAAAACGACAAAAAATAACTGTTTCCATTTCCAATTGAAATCGGATCCAAACTGCAAAATAAATGGCAAAAATATTTAAGAAATAGCTTAAACAATATAAAGGCAAAAGGAGAAACTGCTAATAATAAGCATTCCTTTCTTTTGTCACGGTGGTTCCTCAGCTTTAGCAAATAGGGGCGTCCGAATCAGGTTTTGTATGGGAAAGGGTTAACCTCAAATTGTAGTAAATTGTTGTACTTAACCCTTTCCCATGCGGCAATAATTTTAACTTTTCATAAATTGGAATATTGAATGTTTTGTAGACGACAAAATGAGTATATAAACATAGGGTTTAGTAAAATACTGCTGGTGAAATATCTAGGCAATAGGGGGAAATGTTGGTTATCAGCGTTTCCTCAGATTGCACGAATGCTTTTTGAACTCTTTTTAGTAAGGGCATTCAAACAAGGTCATGTTTGGGAAAGAGTCAGTGCTCATCCGTATTAACGTGTCCCGTCACGCTAAAGGCGTGCTTCTATGAAGTTAGTTGAAAACTGAATTTTGAGATAACATCTATCGGACACCAACCTCATTCGAATTTTGAAATCGGATATTTAATATATTATAGGTAGATAGGAAGAACAATCTTGATTCAGAAATTAACTTAGAGTAAAAAGTTCCGATCCTGGGTAGTCTTTGCAGTCTTCATAGATTGACAAGGACTGGTACTTTAACAATTACCAGAAGATCCCTTTTACCGAGACAGGTCACATTTTGCAATATTACTGTTTATATTCTCTGACGTCATTTCAATGCGTGCACACGATTTGAAAATAAATTCAGTTGATTTTCGTATTTTACCGTTCAGAACTCGGATAATTCCGACTCGCACTTGAAATTGTAAACATTACCTACTGACAAACATTGTAAAAGGGGGAAAATACGCAAATACACATTTCTGTTACAGGCGGAAAAGACTTCTTTCATAATATCAGATGATTAGACCTCGATAACACAAAAAATATTTTTTTGTGGTATTTCTTCCTTTTTCACAGCTATTATCCCTTTAAGGTTTACGAAGTGAGAATGAAAACACCACTGTCGAGCCATACGAGATGCATCAAATTACACACATTTCTAAATACACTTCACATAAGTTGATTCACCGCGACGGATTTCTAGATTATGCTTCAAGAAGAAAATACTTCACAAATATTATTTTACTCTATATTCATATGCAAGGGAGATAATTTTGAACATTTTTGTCAAATATCTAGGTAAGTATGCATTAATTCAAAATTCTAAACCATACAAAATGCTTAAGTTTGTATTTGAAATGGAAATATAATATTGTTTAGGAATTACTGGCACTTTTCAAATTTTGCCTCTGGCTCTGCATTTCATTCTCAGTTCGTAAACCTTAATTGGTTTCTTATTGATTGATGAATACATATTCTTGTATCAAGAATTGCGTGAGAGAAAGAGATATGGTATACCTCACGATAAATGCCCTGGCAGAGCAGCCCTTGCTAACCGAATGGGATGCTCTGCCAGATCAATTATCGTGAGCTATAAGATACTTTAAAACGAAATCTCATATTTTGTTTTGTATTTTGTTATATTTTTTTTTTATTCAAAAATGTAGTGAATTTAGATCGTTAAAAGTTCTTTTAAATAAAAGGTTATTGCCTTCAAATCATGTTTCTGTTTTCATCACAGTCATACAATCCATAATTATTATACGTCCGAAAGGTTGTTTTTATGTTATCGTCGCTTTTCAATGAAAACCTCGTAACTGCAGCTTAAGACAAGCTGCAGTTATGAGGTTTTCGTTTAAAAGCATTGTTATGGTTTTGGTTGCCCATCAGTCTGTCTGTCCACCCGTCCCCCTACGTCCGTACAACCGTTAGTAATGTCTTGTAGGTGCATTTCCTTCTTCAGGTTAATACAATTTCTGCAATTTCTGCGGTGAATATCTATTGTGTCCAGTTAAGCATGCCGCGGCTAATACCCTTTCTGACAAAATTGTCACCCACCAATGGGTTTGAAATCGTTAACCTTAGTGGGCGAGCAGCTGGAGGCTCGGTAAGGGTGTTGTGGTAGTACTGGTTTGAGAAACAACAGGAATCCATGAATAGGTGCTCCAGCCGCCGCGATATGACCCTGGTAGTTGAAAACGGCGTAAACCCCCAATAAACTTAAACTAAGCATGCCGCCAAAGTAAACCAATCTAAATTCTTGTCCTTTGGAAAAATGATTAAAGGGAGATAAACACGTTACTGCCTATTTCCATTTTTGTAGTTGCACCCCTTTCTTCCATAGAATAAAACGCTGCTTTTCAACGAAAACCTCGTAACTGCAGCTTGGTTTAAGCTGCAGTTACGAGGTTTTCGTTAAAATCGGCTATAAATTTATTGTGAATAAGACATCCCCCGTTAATCTGCAGTTACAAGTTATTTGTTGAAAAACAGCGAGTTTCTCTTGTTTAATCGACACATTAAAAAAATGTATATCTTTGTTTTGTGTCAAAACTTTACAGACCGACCAAACAAAATCCATGTAATAATATTAACGCTTTTTGGAAAAGTAAATATTTTTGGTGCAGTGTACTATTAATGGACCGATAATCTATAACAAAAACACGGATTTTAATATGATTACGTCGAGTATGCAATTTCCTATCTTGCTCCAGATTAATTAGTATATTTTCTGTAACTTTCAATTTCATTTTAACACCTATTCCACGAGTACATTTAAGCAACCATTTCTGAACAAACGCATACTTTACTTTCATATCAACTAGAAGTTTCTAAAATATATAACGATCCATTTGTATTCAGAAGTCAGCCTTTTCCGAAAACGAAAGCTTCGCTTTTTGTCAAGGTTTGAAAAGCGAAATCTATCCGCAATTTATATGTTTTAAAACCTGAAATGGATGAGGTATCTTTTAAAAGGTAACGTAACTTTCGATGCATACGTGCATATCGATGATTTTAAATGAAAACCTCGTAACTGCAGCTTGTTTTAAGCTGAAGTTACAAGATTTACGTTGAAAAGCGACGTTATTCCGCATCTTTACTGTAGTCTGACTAGTCTCTGTCTTTAGTAACATTCCTTTTCATAATAAATTCATAAAACGTTTCTCATTGTCCCTATACATCTAAATTGTCAAGTTCTCTTTCACTCTATCATTTTTATACGCCGCCGGAGGTGGTCGTATATTGGCGTCATCTCCTTCGTCTGTCCGTCCGTCCGCCCGTCCCGTACGTCAACTTTTCTTGTCAACAGAACTCCTCCTAAGTTTCTCCTAAGTTTCTGGCTTGATCTTTTTGAAACTTGGTCAATGTTATCACCTTTATGGGTAAACGTGCATGATGTTATGATTTTATGGTTAATTTGCCTGAGTTATGCCCCTTAAAACTTAGTATCTGGGGCTTATTGAATTGCGGCGTAATATCGTGACTATGGCACTCTTGTTTTCTTTATCGCATATGCATAATAACCCCTTTTCCAAGCAATGGCGGGCAAGTGGGCCACTAAAATGCTTAAGCTTGGAAAATATTGAAACAAAAGAGGATAATTTCTCATTTTCCTCAAAAATGCATGCCTATATTACCATTACTAGTATGCACAAATGATCTGTTTTATCTTCATCTATTCTTCTGCAGTAGGTGTCATAGTGGAACAATATATATGCTTTTGCAGTTCGGCTTAAACGATTAAACCTACTGCTTCTGACTTGTATTTTACCGTCAATACACGTACTTTCTTTTATGGATTTTAACTCAAATAAGCATCGATTACATGAGCATCTAAATTGTACATCAAAATCAATATGGTGGTTAAATAAAAAAACATATCTCACAACATAGATTAAATTTCCTGTGATTTGAAACCATTTTGACATTTGTTCAATATTCTAAACTAATTTTATTTGTTAAAGGATAAATTAGATAATAATTTATATCATCGCTTTTCAACAAAAACCTCGTAACTGCAGCTTGTATTAAGCTGCAGTTACGAGGTTTTTGTTGATTTTAATCAGCGATATACCGTATATATCGTAGACTACATTGTTATTTTTTGTTTCTACTTGTAAACATTTCCCAAATATTGACGCCTTTTGATGAACCGGAGTGGTAAGTATGGGGGAAAAGGGGAAGAAAATGTTGATTTCCAGTATTTTCCTCCCTTTTCCTCAGTATTTTCATCTTACTTTGCCAAAGATGACATTCGATCGGACTTTTGGTTTATTTTTGTCTGCAAGATTATAGCATGATTTTCTTTATCCCTTAGAATTCTTCCAAAGAGCGTCAGTGTTTACAAAATAAGACAATGTTTGAGGAAAGGTTACACTTTGTTTGCAATGTTTAAACTCAATTTATGTTAAAAAAGAAATTGAATTTGAGAAAAGGTTACACTTTGTTTGCAATGTTTAAACTTCAATTTATGTTAAAAAAGAAATTGAATCGACATTTGCGATTTAGTTTTAAATGCCTTTATTTGTAATGTCAACTTTCCTTTTCTGTTTAGTTTATAAAACAGAATAAATCATACAAAGAAAAAGAAAGACTTGTTACAAATTTAAATGAGTCGGGACCTACAAAAAGTACCATTATAGCATTTGCGGTCAACAGGGATCCAGATCAGCCTGTGCATACGCACAGTCTGATCTAGATACATGTTGTTCGCTAAAAGCTTCTTCATTACATGTAGCTACTCTTTTCGAGTAGCGTGTTTCATGATCAGAATACACGTATGTGCTGACTGATCTGGATCCATGTTAGTCTGAAAGGACAATAGAACCTTTTTTTCAGATCCCGGCCCAAATTTCAAAGCTTCTGTAAACACGCAGGAGCCACTCTAATACTTTAACAAACATAATCTATCATTTACTTCAATAGACAAATAGTTTTTTCTTGCATTTTAAGTGTTTCTGTAAGCAGTATGTAGTAACCCTTTCCCAAACAAGACCTTGTTTTCGGGTTCTGTCGCACCGACGGCGTGTTTATCTATGGCGCGAGAAAAGGGTCTAAAGACGCAATAGCGCTGTATATACCTACAAAAATAGAGGTATACCGCTAAAAATACCAGTGTACCGTCATATTTTCAGTGGTACACCGATAAAAATATAGGTATACCTGCAAAGTAAGGGTAAACCACCATTTCAATTAAAGCTACACACATAAAAGAAAACAGTGTACCGCTAAATTATAGGCCATTTTTAGAGTTAACTATAGCCGTAGATAGCCGTGAGAGGAGCTGATGTAACGAGCCATTTGTTCGGCTAATGAGGTTTCGAGCAAACGGGTAAAATAGTTAGCGGTACACCGATAATTTAGAGGTACACCGTTATTTTTTATTGGTATATCTTCAATTGAAATGGCGGTTTACCCTTATTTGTAGGTATACCTATATTCTTATCGGTGTGCCGCTACATATATGACAGTTTACCGGTATTTTTAGCGGTATACCACTATTGTAATTGTAGGTATAGCGCTATCATGTCTTTAGACCCTTTTCGCGCGCCGTATTTATCATCAATTTCTTCCTTTTGAAGAGCGCTAAATAAAATTCGTCAAAAAGCGAAACAATAATTTCAGGGGCCCTTTAGAGCTACGAAGCCAAACGAATTCTAACCGTTTATTATAAAGACTGTAGATCTATTTTTTTCTGCATTTCGACGCGCTTATCTTCAAAACGTTCACTGCATTCGTGCAATTATAAATATACGTTGGTTATCGTAGAACCATTATTTTCGAAATTCAATGTCATCGTTTAAATAATAGTCTTTACATAAATATAGTAGAATTTATGCTTTTGTCTAATGAAATATCGTTGAGGATGTCAAAGCATCGTAACTGCAGCTTGAAAAAGCTTGAGTTACGATGTTTCGACCTCCCGCCGACGATACGTGCATAAAATTCCAACAGTTGAATCTTCTGTAGAAAGGGTAAAACAAATGATAATTTGAGTTTCGTTATTGACACATGGACGGGTAAAGAAGAATTTCGCTATTCTTTTGGATAGATTTTGGATATCGTTAAAGTGGTTTGTTACTTTCTTCTTTTATTCGATTCTTTTTTCCAATATCTTCCGACATAATTATACACTTATCTAAATTAAGTGTAAAATGTTTAGTTTAACTTATAGGAATTCTGGGTTTGTAAAGCGCGCTTTTTGCCTTTATAAAACCATTTTGATAAAAGAATACTTCTTTCGACGAAAAACAACGTTATTTTTTTGTTTAGAAAATATAATCTTAGATTTCTGTGAGGGGGTTCTAATATACAAATAAGGAGTATGCTTCCTATTATTACACAATTTATACTGAAATCCTGCATGAAATGAAATAATCACTCTTCAGGGCGGGTTAGTTTGGATCCCCTGAACCCCCTCTGGATCCGCTACTTTAGTAAATACCAGCATCTTCTCCTTATCTTCCAACGCTTTTTTAGTCCTAACGATAAAATTTTCAACGATTTGGTTTTACATGCTACATTGTCTTTGGATTTTGATCAATCTAAGCGAAGAAAACAGTCAAGCAAAAGGTTTTACATTTCTAAACTTCCATGCAAAACATATTGAGTTTCCATACTTGGTAACATCGTTTCCGAAGTTGTAGATTTATCCTTGAATTAGGGCAAGCCATATCATATCAATTCATATCGAGATTAAGTTGTTTTAGAAATACCCAATATGAAATAGAAATCACCTCGGTTATTATTTTGCTGACGGCTAATGAACTACAAAATTGGCTGTAAAATTACTTATTGAAAAGGTTTTACTGACCTGTTGCAACAAACAATTTATTGCAACAGGAATTTATAGCCCTTGTCAAATGAACAGAAATTTAGAACTCAAGTCCATTCGAGTTTGTTCGCACAGAAAAGTGTCAAATCTTTTGATTTTTTTATCAAACAGACATGTGAATATTGTAACGGAACGTCAAGTTTTAGTTGTGTGGAAACGTTACTGTCAAGCGTTGCACAAATAACAAGAGTTGTCCACGGACAATGTGGCTCGCCTATACGAGAGCATGTCGCGAAAAAATGAGTCTAAGGTCAATGCCAAGGTTACTAGGTAGGTCAAAGGTCATGGTCTCAAGGTCAAGGTCATGGCATGAGGTATCAAATTGTGAAATATCAAGGCCCTAGATCTATCTATAATAGTGCATGAGATATAGGCCATGTTAAAGTCTTTTAAAAGTAGGTCAAACTCCAATGTCAAGGTCACTAGGTCAAAGGTCATGGTCTAAAATGAAACGTCTTGGTGGGAAGTATGCATGTGTGAAATATCAAGGTCTCATATCTTGAATTTGTATTTTAGTTATCCAAAATCTCGTACACACATTTAGGAGAAGTACTTTGTAATTTAAAAGAAGCAGATTGAGGTGGAATCGTATTTGTGAGATCTTATTTGTATTTCAAGTGATGTAGAATAGACGATTTGAGCATCGTATCAAACACTTATTTGAATCAGTATAAGTTTGTTCATGGGCTGTACAAATATATTTTATAGTATGAGGGCACTTAAAACTACAAATTACATTTTGATATATGGGTCCTTAAAGAGAATCACATAGATATTTTCACACAATTTTCACCTTTTTCTTTAACTGATGGAGCACATTTACAAAATTTTAAGCCAAAGAATTGCATCGTTTTGGAATAATATATTTTTGTTCTTAAAAGAAAGAAAAAAAAAAAAAAAAAAAAAAAAAAAAAAAGATTAAATTAATTGCGGTTAACCATATTTACCATGTCAATTGATTTTGTCATTTACGTTTAAATGCATTTTTTGCTTATCAGCAACATTTTTAAAATGTTAGCATCTAAACGCGTTTGAATAACCAATCTTGGCACCAAAATATACTTTAAAGATGAAATGGGAATTTGATGTCTCTCTAAATGATATGCAGCTCGTTGTCTGTGTATGTAACGTTCTACGAAGGTTTGGCTTGTCTAATTTATCCAGATTAGGAAAATATCAGAACGCATATCGTATGAGTTGACGTATTGAGAATGATAGGTCTTTGTTTTGACAAGCCAACTAGTATAACATAGCGTTTGCTCATTTGCCGAGTCTTGAAAGATCAGTGACATCAACATCTTCCCATTGATATTTTCCTATACGGCACGCCACATCCAGGACTTGGTTGGGAAAGTGTTGTGGTAGTATTTTCTCATGACGCGTGTTATTGTAAAACTCATTGAAAATGTCTTGGTGACAATCAACATTTTTCTTAAAACAGACAAAAAGAGATTCTTTTCTGTGTTTACTTTGTCTAATTGTATTTTCTCCTCTATACCCTTCATCTATTTAACCTTTTCCCAGCAAACGTTTCGGGTGGACAAATACACGGGTGGGCATCAGGGGAGCTACCTCGAAAATGTGTTAACGTAAATTTGTTCCCACGCCACATCCGGGAATGTCGAGGTAGTGGAAATCTCCGTATTTTGAGAAACGGACAAAGGTGAGCTCTCGCTTTTACTTGTATTTTCTTTCAAAGAGTGCATTACTTAAAAATCTGGCGATGCAGTGCAATGCTACTATGTTTTAGCAATGCATGAAGACCAAAACCCCCATCAAATAGTGAAAAATACGAGCAGGACGACATAAATTCCAGGACTGGTGGATTGCATTTTCGCCCTGTGTTGACATATCGGCAGGCATCTCAAGGCAGATATTGTACTTTCAGTTTCTGGCCACTATCACATGTTTTGATGCAAAACGTAGTCAAATTGACTACAATGACGCAAAAATTCAGATGTTTTGGTCTCCTGAACGAGATATTAAATAAGCTGCATTTACTACTGATATTAGAAATGAAACAAAAAGTATCCGATAGAAATTGATACGAAAGACATTATTTTTTGATATTTTGATGTTATGTATATTCGCATTAATTTTTATCTATCTTATTCATTTTATTATTTTTGCATTTTTTATTTTGCCACATCATACGAACAGAAGTGGTTTAATCATTCTATGACATTTTTTTTACTGTTGGTTACCAATATTTTCCGCATATTCCTTTTGGAAAGTATAATTTCAATCCCGTTTTCGCGTTTCCCTCGAATAGGCTTTCGTGAGCTTGTCGACTGTTATCCCGATTCTGTACTTTTTACTAGGTATTTACTTAGAAAATAGAGATTTACTTTCGCTGTCCGAGTAATTGAGTACACAAATGTGGTCTCCTTGAGCAGTTTGAAAATCCCGGCGCGTATACATCCTTGTTGCTCGTCAACGTACGTAGTTTCAAAATCGACGTCGACGTCCGACTGTGCAAATTTTGATTGATGCCTAATATATTCAAACACGTTTTATTAAAAAACGATACAGTAAACTTTTCCGTTTTTTTTTTTTGCATAACACCTACAATATGGATGTAAAATGAAATAATGCAAAGTCCTTCTAGCAAATTTTACGAAAATCCGTCGTAAAGTGCTTTTTTCGTCGAAATTTGCCGACGCCCGACTGCATAACTTTGACGCATACCAACAATATTTGAATATGTTTTATTAAAAATCGGTACGGTGATTTTTTTCTGATTTCTTGCCAAATGCTTACAATATGGTCGTGCAATATGATAATGAAAAATGGCAAAAATCGTTCTGGCCAATTTTAAGAAATTCTGCTCTAAAGTTAGTTTTTCCTCGAAATCTGACGCGGAAAAAAGATGAAAGTTCGTCATTTATTTCTGCGTCGTCAGTCCGAAATAATTTATTTTTTTATCATCTTATTACGTTTGAAAAGATCTTTCAATCGATGTAATTTTCATTGTCGTGACGTTGAAATTGGCCGATCAAAACGCAATTTTGTGCATTTCTGGGCTATAGAAATTCGACGTAAAAAACGTGCGAGGTGCCTATGTTGACGTCGTCGTGGTAACGTCGTCACGACATGAACGAGGAAATGAATTTCGAATTTGAACCAGAAGTAGCTTCTAGTTTCTAAAGATATCAAATTTATGACCGTATCTTAAAGTTTTAAAAGTATCTGTCTGTCCACCCGTCCCCCTACGTCCGTACAACCGTTAGTAATGTCTTGTAGGTGCATTTCCTTCTTCAGTTTATCCCAATTTCTGCAATTTCTGCGGTGAATATCTATTGTGTTCAGTAGTTAAGCATACCACCTACGTGAATAAAATCTTGTCGTTTGGGAAAAAGATTCAAGGGAGATGAACGCGTTATCATCGATTTTAATTTTTGTAGTTTCACCCCTTTCTTTCATAGAATATAACGCTGCTTTTCAACGAAAACCTCGTAACTGCAGCTTATTTAAGTTGCAGTTACGATGTTTTCGTTGAAAAGCGGCGATAAATTGATTGTGAAAAAATACCTCTTCCCATAAGCTGCAGTTACGAGGTTTTTGTTGAAAAACAGCGATTTTCTCTTGTTTAATCGACACATTCAAAAAATGTATATCTTTGTTTTACTACAAAAATTTTACAGACCGACAAAACAAAAACCATGTAATAATAGTAAGGCTTTTTGGAAAGTAAATATTTTGGTGCAGTGTACTATTAATGGACAAATAATCTATTACAAAAACATGGATTTTAATATGATTACGTCGAGTATGCAATTTCCTATCTTGCTCCAGATTAATTAATATGTTTTCTGTAATTTTTAATTTCATTTTAAGACCTATTCCACGGGTACAATTAAGCAACCATTTCTGAACAAACGCATGCTTTACTTACATATCAACTAGAAGTTTCTAAAATATATATGCGATCTATTTGTATTCAGAAGTCATGTTTTTCCGATAACGAAAGCTTCGCTTTTTGTTCAGGTTTGAAAATCTATCTGCAATTCATATTTTAGAATTCGAATGGATTATGTATCTTTAAAAAGGTAACGAAAAATTCTACACATGCGTGCATATTCCGCATCCTTACTATTGCATTTTTATCTAATATCATTTCTTGCCTTCATTTCTGAAAACTTATCATTGTCCAAAGATATTTAGATTTGACTTGCCTACAGAAAAGGGAACAGGAAAGCATTGGGGCAATAGAAGAAAATGATAATTGTACACATAAACAAATTTTTGTCAGCTTTCACTTTTCGTCTGCAGCAGCTCTCAATTTAAAGTGATCCAATTCTGCCGTTTTGACAAAAGTTAATTTGTGAAATTCTCCATTTTATCTCCCATCCTTTCTGTTCTATCCTTCTCGTAAGCCTATCATGTCCATAATCATATCAACCCTTTCCTAGTCAGGACTTGGCTCTGGGAGCCCCTAAAACAATGAACTCCGTAAACAATGAGACAAAATAAGAAAATGCTGATAATCAGCATTTTCTCCTTTTGTCTGAATTTCTACTTCTCTATTTTGTACAAACATGTATTTTCATTCTTTATCATCATCCAGCTTGGCGTCTGCAACAGCCTTCAAGTTATAGGAACATCCTAAAATTCGGAAATTGGTAAAACCTTCTGTTGATTCTGACTTTTAGCTTTTCCATCAATGATTTAAAGTGACCAAACGACACTTTATGGATTTTGATTCAAATAATCACCGATAACATGCTTAATTATACATCAAAATCAATATGGTGTTTAAATAAAAAACGTAACTGACAACAGAGATTAAATTTCCTGTGATTTGAAACCATTTTGACATTTGTTCAATATTCTAAACTAATTCTATTTGTAAAAGGATTGATTAGATAATAATTTACAACATCGCTTTTCAACAAAACCCTCGTAACTGCAGCTTGTTTTAACCTGCAGTTAGGAGGTTTTTGATGAAAATCAGCGATATAGACTACATTGTCAGTGACGGATCCAGGATTTCTGAAAGGGGGGGGGGGTTAGAATTTACAATATTAAGGGGGTTCGTTTTCCTATTAATATACAATTTTGACTGAATTTCTGCATGAAAATGAAACAGTTAGGCTTCAGAGGGGGGTTCGTTAGAACCCCCCGAACCCCCTCTGGATCCACCACTGATTGTTATTTTTTGTTTCTACTTGTAAAACTTTCCAAAATATTGACGCCTTCTGACGTACATGAGTGGTAAATATGGGGGAAAAGGGGAAGAAAATGCTGATTTCCAGTATTTTCCTCCCTTTTCCTCAGCATCTTCATCTTACTCTGCCAAAGAGAACATTCATTCGGACATTTGGTTTATTTTTGTCTGCAAGATTATAGCATGATTTTCTTTATCCTTAAGAATTCTTCCAAAAAGCGTCAATGTTTACAAATTAAAACACTGTTTGAGAAAAGGTTACACTTTGTTTGCAATGTTTAAACTTTAATTTATGCTAAAAAAGAAATTGCATCGGCATGTGCGGCTAAGTTCTAAATGCCTTTATTTGTAATGTCAACTTTTCTTTTTCTGTTAAGTTTATAAAACAAGATTTACAAAGAAAAAGAAAGACTTGTTTCAAATGAAAATGAACCGGGCCCAGTCCTCGAAAAATGACCTTTATAGTATTGGCGATCAACATGAATCCAGATCAGCCTGTGCATACGCACAGTCTGATCAAGATCCATGTTGTTCGCTTAAAGTTCCTTCATTTAACTCTTTCCAAAACAAGACCTGGTTTTGACGTCCCCAATTGAATAGGCTTGGGAAAACATTGAGGCAAAAGCAGAAACTGCTGATAACCAACAGTTTCTCCTTTTGTCTCAATATTTTCTATGCTATATCATATCTGAAATAGCATCTTTTCTAATGAAAATTCTGAAAATTTCAAGTCAAAATATTGAACCGTTTACGAGAAATATAAATTTTTGTGCTAATATTAAACAAATTGTTCTGGACAACAGTTCAGATTTATATAGACTTAGTCATTTCTGTCTTAAATTTAAAGGCTAATTTTTCGCTTATAAATAGCAACTTCAATAAACTGATAGCATTTCTAAGCGTTAGAATAAACAATCTTTGTATCAAGACATACTTTTAAAAAATGAAATGAATGTGAAATGTCACTTTAAAATCCGTCGGGAACTTGTCGAGTATTTGTTTGAAAGAAACCAGGCAAGTTATAAAAAAAAGAAAGTGATTGGTATAACATAATCATGCATTTATTTGAATTCATTCGAATGATTCAGTTTTGCTTATTTAATTTTTACACACGTCCTACTTGTCCGTGTAAATACATTTTAAAAGAAAACTTCTATTAATGGACATGGAGGGAATTCTTTTGTCGAACGATAAGTACGTAGATAGATTAGATTAGATACATTACATGCACTGATCCAGGGTCTGGGGTCTCGGCTCACCTCGAATTGGAAGAGAAGGATTATCAAAGTGAATTTTATGATTTTTCATTGTGACAATGCCGTCGGACCCATGGAAAATCTCCCCCTGCGAAAATTTTCTTGATTAGCGCATGTATTATCAGATGCATTTATTTTGTCCCCCCGCCCCCTCACCAGCAACTGCAAAACATTTTCAACGATTCTGCTAATACGTTACCGATTTGAAAACGGTTTGAAGCAGAGAGGGGTGTAAAGCTAAGGTATTTCTGGATTTGGTGGACCTTTTAAACATCACAAAACAAAAAAGTTATTGACGACCAACTAAAATTTGGTTGGTTGTCAATAACATTTTTGTTAGGTGCTGACTAAAACATCCTTTGCATTCAGCAAATCTCTGGCGGTTATATATTTACAGAATTATTGAAAGAAATAAAATCTATAGAGAACGTTGCGCCACGCGATTCCCCACAGTGATTCCTTGCACTTTAAAACATTGCTTTTGTCTCTTGAGTTGTCCTTGGCTTTCGAAGAGACAAAAAACTTTTGACAAATAGCTGAAGCGATATTGACGAGAGATAAGTGTTGGGTGGAACAGTGAAAATGATGTTCATTTAGTCGCTTGTGGCTAATGAACTACAAAACTGGTTGTAAAATTACTAACTGAAAAGGTTTTATTGACCTGTTGCAACAAACAATTTATTGCAACAGGAATTTATAGCCCTTGTTAAATGAACAGATATTAAAAACTCAAGTCCATTCGAGTTTGTTCGCACAGAAAAGTGTCAAATCTTTTGTTTTTTTTTTATCAAACAGACATGTGAATATTGTAACGGAACGTCAAGTTTTAGTTGTGTGGAAACGTTACTGTCAAGCGTTGCACAAATAACAAGAGTTGTCCGCGGACAATGTGGCTCGCCTATACGAGAGCATGTCGCGAAAAAATGAGTCTAAGGTCAATGCCAAGGTTACTAGGTCAAAGGTCATGGTCTCAAGGTCAAGGTCATGGCATGAGGTATCAAATTGTGAAATATCAAGGCCCTAGATCTATCTATAATAGTGCATGAGATATAGGCCATGTTAAAGTCTTTTAAAAGTAGGTCAAACTCCAATGTCAAGGTCACAAGGTCAAAGGTCATGGTCTAAAATGAAACGTCTTGGTGGGAAGTATGCATGTGTGAAATATCAAGGTCTCATATCTTGAAGTTGTATTTTAGTTATCCAAAATCTCGTACACACATTTAGGAGAAGTACTTTGTAATTTAAAAGAAGCAGATTGAGGTGGAATCGTATTTGTGAGATCTTATTTGTATTTCAAGTGATGTAGAATAGACGATTTGAGCATCGTATCAAACACTTATTTGAATCAGTATAAGTTTGTTCATGGGCTGTACAAATATATTTTATAGTATGAGGGCACTTAAAACTACAAATTACATTTTGATATATGGGTCCTTAAAGAGAATCACATAGATATTTTCACACAATTTTCACCTTTTTCTTTAACTGATGGAGCACATTTACAAAATTTTAAGCCAAAGTATTGCATCGTTTTGGAATAATATATTTTTGTTCTTAAAAGAAAGAAAGAAAGAAAAAAAAAGAAGATTAAATTAATTGCGGTTAACCATATTTACCATGTCAACTGATTTTGTCATTTACGTTTAAATGCATTTTTTTTTGCTTATCAGCAACATTTTTAAAATGTTAGCATCTAAACGCGTTTGAATAACCAATCTTGGCACCAAAATATACTTCAAAGATGAAATGGGAATTTGATGTCTCTCTAAATGATATGCAGCTCGTTGTTTGTGTATGTAACGTTCTACGAAGGTTTGGCTTGTCTAATTTATCCAGATTAGGAAAATATCAGAACGCATATCGTATGAGTTGACGTATTGAGAATGATAGGTCTTTTTTTGACAAGCCAACTAGTATAACATAGCGTTTGCTCATTTGCCGAGTCTTGAAAGATCAGTGACATCAACATCTTCCCATTGATATTTTCCTATACGGCACGCCACATCCAGGACTTGGTTGGGAAAGTGTTGTGGTAGTATTTTCTCATGACGCGTGTTATTGTAAAACTCATTGAAAGTGTCTTAGTGACAATCAACATTTTTCTTAAAACAGACAAAAAGAGATTCTTTTCTGTGTTTACTTTGTCTAATTGTATTTTTCTCTATACCCTTCATCTATGTAACCTTTTCCCAGCAAACGTTTCGGGTGGACATATACACGGGTGGGCATCAGGGGATCTACCTCGAAAATGTGTTAACGTAAATTTGTTCCCACGCCACATCCGGGAATGTCGAGGTAGTGGGAATCTCCGTATTTTGAGAAACGGACAAAGGTGAGCTCTCGCTTTTACTTGTATTTTCTTTCAAAGAGTGCATTACTTAAAAATCTGGCGATGCAGTGCAATGCTACTATGTTTTAGCAATGCATGAAGACCAAAACCCCCATCAAATAGTGAAAAATACGAGCAGGACGACATAAATTCCAGGACTGGTGGATTGCATTTTCGCCCTGTGTTGACATATCGGCAGGCATCTCAAGGCAGATATTGTACTTTCAGTTTCTGGCCACTGTCACATGTTTTGATGCAAAACGTAGTCAAATTGACTACAATGACGCAAAAATTCAGATGTTTTGGTCTCCTGAACAGATTACCTGCCCAAAAACTCATTAGTGTTGTTCCCAGACCATCGAGGTGGCGGTAATCCATCGAGATAGTTCCCACGCGTCCCAAACATCTATCCTTCTGATATATTGATTTGTTGATACACTTTAATGATTCTGGACAGCGACCTTATGGCTAGTTGGCGAAAATCAGTTACGCTAGTCACTGAACTGTGATGCACGTGTAATATCTCATTGTAGCAGATTTTTTAGAACTTATGAAACAATGAGCAGGAATTGCCGCAATCACAACATAAATCCCAACCTGAAACCCATTCACGAAGAACAGATACAACTATTAATCTTAATTCCCAGAATGCCGGAAGTGCTTATCTTGAATTAAGTCCTCCGTAAATAGCCTACAAACCCACCTAGGAACAATACAGCTGATAATTTTCTCTTTTCTGCAGATACATTTGGGTTTGGCGGAATCAGTACTATAACTTGATTTTAAGGTGTAGGTCTCTGGCTGAGGGTAAGCAGTACTGCGTTTTGTTTCGATGTAGATGTTTCTGAAAAATTGAATAAGTTTAATTGTGGATTTTCATGATTTTCGGTCATTTTATGTGTCCAAACACTTTCAGTTAAGTTCTGGTGACTGAGGGACAAACTCTTGGGAAAAAGGATGCTAACGCGGCTTACAATATGTTCTCTTTGTATTGGTACTTAAAATAATGTATTTTTTGTTGTTTTCCACTTGGGTTTCGGGTTGGGTTTCAGGTTGGGATTTATGTTGTGATTGCGGCAATTCCTGCTCATTGTTTCATAAGTTCTCAAAAAAAAATCTATTATAATTAGATATTGCACGTGCATCACAGTTCTGTGACTAGCGGAACTGATTTTCGCCAACTAGCCATTAGGTCTCTGTCCAGAATCATTAAGGTGTATTAACACATTGAATATATCAGAAGGCTCAAGATGTTTGGGACGCGTGGGAACTATCTCGATAGATTACCGCTACCTCGATGGTCTGGGAACAACACGAATGAGTTTTTGGGAAGGTAATCTGTTCAGGAGACCAAAACATCTGAATTTTTGCGTCATTGTAGTCAATTTGACTACGTTTTGCATCAAAACATGTGATAGTGGCCAGAAACTGAAAATAAAGTACAATATCTGCCTTGAGATGCCTGTCGATATGTCAACACAGGGCAAAAATGCAACCCACCAGTCCTGGAATTAATGTCGTCCTGCTCGTATTTTCCATTATGTAATGGGGTTTTCGGTCTTCATGCATTGCTAAAATATAGTAGCATTGCACTGCATCGCCAGATTTTCAAGTTATGCACTCTTTGAAAGAAAAAAATAAATAAAAGGGAGAGCTCACCTTTGTCCGTTTTTCAAAATACGGAGATTTCCACTACCCCGACATTCCCGGATGTGGCGTGGGAACAAATTTACGTTAACACATTTTCGAGGTAGCTCCCCTGATGCCCACCCGTGTATATCGTCGGTGGGGAGTCAAAACCTCGTAACTCCAGCTTATTCAAGCTGTAGTTACGAGGTTTTGACTCCCCACCGACGATATGTTAACTTACTAGAGATGACGAAATTAACATGGAAAGAGATAAAATTTTGTGTACAATAAAGCAGAGAAAATACTGTGGCAAAAGACCAAACTACCTATAGCCACCATTTTCTCATTTTGCCTCGATAATTTCTATGATATACTGCACACAAATTAATTTTTTTTCACCCTCCAGATTGACGTCTGCAGCAGCATTCATATCAGGCCATTCTGAAATTTTGCTATTTTGGAAAGGATTATAATTGAAAAGGACATTGCGCTTACTTTCTGGACTTTACAAGAGCAATATGATGATCAGCATTTTCTTCTTTTGTCTCAATGCTTTCTAAAACCTTTTCAATTAGGGATGTAAAAACCAGGGGTGGACTTGATTGAACTACTCCACTCTCAGTTTGGAGTACTCTGAGCAGCGTTTTCCAATCAAGTGTTTTGGAGTGGTTTTGGAGTACAAAACAGATAATTATTACATTTAATAATAATTTCCTTATCGCAAAATCGCCAACGAACATGTCAAAGATGTTTGTTTAGTTTCTTCAGTAAAATCTGATGTCTTTTCAGTTGTAATTTTGTCTTTCGTATCCGTTAAATTGATTGATAGAACATTATACCAAACTATTTCTATTTTTATCGTCTATCAGAAACCATGTTGATGACGTCACACTCCCAAACGCCCCTGCTCGGTAGGTGGAGTACTCGGAGTAGATCCGAGAGTGGATTTTCTGCACTTGATTGGGTTTTGGAGTGAAAAAGTTGCTCCGAGTAAAACGGAGAGGCCCAATCAAGTCCACCCCGGGTCTTGTTTGGGAAAGGGTTAATAGCCGATTTGTATCTGTATACCTGAACATTAGCCATGAAGATTGTTTGCATCAATTCGAAAGCTGATCAGGATTCATGTTGTTCTCAAATGACAGACTTACTTTATTTTTTTTTCGAATTTCCAGCTCAAAACTTACTGCACGAAAAAGATTTTATCTTGTTTTCGACTTTCGCACAGACAAAAGCACTGTCCTATTATTTTTGTCATGTATTCATAACCCAGTTTGTCAAACAAAAAGAAAATACGCTGCCAATTCTCTAATTTGCCATTTTAAATAAAAGCTGAATTCATAAATACTCATAATTACTGTCTTTATCTGTTTTTTTCAAAAACGTTTTCACCGAAGAAAAAGACGAATCAGGAGTATAGTTATTATATGAACGAACTGAACTCTTTCCTGTTTGGTGTTTTGATTTATTGAAAGCGAGAGTAAGGCTTAATGATGCACATCAAATCAAACAAGACTGAAATTTTCGATATTAAGATATTTTCTGCAGGATACAACCTTTCAAAAACGGCGTAACTTCAGGCAGCATCAATTTGAAAGATTTTGCAGACCTCAAATATAGTGGTGAAAAAGATGGAATCCGTGTATGAAATAGCACAAACATATTAAAGTAAAACAGAAAATATTAATGTTGGTAATCAGCACTTTCTTATTTTGCCTCATTGTTTCCACTCTTTTTTCCATTCGGGGCGTTAAAATATCTTATTTTAGAAAGGGTTAAACTAAAATCACTTTTCGTGGTGGGTTCAGTTCACGATAAATGACCTGGCAGAGCATCCTTAGCTTTTCGATAAAGATACTCTGCCAGGCCATATATCGTGAGCTATATTAACTATTTAACCCTTCCAAACAAGACATGGTTTTGACGTCCCTAACAGAAAAGGTTTGGGAAAACATTGAGACAAAAGAAGAAACTGCTGATAACCAGCAGTTTCTCCTTTTGCCTCAATGTTTCCTTGGCTATAACATAAACATTTTAGCTTTTTTTGATCATTTACTTTGTCGTCTGCAGCAGCTTTCAAATTTGAGCTGTTCAAAATTTTATTGTTTGGGAAAGAGATATTAACCCAATATGAATTTCTAATTTCAGACAACCTAATCTATCACAACGTGAAGTTTAGCAGAGTTGTCTCCCTTACCTGACCAGACGTCCAGACAACACACTTTTTGACGCAGATAATTATGGGTAGAAAAACTAGAAATCATTTGGTGATCTAGAAAATTCTGAAGTGACATTTATGACGAGTATCCGAAGATGTTTACAAAGATGGACACAATATCAATGAACTATCAACCCGACAAGATACAACAAAGAAACAACAATTTAACTTTAATGAGAAATCATTTAACCAAATAGGTCCTGAAATGTGACAAGAGGAAAGGCCACTGACAATGAGCAACTATAACCTAAAGCAAGGGGGAAGTATCCTAAGTAAACTCGATCTTCGACCACCGAGTCCGATCACGTTTTGGAAGTCACCATATGCGAGGGATAGACAAAGCATCTTTAAAAACAACAGTCTTCCGAGAGCTTTTGTACGTCCAAAGATTACGTCGGTACCAACAAAATATGACAGAAAAGTATCAGCGAACGAAGACAAAGTTGTTGTCAAAAGTATTCTAAAACAATCGGCGAAACAAGAACCAAGACTGGAACAAAATGGGGTCGGGGATGAAACATCCCCGCGTATTTTTTACGGTCAACCGAATTTAATAACGACCGGTACTGGTTCCGGGCGTCCACATGGTGTCATAGAACGTTCAGCATCAGCAGAGAAACGCGTGAAATTCGATCGTCTGCCAATGTCGGGTCGGGTCTCTGGCTCTGGTTCCTTTAAAGGTGGGAGAAAGATCAATTCTAAACGACATGTGCCGGGAGTCAGACAACTTGGTTCTGGTTTACTGAACTACAGAACGCCAGATAGATATTCGACTGTTGTGTCATTAAGCGGAGTCGAAACTCAGATAAAATTCCAAATTGAAGAGTTCATAAAGAAACTAAGAATGTCTGAAAACAACAAACATGCCAAAATGTCCGACATAAAAGACGCTAAAGACACCAGAAGCTCGACAGCGTCCAAACTAAGGAAAACGCGGGCTTTAGGAACAAGTCGGTACTTTCATGATTGGAAAGAATTTGATCTTGATAATACTTCAATGGTTAACCCAGAAGGATCTGAACAGGATCTTAAAGACGCTGTAGTGACGGCAGATCAAGATAAACTAGACAAACAACAAGAGAATCACGGATCTGACAATTTGTCAGATCATGATAGTTTATCATCAACCACGCTGAATTTTGACGAAAAAGATTTAAAAGATGAAAAATCAAAAACGGTAAAGTCCAAACCGAATGCAGTTTTAAATACCAAATATAGACATATAACAATGAATGAAGCTAACTTGCATAAATATGACGATAGATACCAAAATCTGGTACTCGGTCGTGATCCTAAACGTTTAGACAGCGGTGTTTCCGGAAACGCAAGGTTGTCGTTCTGTAATCCACAGAAAGCAAACGATATCATTGGATGGCTTGCAGATGTTGAGAATGCTAAAATAAAATAATTCTTAAGCTTTTTTTTAACAGTTCCATTTCCTATTACCAACCATTTTCAAATAAAATACACAAGACATTAGTGTTCTTGCCAATGGTAAACATCCGACACGGGCTTTCTCTTTTGCCTCAATATCTTTTTTCATTGGATATATAATTCATTTTTACAACTCACTGAATAAGTAATATACTAAAGGAAAAAAAGAAACGCAACAAAAAATTAATTTGGTAATGTTTTTTTTTGTTTTCTCAAAATCACCATAATTCGCATACATTTTTCAATGCATAGTAAAACTTAATCTTTTGACTTTCTTGTGTCAAAATTTCATCAATGTCACAGGTTGTACGTGCCATCAATATGCGTTTAAACGAGGGCGGTTTGGCGTCAACGTTAAATGTGTTCTTGCACACAATCCAAACGGATTATAACGATACCTGGCTGAAATTTGATTGCTGTACTGTACATAAATAGCATCAACAGTTTTTCCCGATAACAGAATTTGTTTCCGTGAGTAAAATAAACGCACATTATGGTCCTGACGTCATGACGTTAGACGTTGACGACCGCTTTTCGGGAGACCACCAGTTGTTCCGTTAGTTCTGAGACGTTATCTCCAGCAATATTTTGTAAACTGATGTACACCTAAGTCAGCAACAACTGCGGGTTGAGATGGTCCATTCGTAAACATCACGATTGCTACCGGACGACGTCTTTGAATAGGTTGCAAAACGATATTAGGGATTTAATCAAAACAAAAAATCATTGCATTTTGTCGAGTCGACGTGAATCTACACAAATCAAAAGAGTTATATGTAAAGTTTGGATATTTAAAGGTTTGCACGTGAGAAACGTGTAAACGTCTATTTTGACGTTATCTCATAGGTAAGACAGGTTCAAACGTAAACACAAAGATTGATATCAGGATACAGTACCCTGTAATAATCAGTTACATTTTTGACTCAGTAACATAAAAGAATTAAGAGAAATAACAAAAAATAGTTGTTGCGTTACTTCTTTCCTCTAGTATATCATATCATATCATCTTCCCAAAAGGTAGGAATCTTTTCCAAACGTTTTCAGTGTTGTTGTTTGGAAATGAGGTGGGTCTTTAAAGAATGTCCTTAATGTATAGCAGCCATCATTATATACTTGACTCTCCGTAAAACTTCGGATGTCATCCGTGGCAACGGATATTTACGATAGTAAATCCTCGTCAATTCACGGGCGTCGTCCATGATAATGGAAATTGATTATGGATATCCCTGTCATTTTCCGTTGTCACGGATGACGCTCGCAGTTGCTCGAAATACTAGGTAGATTATGGTAGATTGAATAACAAGAATCAAGTTATACAAGAGATGTTTGTAAAACATATATGCCCCCTCAAGGGCCTACATTTGATGTAGGTCAAAGTCCAAGGTCAAGTTAACAAGGTCCAAGGTCATGGTCAAATATGAAAGGTCTTGGTAGGAGGTGTCTATGTGTGAAATATCAAAGCTGTATATGTAAAAGTAAAATGAAACATAGGCCAGGTTAAAGTTTTTAAAAGTAGGCCAAATGCCAAGGTCAAGGTCATGGTCAAATGTGAAAGGTCTTGGTTGGAGGTGTCCATGTTTGAATTATCAAGGCTGTAGGTGTAAAAGGACATGATATATATGCCTGGTTTCAGTCATTTTAAAAGGAGGTCAAATTCCAAGGTCAAGGTTGCAATATTCAAGGTCATGGTGAAATGTGAAAGGTCTTGGTAGGAGGTGTCTATGTGTGAAATATCAAGGCTGTAGGTGTAATAGGACATAAGATAAAGGCTAGGTTAAAGATTTCTAAAAGTATGTGAAAATCAAAGGTCAAGGTCACACAGGCCAAGGTCATGGTCAAATGTGAAAGGTCTTGGTAGGAGGTGTCCATGTGTGAAATATTGAGACTGTATAGGTAACAGGACATGAGATATAGGCCTAGTTTAAGTTTTTTAAAAGTAGGTCAAACTCCAAGGTAAAGGTCCAAGGTCATGGTCAAAAGTGAAATATCTTGGTTGGAAGTGACCATGCGTGAAATATCAAGGTTGTATATGTAAAATGACATGAAATATAGGCCAGGTTAATGTATTATTAAAGTAGGTCAAACACCAAGGTCAAGGTCACATGGTCCAAGGTGATGGTCAAATGTGAAAGGTCTTGGTCTTAGGTGTCCATGTGTCAAATATCAAGGCTGTATGTGTAAAAGGAATTGATATATATCGGCTAGGTTAAAGTTTTTTAAAGTAGGTCAAAGTCAAAGGTCAAGGTCACAAGGTCCAAGGTCATGGTCAAATGTGAAAGGTCTTGGTAAGATGTGTCCATGTGTGAAATACCAAGGCTGTATGTGTAATAGCACATAAGATATAGGCCCAGTTTATTTTTTTAAAAAGTAGGTCAAACTCCAATGTCAAGGTCACATGGTCCAAGGTCATAGTCGTATGTGATGGGTCTTGGTCGGAGGTTTCCATGTGTCAAATATCAAGGCTGTATGTGTAAAAGGACATGATATATTGGCCAGGTTAAAGTTTTTTAAAAGTAGGTCAAACCCCAAGGTCAAGGTCACAAAGTCCAATGTCATGGTCAATTGTGAAAGGTCTTGGTAAGATGTGTCCATGTGTGAAATATCAAGGCTGTTTTTGTAAAAGGTTATGAGATATATGCCGGGTTCAATTTTTTAAAGTAGGTCAAACTCAAAGGTCAAGGTCACAAGGTCCAAGGTCATGGATAAATGTGAACCATGTTGAAAGGAGGTATCTATGTGTGAGATATCAAGGCTGTATGTGTAAATGGACATGAGATATAGGCAAGGTTAAGAATTAAGAGTAAAAATCAACAAAGGGAAATAACTCCAAGAATCTGATTGGCAGAGTTACGGTTCTTGTGCACTGCACCTCTCCATAATGAAATCTATTCACCTGTAAAGTTTCATAATTCTACCTTACATATTTTTCGAGTTGTGCTCCGGACAAGAATCAAGTTATAAAATCAAAACAGGGCAATGACTCAGAAAATTTGATCGGCAGAGTTACGGTTCTTGTGCACTGCACCTCTCCATAATGAGATCTATTCACCTGTAAAGTTTCATGATTCTACCTTACATACTTTTTGAGTTATGCTCCGGACATTAATCAAATTTGAAAACCAACAAAGGGCAATAACTCCAAAAATATGATCAGCAGAGTTACGGTTCTTGTGCACTGCACCTCTCCATAATGAGATCTATTCACCTGTAAAGTTTCATGATTCTACCTCACATATTTTTTGAGTTATGCTCCGGACAAGAATCAAGTTTGAAAATCAACAAAGGGCAATAACTCAAAAAGTTTTATCAGCAGAGTTACGGTTCTTGTGCACTGCACCTCTGCATAATGAGATCTATCCACCTGTAAAGTTTCATGATTGTACCTTACATACTTTTTGAGTTATGCTCCGGACAAGAATCAAGTTATAAAATCAACAAAGGGCAATAACTCAAAAAATGTGATCGGCAGAGTAACAGTTCTTGTGCACTGCACCTCTCCATAATGAGATCTATCCACCTACGAAGTTTCATGATTCTACCTTACATACTTTTTGAGTTATGCTCCGGACAAGGTTTGGTCTACGAACAGACCGACCGACCTACGGACCGACCTACCGACCGAACTTCCGACCGACCGACACTTGCAAAACAATATACCCCCATTTTCTTCGAAAGGGGGCATAATAACAAGAGATGTTTGTAAAACATATATGCCCCCTCAAGGGCCTACATTTGATGTAGATCAAAGTCCAAGGTCAAGTTAAGAAGGTCCAAGGTCATGGTCAAATTTGAAAGGTCTTGGTAGGAGGTGTCTATGTGTGAAATATCAAAGCTGTATATGTAAAAGTAAAATGAAACATAGGCCAGGTTAAAATTTTTAAAAGTAGGCCAAATGCCAAGGTCATGGTCAAATGTGAAAGGTCTTGGTTGGAGATGTCCATGTGTGAAATATCAAGGCTGTAGGTGTAAAAGGACATGATATATATGCCTGGTTTCAGTCTTTTTAAAAGTAGGTCAAACTCCAAGGTCAATGTTGCATTATTCAAGGTCATGGTCAAATGTGAAAGGTCTTGGTAGGAGGTGTCTATGTGTGAAATATCAAGGTTGTAGGTGTAATAGGACATAAGATAAAGGCTAGGTTTAATTTTTCTAAAAGTATGTAAAAATAAAAGGTAAAGGTCACACAGGCCAAGGTCATGGTCAAATGTGAAAGGTCTTGGTAGGAGGTGTCCATGTGTAAAATATTGAGACTGTATAGGTAACAGGACATGAGATATAGGCCTAGTTTAAGATTTTTAAAAGTAGGTCAAACTCCAAGGTCAAGGTCCAAGGTCATGGTCAAAAGTGAAATATCTTGGTTGGAAGTGACCATGTGTGAAATATCAAGGATGTATATGTGAAATGACATGAAATATAGGCCAGGTTAATGTATTATTAAAGCAGGTCAAACACCAAGGTCAAGGTCACAAGGTCCAAGGTCATGGTCAAATGTGAAAGGTCTTTGTCGTAGGTGTCCATGTGTCAAATATCAAGGCTGTGTGTGTAAAAGAACATGATATATCGGCTAGGTTAAAGTTTTTTTAAAGTAGGTCAAAGTCCGAGGTCAAGGTCACAAGGTCCAAGGTCATGGTCAAATGTGAAGGGCCTTGGTAAGATGTGTCCATGTGTGAAATACCAAGGCTGTATGTGTAATAGCACATAAGATATAGGCCCAGTTTATTTTTTTTAAAAGTAGGTCAAACTCCAAGGTTAAGGCCACATGGTCCAAGGTCATAGTCGTATGTGATAGGTCTAGGTCGGAGGTTTCCATGTGTCAAATATCAAGGCTGTATGTGTAAATGGACGTGATATATCGGCCAGGTTAAAGTTTTTTAAAAGTAGGTCAAACTCCAAGGTCAAGGTCACAAAGTCCAAGGTCATGGTCAATTGTGAAAGGTCTTGGTAAGATGTGTCCATGTGTGAAATATCAATGCTGTATTTGTAAAAGGTCATTAGATATATGCCGGGTTTAATTTTTTTTAAAAGTAGGTCAAACTCCAAGGTCAAGGTCACAAGGTCCAAGGTCATGGTTAAATGTGAACGATGTTGATAGGAGGTATCTATGTGTGAGATATCAAAGCTGTATGTGTAAAAGGACACAAGATATAGGCAAGATTAAGAATAAAGTGTAAAAATCAACAAAGGGCAATAAGTCCAAGAAATTGATAGGCAGAGTTACGGTTCTTGTGCACTGCACCTCTCTATAATGAAATCTGTTCACCTGTAAAGTTTCATGATTCTACCTTACATATTTTTTGAGTTGTGCTCCGGACAAGAATCAATTTATAAAATCAACAAAGGGCAATAACTCAGAAAATTTGATCGGCAGAGTTACGGTTCTTGTGCACTGCACCTCTCCATAATGAGACCTATCCACCTATAAAGTTTCATGATTCTACCTTACATACTTTTTGAGTTATGCACCGGACAATAATCAAGTTTGAAAATCAACAAAGGGCAATAACTCCAAAAATATGATCAGCAGAGTTACGATTCTTGGGCACTGCACCTCTCCATAATGAGATCTATCCACCTGTAAAGTTTCATGATTCTACCTAACATACTTTTTGAGTTATGCTCCGGACAAGAATCAAGTTTGAAAATCAACAAAGGGCAATAACTCAAAAAGTTTTATCAGCAGAGTTACGGTTCTTGTGCACTGCACCTCTCCATAATGAGATCTATCCACCTGTAAAGTTTCATGATTGTACCTTACATACTTTTTGAGTTATGCTCCGGACAAGAATCAAGTTATAAAATCAACAAAGGGCAATAACTCAAAAAATTTGATCGGCAGAGTTACAGTTCTTGTGCACTGCACCTCTCCATAATGAGATCTATCCACCTATGAAGTTTCATGATTCTACCTTTAATACTTTTCGAGTTATGCTCCGGACAAGGTTTGGTCTACGGACAGACCGACGGACCGACGGACCGACCTACCGACCGACCGACCGAGCGACCGACACTTGCAAAACAATATACCCCCATTTTCTTCGAAAGGGGGCATAATTAAAGCATCTCTTACAACCGGTCGTACGTGCTCCTGCGTGCGGTCTGCGTCTAAAACGTACGTTTAGTCGTGCGATGCACGAACCAGCAACGCACGATTTTGGTTCGTTGGGCCGGACAATTCTTTGCTACGACCATTCTGCGTCTTTTAGAATGCAAGGGGCTGGCAAGACAGAAGTACGGATCACGTACGACAGGCATGCATGCGTGTGACGCAGGGAACGACATACTGAAATTCCAGAAAATTTACAAAGAATGCGTACTTTTCTCGAAGATTCATACTTTTGACCTGCTTTGAATGTACATACATTTGTATTTTGAGGCGCTCTAACAACCCGCCGTGAGTCTTTACAAATCGTGCGATTTAACGTACGATCTTAAAAGACGCACGACGGGTTGTAAGAGAGGCTTATGGCATCTAAAACTAGCATTGTTCCAAAATCAGTTTATACATTCAATCTTTTCTAGACGCATGCTGTTTTCGAACAGTGTTTTAACACTTTCCCAAACAAGACATGGTTTTGACGTCCCTGATATAAATGGCATGGGAAAACATTGAGACAAAAGGAGAAACTGCTGATGACGGACAGTTTCTCCTTTTGCCTCAATGCTTTTATGCTATAATTTACTCAAATCAATTATTTTTTGCATCTATTTTGATGGCTGCATTAGCTCTTGAAATGGACCGCCCTAATATTTTGCCGTTTGGGAAAGGGTTAAAAACCTATAACACAGTCAGAACAAACAGAACTACAAGGATCATGGTCAGACTTCACATAGGCACATGCTAATCAGAAAATGCTATTCTCTCACACTGTCACGCTTGGACGCCCCTAAATAGGAGGTTTATGGAAATGAAATATTGATGCAAAAGAGGAAAATCAACATTTTCTCCTTTTGCATCAATATTTTCCATGTTATATTACACACAAATCCCATCTTTATCAACATCCATTTTTTCTTCTGTAGCAGCTTAGAATTGGACCACCATATTTTTTGTCGTCTGGTAATGGGCTTTTGCACTTTGAGATTTCCGTAAAGATAGAGATAGACACACAAAATTCAGATTTTTTGAAAACTCATTATCATCAACATTTTGAACGAGACCGCCAAAAATCGCGTTTCTACGATTGTAATTAGAAGCATAAATCTGACCCGTCACGTTAGCCTATGGACGACGAAAACAACGTCGATGACGTCATTTCCGTTTCCATAGTTACCAGCTGGCACCACGAGGAGGTGTGACTCGGTCAATCTATTTATAACCAGCCACAGGAACACATTTGATTGGTTAGAGCAGAGCCACGGATACGAGGGGTTAAAGGCATTCTAAATTTAGATGCTTTTCAAAAAACACTCGTAACTGCAGCTTAAAACAAGCTGCAGTTACGAGGGTTTCGTTGAAAAGCGACGATTTTCTTTATTTCAAATCCAAACCCTATGTTGTGGGTACTCATTTGAATCGTCTCGACGAGACGATTCCAATGAGTACCCACAACAGGGGGCTTGATGCACAATGAATGAAATATTTTATTTTGCCATTATCCCTTTTTATCTGTAGCTCTGGTTAGAGGAAACAAGGCCAATTTGCATAACAGTGGTTTAAAACTAACCCTGGCTTTAGGCCACAACAACACCATTGATAAACCAGGGTTTAGCTTTAAACCGCATAATTATGCAATATGTCAATGTAAACTAATGGAGTTATTTATAGGTGATCAAATATATCCCTGTTTGATTCCAGAATATCGAAGAGAAATATTTTCAGACGACAGAATTGATATTACCAAAAGGCAAAATATAATTTCTTATGGCATGGAAAGCAAGGGGAGAAAACTAGAA
Organism: Fragum sueziense; assembly: GCA_963680895.1. Classification (NCBI taxonomy): domain Eukaryota; kingdom Metazoa; phylum Mollusca; class Bivalvia; order Cardiida; family Cardiidae; genus Fragum; species Fragum sueziense. The sequence goes on from OY804601.1 coordinate 56,656,913, forward strand.
AATGCTGGTGATCAGCGTTTTCTTTTATTTTATCCAATTTTCCAAAATTTTAAAAAGTCTTATGTTGGAAAATGTTTGACCGACATATACAGTATCATAAAGTATCAAATGTCGCCATTTTCTGTTTTGAAATTCTGAAATCAAATTGTTAAGTGTACCGTTACCAACATTATGTTATTTATTGTGCATCGTGAAAGTGACAGAGCTACAGAAAAGAGGAATTTACTGCCTTTCAAAATGATTTTTCTTCTGTTGTTCGCCAAACCCTATGTTGTGGGCACCCTTTAGAATCGTCTCGTCGAGACGATTCAAACGAGTAACCACAACGTATGGGTTTGAATTGAAATAACTAAGCCAAAATGGCTTTACCCATCTAAGCTGTCGCTCTGAGTAATGTATGTTACTTCTTGCATTGTGAATAATGTAAGTAACGAAAGTTACTCTTTTATTATGTATTATTTATTATGATCAACAAGATACTTACTTACGAGTATGCTTTCTGAAATTCTGTTTAGTAGTTAGTTACCGTTATCAACACTATATACTTACATTGGAACCTTCCTTACTGAAAGACAAACTTATTTTATGTATATTGTTAGTTAGTAAGAACTAAATCTATTGTAACTTTTCAAACTAGATACTTACGGATACGTACGGAAGGAACGTCAGTTGTTAAGGTATTCCATCCATCATTAGAAACTAAACACTTCGTGTAACTTCGGGTGTCATCCGTAGCAATGGAAGTTGATCAGGGCCATCCCCTGTCCATTTGCGTTGATGCTATTGAGACTCGGAAGTTGGATAGGGTATCCGGATTATAAAATCCGGATACCCTCGTCAAGTTCCGTTGTCACAGACGACGTCCTTTTTTGCACGAAGTGTATGATATCTAAAGATGGATGAAATACCTTACGGTGTTATGGTTAGATCTGTTTAAGCAAAGAACAGACAGACAAACACACATAAACAAACAACAAACAAACAACTAAAAGAACAATAACAAGTGAACAGGTCAAACTCAAGGTTGAGTATACTTTTTATATACTTACAATAATCAAAGCATCGTCCGTTTCTTCTTTGGACAGAAGGCGTTAGGATGACTATTAAAACCTGTAAACAAAATAATTCAGATATTCAATGCTTGAATAGTCAAATGAACCGGGGTATGAAAATGGCGAATCTTGTGGTATTCTATGTCAACATAGATCAAGATCAGCCTCCATTTAGTAAAGGTCGATCGGAATCTACGCCTCTAGTTTTGAAAACAAGCTTTGGGTTATCAAACGACATAATTTCAGACTTGTCAAAATTCAAAGATGTTGCAGACGACAGCTTCAAGTCAATCAATTGCTGAAAACCGGCAGTTTCTCCTTTTGCCTCAATATTTTCTTGACAATATCACATACAATTCCAATCTATAGGCCTATAATCATTCATTTTGTTGTCTGCAGCAGCTTTTGAATTGGACCACCCTTAAATTTTGCCGTTTGGGCAAGGGTTAAATTGAAAGATTTTATAATCTGACAAGTTCTGATAAAGATACTTACGCAATGACAGTGCAGGAAAATACAGCCAAATATCAAGCAAAGTACCGCAAAAAAGAAGTAGACGCGACAAAGCCGTACGTTAACGTTGAAAACGTCATAACTACATCTTGCCTATATGTACGATATCTCCCGCGAAAATGTAAAAAGACGTAAATCGCAAGAGTATTTTCATCTGATAAGTTTTGATAAAGATACTTACGCAATGACAGTGCAGGAAAATACAGCCAAATTCCAAGCAAATTACCGCAAAGGAAAGTAGACGCGACAAAACCGTACGTTAACGTTGAAAACGTCATAACTACATCTTGCCTATATGTACGATATCTCCCGCGAAAATGTAAAAAGACGTAAATCGCAAGAGTATTTTCATCTGATAAGTTATGATAAAGATACTTACGCAATGGCAGTGCAGGAAAATACAGCCAAATTTCAAGCAAAGTACTACAAAGGAAAGTAGACGCGATAAAAGATGAAAAACGTAACGGAGAGGACGGGGTCTTCAAAAATAAAACAACGCGTTTATCGGAAGATTCGTCCGACAAGATTCGAGAAAATACGCGACAATAAACCAAGTGTCACGCAAAACATCATAAAAGAAAGAACCCACTTTCCATGAAACTTTTTATGACTGTTTTTTCCTTTCCTAATTTAATAAATACTGCAACAACCAATAGAATAAATAATTCGCTGCTTTTCAACGAAAATCTAGTAACTGCAGCTTGTTGTAAGCTGCAGTTACGAAAATTTTGTTGAAAAGCGACGATATTTTGATAAATATACTTACACAATGACAATACAGGACGAAACAGCCACACTTCTGCCAAAGTCACGTAAATAAAGTAGACCCGAAAAAATCAACCGTTTAAAATTGAAACGTCGTAACCACAACTTGCTTATACGCTTATATAAGAAATTTGTAGATACGATAGTTCGTTCGGTAAAATAAAACGCATTAGCGCAATACATAACCTCAAAGCGCGCGAAAATGGACGAAGAAAATAAAACGGCGGTTCTTTTTGTTTAAGAAATAATTTTATATCCATTCATAATGACGAAGATACGTAAGAGTTCAAGAGTGTGATTTTATTAAATCAAACGGCTTGATAACTTCAAAATCGGGCATCTACAATCATTTAATGAAACCCTTCCAAAGCCCCCCCCCCCCCCCCCCCCCCCAAAAAAAAAAAAAAATCCAAGTCCAACATCTATAGATAAAATATAGTAAAGGCTTTTTAAAATGCAAAATACCTTTCAATGACTGCTTTTCAACGACCACCTCGTAAGTACAGCTTAAAACAAGCTGCAGAACTTTATGAGGTTTTCGTTGAAAAGCGACACAATTATCACCAAACCCTATGTTGTGGTACTCGTTTGAACGATATAGATAAGAGAATTCAAATGAGTATCCACAACATAGGATTTGAATTAGACATACCACAATAAGAAAGCATGAACGTCCCCTTAGCTTTTGCTCTACCACAAAATGTTCGATAACTCTAACATTACGTCGCTTTTCAATGAAAACCCCGTAACTGCAGCTTGTTTAAAGCTGTAGTTACGAGGTTTTCATTGAAAAGCAGCGTTATTTTAAGTCTCTTCAATCAGCCGCTGAAACTCTTCCAAAAACATGAGAAAATCGGAGTCCAACAATCAAATAATGAAACATAAAATAAAATGTATTAAGGGTTAGCATGGATATAACATGGTTTTAATAAGCGGTTAGTGTCCCGAGAAATTAAGACTAAGATCGACCTACTGTTTTTTTCTACAAAGACACATAAAATATCACTAAATCAAAATCCTTTGTTGTGGGTACTCTTTTGAATCGTCTCAATGAGACGATTCCAATGAGTACGCACAACATAGGGTTTGGTGAAAAATAATGGTTGGCAGGTCCATGGCGGGAATGACGTGACACAACAGTTGAATAAAATCTTTAATAGGTACGTTTTAAAATATGCCACCGATTTGAAAATCACAACAGTTGAATAAAATCTTTAATAGGTATGTTTTAAAATATGCCACCGATTTGAAATCGTTAACTTTGAGTTGAGGAATTCATTAATTGTTTTTTCCATAACCCCTTCTAGTTAGGGAAGCCAAAATCAGTAACGGTAAATCGAGCTATGTTCCGACGTTCCTTGGTATATCAAGCGATAGACTGCTTAAAATTATCCAATTACCACATAATTACGCCTCTTGATGACCACAATGTGAAAACTTTGGAAACCACTGTGGAAAATGAACCAATGGCTCGTGACAAGCACTTTCTTCATTTTCCCACAACGTTTTCCTCAAGTAGGAGTGTCATATCTTAAAACCCTTGCGAAATGACAAAAGTTTGGACTTGTCCTTGTGTACAGAAGTGTCCGACAGCAAAATGGAAAATGGATGCCAATCAAAAACTATGTGCGCAATAAATCACAGAAAGACATCAAGGCAAAAGGAGAAAATGCTGATCATCAGCATTTTCTTCTTTTGTTTCAATGTTTTCCCAAGCAATAACTTTTACTATTTTGACGTCAAAACCATGTTTTGTTTGAAAAAAGGCCTATGTCATTATAAAGCTGAAGGTGATTAAGTATAGATAGACAACATAAAGTGAAAGTCTTAATTTCTCGGAATGAAAAAAAAAAAAAAAACAAAACGCAAACTGTTTGGTCCAAAATGTGCAATTCACTTTCATTTTGTGAAAAAAATCATAGCTTTTCAATGCCACGGCAATCGAGGCAAAACAATAAACGTTTGAAAATAAAATACACTTTTTTGACCGGGGATAGATGCAAAAGTTCCGTCTGGCTGTTTAAATGTTTCTTTTCTTCCAAAGTGACATTGCGAAAGCTCAAAAAACTGTCAGACATTCGGTCTGACAGGCTTGAAAAATCTGTCAGACCAAAAACAAATCTGTCAGATCGAAAAAAACAAGGAAAAATAACATGTAACCACCTTTTTTATTCTGAAGATATAAAAACATGACTGACACTCTAATCATTCACGCCCATAGTCCATAAGCCTTTCAAAATTAGACAATTCACTTTGCACCCTCGAAATATTTAAGGGACGCCATTATACTACGACAGTAAAAGTAATATGTATTCCGATTGGCTAATCAATACCTGTTTCAGCCAACCACAATCCGGTTTACAAATCAAGGGAAATAATCGGCAAAACCACGATATAATAGTGCCGTCCCTTCGTACTTTGTTGTTTATCAATTTTCTCGCAAACAGAATGACAAATATTTTGGTTATAAGCTTCCATAATTATGCAAACGCGAGGTATTGAAAAAAAGCAAAATGGTCAAAATATGTCGGACATACGGACCGACGGTATCGGATTTTCAATCGGACCGAAGTCAAAACTATCGGACAATGTCCGCGGTCCGACGTCTTTCGCAATGTCTGTATAATATAATAATACTTCGACCCAAAGTAAAACATGAAATACAATGTACTGACTGCTTAAAATGCCCCCTTCTTTCAATGTTTCTATGGCCAAAGGTAAAATAAAAGGAAATAATATCAAAATAGAAAACGTGAAAAACAGAAAGCAAAGTCAGTATAGACTAGTAAGGTAGAATGATCGCCAAAATATCAAACAAGTAGAAGAAATATAACATTAAAAACAAGAACCGGACAAAGAGACAGACAGACGGGGCTTTTACATCTCTTCTTTTTTCAACAATGATTGGACTCACCGGACTTCCATTATGGTCCAGCTGAGAATCTCTAGTTGAATTCACACACACAAAAAAAAACCTTAGCACTTACGATAGAACAGGCAGAAAGGGGGACGAGAGGATTACAAACCATGCTGCTGTGACTGCTGCTGCTGATGATGACGACGAGTTTGATGTTGTTGATGTTGTTGTTGTTGTTGTTGTTTAATGAAAGTCTCCGATGATGATGCACAATGCCATGTTGAAATGATTGCGTTTTTCACAATAGTTGAAAAAAAAACCCATGCCGATCTCAGGCTTTACAAATGGGCTTAGTCAAGTAAATCGCTCAATGTGTCTTGTAGCTGACGGATGGGCGGATAAATGGACGGACGGACGGACGAATGGACGGACGGATACATTGATATGCAACCGATCGTTTGATACGGATGCATAATAATAAATCGGGATAAAATAAAGTTAATTAATCCTTCTTAACCAAATGGTAAAATTTAGATTGATCCAATGGCAATGAATTTTATGCTAGAAATAGACCATGTTTACCGTTATAAATTATGTTTTGATAAGCCGTCGGTGTTGTTATAAAATCTCGTAACTACGGCTTGAATCAAGCCGTAGTTACGAGATTTTATAATAACACCAACGAAAACTTTGTCCGAAATTACGTCACGATTAACAGAATAAAATCATTCCCTATTTGCAAGCTGCATCAGGCGACAAAGTTGATGCTTATATCGATAACACGTAAAAGGAACGATTTGTGTAGAATATAGCCCAGAGAAATATTAAGACAAAAGAAGAAAATGTTGACAAGAAGAAAATACTGCCTGCTGGTTACAAGCATTTTCTTCTTTTGCCTCAATGTTTTCAGAAGTTTTTCCTATTAGGGTTGTCAAACCATTTGAGGATGTTGAATGTTAAACTGTTAAAAGTGGAAGGTGCAAAATCGTGGCAAATGGGAGTTTACACTCGCAAACCAACAATATAGGGACGTGTCAAATAGAAAGGGGCAAAGTGAGAGGGATAGAATCTACCTACAACCAACCTTGTTTCCACAAAACCTTATATCCTTACATCGCTTTTGCGAAAATCCTAAAATGCACTTTGCAACACTTTTAATTTTGCAGCCAAAAGTCCTAGATTCACCAAATTCCGCACTATTTCACAAAGTGTCCATTCGGTGAATATATAAATGTCCTAGATTTAATTACAATTGCCACAATTTCTGTTTCTACTGTAGTTTCTGCAATTTTCTGTCTTCTAAATTGTGCGTCTTCCTCTGGCTATTGGTCCGAAGTAAGTGGAATTTCGCGCCGAAATGACCCGTGGCCGGCGAGGCGCACGCTTTTTTCGTGAACTTCGTTCGCTATATTGTACACAATTATATGTGATTAATCTATAAATAGATCGAAAGATTAAAAATTGTTTGAATGACTTTTAACCAAGGCCTGTAAAAGCCCTGGGCAAGTCAAAGAAAAAGTACCGTTAGCCTATAAAAGTAAAGCTATTGCAAAAAATGTTGATCAAGATCAGACTGCGCACTCTGTGCAGTCTGATCTGGATCGATATTCATTCGAATATCGAATAATTTCACGTTGAATAAAAAATGATTTTTTTCATTATTTATTGATCACTCTTTTTGATGTGCTGTTTTTCTTTTTAATACTTTCCCAATCGACAAAATATTAGATTGGTCCGATTTGTAAGCTCGTGCAGACGACAAAATGGACTGGATTGGATTGAATGGAGTCTTACGTCCCACTCAACAGCTATCAAAACTGACGACAAAATGGATGTTGTTGAAGGTAGGATTTTTGTACAATAAAACCTAAAATACGGAGACAAAAGGAGAAATGCTGTTGATCATAATTGTCGTCCTTTGCCTCAATGTTTCCCAAAACAATATGTCTAAAGGAAGTCGAGACTAATTCCTGTTTAGGAAAGCGTTAATTTCACCGGTGATGAACTCGGCCAAAGCGTTCGACGTTTTTTCGCAATCATAGTATTCCGTCGGTGTTGTTATAGAATATAGTAACTACGGCTTCGATAAAGCTCATTTGCGAGATTTTATAACAACACAGACGGTTTGTCAATACATATCGGTATACCCGGTGTATTTTTAGAACAAATTCATTGTTATTAGAAAAACTATCCAATTAGATCTTTAAACTCACATTTAAACGCAAAATATCTGTACCTTGTAGTAGCGAAAAACGTCCCTTGCTTTGGCCGAGTTCACCACCAGTGAATTTTAAGACTGACTTTTACAATCCCAAATTTGATAATCCTAGGTAGAAGGGTCTACCGGCACAGCCTCGTCTTAGGTTCAGCATATCGTCGGTGCTATTGCAAAACCTCGTAACTCCAGCTTTAATCAAGCTGGAGTTGCGCGGTTTTGCAATAGCACCGACGATATCATGTACACCTTTTTACCCATTCCCACACATTGATGCCTTTTTAACGCCATACAAGATACAATGTACGAGATATAGCGGACGAGAATTGACCCGGCAGAGAGTTCCATTCGATTAGCATGGGCTGCTCTACCAGGTCATTTATCGTGAGGTATAAATGCTTTGGAAAATATTGTAGCAAATGAAAACATTACTTGCGACAAGCATTTTCTTCATTTCCCTCAATGTTTTCTACACAAGAGACCAAAAATTGTAAGATTTTACCCACCTGATATTGTCGTCTGTAATAACTTTCAAATAGGGAATGATTTATCAAGTTAATTGTGACGTATTTTCGGACAAACAAATAGTATTTCATCGGTGTTGTTATAAAATTTCGTTACCACGGCATGAACCAAACTGATATTCTAACCACTAATTAGATTCGGGGTACAATGTATTACAAGATTATTGCTATTGTTGTATCACGATATTCACGGTTGTGCAGATACTAAATATATCTAAAGTTCCCTCTGCTACGAATGTTAAACCAGGAGAATGGTTTGGAGAGGTCTGTCACCCAAGAATGACGACCGAAATTGAAACCTGGCCCCGGTTTCTCGAAAAAAACTTAAGTACGTTCTCATGCTCAAATCTGAGCACCGTGCTCAAATCGCACGAAATCCACGTGAACTTCAATCGAATACCCTTCAACGTTGGAGAGTATCTAGTTGCAATAATGTAACCGAAACATTTTTTAAATTTTGATCTGGGTTTCAGTTACAATTCCTTCCTATTCGTAGCAATGGAGCAGGTGCTGGAATGATTCATTCCAGCAAGTTTAGTATAGTCAAACTTCAAAATAAAGCTATGGAATGTAGTAAGAATGTTACCTGACAACAGGTTAACTATTTTTCTGTATATCCAGCATAGTTTTGTATTGAAATCACTTTCAAATAAAGTTCAATTCAATTTTGAAGCGGTGTACCAACCCATTTTATTCTACTGAGACTTGAATTTTCCGTTGGAAGAAATAATTGATAACAATTCTTGTTGATGCTTTTTAACTGAATTTGTGCCATGGAATATCTTTTTATGGGATACACATCTGATTAGATATGTTAGTATTCAAAAATTTATGCAAGAAAATGTGTTTTCCACTCTTTTGTCTTGCTCCACAAGAAGGAATAGGGTGGACTCGTAGCCACAAACCAATACCCATCATCAAGTTTGTGGCTACGATATCGCAGCTAGAGAGTATCCCTTTGAAGTTGAGCATGTTCTCATGAGAATATACTTAAGTTTTTTCGAGAAACCGGGACCTGGGCCGCGTTTTACTAACATAGATTTTTGCAAAAACCTTGTAACAACACATGTGTAACAACACATCTGATTGAAAGAGAAACAATAACACTAATTATTGGGCCAATCAGATTTATTGTTGTTTTAAAAATGTTCATAAGTTTGTTAGTAAAACGGGCGGACGAGAATTGACCTGGCAGAGTATTCCATTCGATTAGCATGGGCTGCTCTGCCAGGTCATTTATCGTGAGGTATACTCGGTCGAAATCCTATACATGTTCGGCTTTATAGAAGAATTTCGGGAAATAGGGATCGATTTCATCAAGTAAACAATGCCATAGATTCAGACAAACAAAATCACATAACTCTGTCATAGTTATAGGCCTAACACCATTTATTTCATAACACACTTTACTCACAATTCGTATCTTTCCCTAGTCAAGATTGCCTTTATGTTGTCCACATAATAGCTATTTACATTATCGAATGAATGACTAATGTTCAGAAAGACAAAGTATTATAATTCTCAAGATCCTTTTAAAAAAAACCGTTTTAACATTATGAACCTTTCTCAAACAACTATACCGTGTACTCATTAGCAAAGACATCTAGTGACATTATTAGATGATTTGCGGACAATGAGAATGCTGTAGTTAAATCTTCGTGAAACAAAGTCGTGTCCCTTGAAATCCTTTCATAACAGATGTTCGCATATTTTAAATCCTGCAGAATATATTCACATTTTTTAAAGAATTTTAACAGCAACTGTTTTTATGAGTCAAATAGACAAAGCCTTCGTAAACACCGACAGACAGTTGCTAGTCATAAATACTGCAAACCAACATTTTCATGTGTATCCCCATATTCGAATCTATTTGCAGTAATTTACATGTTTCCCTTTCTATTATTAAAACTTTGGATTAAGCATAGTTTGATAAAAAATCTAAATTTTCTGAATAAATGTGAGAACGTTCTTCAAGGCTGACGAACAGCCATGGCTTATCAAAAGTCTGTCCTTTGAAAAACAAGAAGCTGCCGGTTCTATTATTTCTGAAGTCTTTGTATGAAATACAATTTGTTCACATTTGTCAAGATCCGCGGAAAGTCTATAAATAGCTTTATCGAACTGAGCTGAAATGTAGAAATTTCCTTCCTGGTCCATACTTATCCCGTTGGCGCCTTTCATTTCAAAGGGGAGTTTATGATTTATTAATTGACCTTCCTTTGAAAAACACTTAACTGTATCACAACTGTAATATGATACAAGAAATATTTGTTTTGTAGGTTGAAAGCAAACGTAGCCGAAAGTACCATGAAAATCAGTATCGAAGCTGTGTAATGTTTGTCCATCTAAGTTAATTGTAAACAATAAAAATGTTTGAGTTGTTGTGGTATTCAGTACCAAGACAAAAAGTGATTCTTCGTGACTGTCAATGCCATAACATTCTCTATCCGTTGGTATTGTTTTAAAGTTTGTAACTGGATAGGACTGCAGATTAATTACCAGTAATTCATGTGCATACGGGCATGTAACTGCCAAAATTGTCGAGGGCACGGTTTGATTCATTGCGTCAATTGTTCTGATTTCTGTAAGATCCCAAGGCATTGCCGAAATACGGATATATCGTTGTAGACTCTTATTTCGCAGTGCGTACACTTTCAGACAATTGTTGAAAGAATCCAATGCAAAGAAGCTATCATTTATTACACAAATGCCGTTAATGTCACAATCTTCTTTGTCCAAAGCATGCTTCACATTAATGCGGTCATTCAAGTGATATGAATGTGTTGTAAAATTACCAACCGCTTCATCAAATGACTCCACACATAGTTCATCTACAATCAGTTTAACTGTTTCTGAATTTACTTCCTCGATACGTTGTTTACAGCATTTCTTCCAGTAACTACAAGGGCCGTCACAATTTGTACACATATAAACGCCACATGTGGTACAAAGGAACTCTCCAGTTTGTTCAGTTGTATTAGTCAATAAACACATATCACATTTTGGAACACTTTCAATCACTTCATAAATGTCTTCAGTCTCGTTTGACACATTTAGTTCTTCTATTACAACATCTGTGCGGCCTTCAGCCATACTTTAATTGAAACAAGTAGACCAGGAATTCTATTTCGAAAACAAATTTTGTATTCATGTAAGTCAATATAGGCTATTAAATGTGTCAATAATGCATAGTACAAAGCCTATCAATTCATGCGTAATCTCATTTTGGCACTAGTTATACTTTTTCTACCCCTTTTCTGTCTTTTACCTACTTTAAAACTTGGTCGATCCATCAATTCCAATGCGTTTTATTTTTTTAATTTTAAAAGCTGTTTCACAGTGCAACGCCTATAGTCATTATAGAATGAGAATGATCAAATGCGGATTTCGTTGCTATCTAGTATTATCCAATAGGGAACGATTTTATCAAATAAACCGTGACGTAATTTCGGACAAACAATAGTATTACGTACGTGTTGTTATGAAATCTTGTAACAGCGGCTTGAATCAAGCCAGTTATATATAGCTATTAGCGAGGGATGTTCTGCCAAGTCATTTATCGGAACATATAAAATATTAACAAATTTCATCTTAATAATAATTTAAACATGTCACATTATTTAGGTCGACTTCGGCTGGCCTATGGCTCGCGCCATCGTTGGGAACCAGCGCTGTTCTATCTATCAGATTCCCTCACCCCCGTTTTGTGTCAACCAATTAAATTCTTTGTTTACTTGACACTTATTGGTCCGCTGTTTATCCGAGGAGTTCCAAATGACATATGGCTCCGATGGTCCGACCACATTTCCTCCGGTGGTCGGACTATAGTTGTGGAAATGACGTCAAATAGCTCGCACTATTGGTGTTCGATTAGCACGAGCCATAATGCCAGTCGAAGCCAGCCTTAGTATTTGTATCTATGAGGTGAGGATACTGAGACATTTACTTCTTTTCCCGCGATGCTTTTTGTGTATTTGTAAAAGAAAATGACCCAGTAGGGAGACCACATTTCAGTATAATTAGATTATTAGTGAAAGGTTAAAAAACTTTGTTACGGTAACTCTCGAAGCATGTCACCTTATTTGTTAGTTAGATCTTAATATGAAGTCACTCGAGTGAGAATAGTTGTGCGAGTAATGAAGATGTATTTCTGTCATGTGTGTCATTTGATTTTGACGAATTTTATACTGTAAATTTGTTTCGTAGATGTGTTAAAATACAAATGAATATGCAGATAAGGATAAATGAAATTCGTTCAATTGGTAGTCTGCTTTCATTGTATTTTTCTGTTAATTTGGATTTTTTAAACGAAATCTTTGCCTATGGTATCGATGTTGTTCAGCTGTTGTGAATATGCATTGTTGTAAATCGACGTTCAGCCCTTTGCAAAAACTAACGAGTTTCTATGACTCAGTCGAGTAGAGAAAGCTTTCGGAAAGATAAAGGTGCAGAAGGATTATGCGACAAGAATGAAACAATGCTAGCTATTTGCAAATGGATATTCTGGGACACAAGAATCCTACACTGACGTCAGGAAAAAACAGTGAACTTGACCTTCCAGAAGGATGAGTTTTCTTGACCTTTTTGACAAGGTCACTTCCAACCTGCTGTACTCAAACGATACAATAAAAAGGTATATAGTCCGTGGGCCAGGAGGGGTCTGCACGCACCCCCCTAAGGGCAGTCTGGGAGTGGTATAGAAATGTTCATTGGAACACCCTGAGTAAGAATCAAGATGTTAACAGTCGATATCCTGGGATGCACTCGCCATTTCCGGTGGTTTTCAAGATGGCCGCCATGAAAAATGACAATTTGACTTGGTATCTAACATCAGCAGCCTAACATTTGTTTTGTGTTGTAAGATCATATTTTAAGGATAATTGAGTCTGGAAAAGGTCAGAGATGTGTTTTCATGTTAAAAAGTGGCTCATTAGCCATCTCGTATGCTAATTTTTTTTCAAAATGGCCGCCAAAATCGCAAAAAATCAATAAAAACGTCAAATACTTCTCGTTTTTGGACATATTTTGGTCTAAATACTGCGAATTTTATGTTTTAAGATTTAGATAAACATTTTATGAAGTAAATGGGAGCATTACGGAAAAGATTTTTGAAATCATTACCGTATAAATGGCAATAAAACACAATTAAGCACAAATCATCAAGTATATCATAGCGATATAAATTATCCTTATTTTTAGTTCTTGGTGAAAAACAGCTCTTATTTATAGCATTATTTTGATAAAGCTATGCTTTCCGAGTAAATTGTTAAATTCACATTGATAATGATTCGATTTTGATTACATTGACAATAAATATGCTTTCAAAATGGCCGCCAAAATCGCAAAAAAATATATATAAAAAAATATAAAAATCTTCATTTTTGGACATGTTCTGGTCTAAACGTTGTAATTATTATATTTAAAGACTTTGGTAAACAGTTCATAAAACAAATGGTTGCATTGCGAAAAACACATTTTAAACCATTACCGTATAAATGGCAATAAATTACAATTTGGCAGAAATCGTCATGTATTATTATTTTCATAAATATTGTTATTATATTTGGTCTTGGTGAAATGCAGTTCTTTTAGATTCACTGCATCTTTTGACAAAGCTTAGCCTTCAGAGTATTTTGTAAAATTGAAATTGATTATGATTCCGTTTTTGATTACAGATGCTATAAATCGGCTTTCAAAATGGCTAAAAAATTTAAAAAAAATCAATAAGAATGAAAGTAATTCTCGTTTTTGGACATCTTCTGGTCTAAATAATGTAAACCTTATCTTTTAAAACTTAGATTAGCAATTCATGAAGTAAGTGGAATCATAACAGTTGACAAAAAAAATAGAGATTTGAAAGGTTTGCCGTATAAATGACAATAAAATACAATTAAGCACAAATCTTATATAATAGTATATAGTTTTGATATACATTGTCATTATATTTTGTTCTTGCTGAAAAAACGGTTCTTATTGATAGCATTATTTTGACAAAACTAAGCTTTTAGAGAATTCTTTAAAACGAAATTGCTTATGAACCCACTTTTGAATAGAAATATCATAAAATTGTGATATTTTATTAGGCAATTCAAGACTACCTTTGCACCAATGTCACATCGTTTCAAAAGACAAGCTAAAACTATCGGTATCCCTTTCTGGAGATAAAATTACTCCCTTTAAATTCACATCCATTTCTATCAAACAATATGTAATGTCCTCAATATTACGGAAAAGAGTTTTACCGTAATTATTCTTACGAACAAAAGTTGTTTGTATGTATTTCCTTTTTTCACTCTTACACATACAGTATCAAAATGCATTTTATTTGTTATATTTCATACTTAAAGAATTTTAACAATTTGAGAATAGAAATGAAGATTAATGAAATAAGACCAGCCTTAAATTTATCGTTTCATAGATATCGACATACACTTGGTAATATATGTCAAACATGTGATACAAACTTCGTATTTCTCAAATTGTGCCCTTTTTAAGTAATAGTTATGATAATTACAATGCACAATTCATCCCAATAAGTCACATACTCTATCATGATTTCCCAGTTTCACATTACCATGTATTCAAATGTCATTTACATCTGTTTAAAACGAAACAAGATATGAGGAAACTATAAGATACTCCGTGTGGAGTGACGTAATAACATAAAAGCTATGTAACCCCGATTACTATATTTTCCGGGATACTCGTTTTAACTGGATTAGTAGTTATAAGGAGATGTATGATGCATGCAAATCACCTAAAGTGCTTTTCCAAATGAAATGCACTGAAATGCCATAAAATGGTTTGATTATAACATACTATAGGCAGATATGCTTTATATCTTAGAATATGTATAAAGAATACAAAGTTTAAAATGTGTGCTTTCTTCGCACGTTTTACTTTAATTATATTAGGCTGCATTAATTACTTAATCCAACAGGTGTATAGATATTCTTGAAAACACTTAGAACATTAAGAACACATGTATTCATGATAAAAATTTACAATGACACTTTATTGGAAGCCGATATCACCTTTGTGGAATTTGTTGCAAAAGATAAAAGCAGGAAATTGTCATTTAAGTTCTTCACATGTGGTTGTAAGCAGTATTAATGTTTGATGTCATTGTGATACTGCAATGATTCGCTTTATGTTCATTTGAAATGTTTTAAGTATATTTTGATTTGCTTTATGTGCAATATAATGGGTACAATGGCATGAATTTCCACAACTTGTCACATGTATTTGTATGAGATTTTTGGTATTAATTGGTATGGGTTATCCGGAATGTAACTTCTTGCATTAATTCTACATTTGGAAATGAACGCACCAGAGCTAAAGACCATGAAAGACCAGTGATTACCTGAATTGACTGTGTGAGGTCTGATATCAGTGAGTGCCATCTGAATGCCATAGATCAACACAACAAACGAGCCTAGAATTTAGAACTAGACTATTTAGTCGCCTGGTGCATACCCCTATTGTATAGGGTCACCTGCTGCAATAATAATTAATCTCAGAAGCAACAAAAAAGAACTCGACAAACTTGGCAAAAGTTTGAGTTACATGGCCACCGAAAGTCTGATAATTTATGTAGACTGCATGTGTGAGAAGACGACTTCTATAAAGATATAAAAGTATATATAAATATAGGGTTTCCATAAGTATTATGTACATACTGTTAGTTTTCGAAAAAAATATCCAAGAATAAACATAAACAAAATTAACAAACCACAGCCGCAACCACATAGAACAACGAAGATAGAAACAGGAGGACCCATAGAAGTCTATGACGTACCACTCAACAAGTAAGAAACAAGTCAGAAAAGATAAAAAAAATCCACAGAGAGATTAAGAATAAATGCAGTTACATTTAAATGTGTAAAAGATCTTATTCAATAAACCTAGTATATAGTGATCATTGTCCTTAACCTAAATATATTTTTCATGTGCGACCTAATAGAATTAAGATAAAACAGCTGAAGAAATGTGAAAAATCAAATTTGAATATGAGCTTCAGACAAAATATTCTTTATCTCTATACTAAGTCAAATTGCAAATTTGTCTTTTGAAAGTAACAATGAAAATATTGCATGCCAGAGCTTTATAGGAATCACTTCTGGTCTTTTGCACTCAAGATACAGTTCATTTCAACTACTAATTCAGTTAAACCGATTATCTGAAAAAAAGAAGAAAAAAAATGGACATTACAAACCCTTTATTTAATTACCCCACCCTACATGGAGTCTATAATGTGTCCCCACATTTCACTTAATTTGAGAATGGAATCATGATGGAATATGCGACGCATAAAGATGATTTTGGCTTTGTCATTACCATGACTATGAGTCAATACAAGCCATTGTGAGAAATATAAAGAGTTTATTATATTCTTTTGACAAAATATTACCAAAAGTAAGTCGCTATCAATTTAACCGTCACACAGGTGTGTACAAAAATTCATTGATGTTGTTCCATTGGATAACATGGATATATTTAAATTCTTAATTTTTACCATTCTATATACAAATATCAAACATTATACATTAAAAATGTTTGATACATATTAAGCAATTTCAATTATTCTCTGGGGCAATTTTGGATTAATGGTACGTGTTAGAGTACAAAAAAGAATAAGCCTCATTAAACTATTGTTTATTAGCATGGATACGTTGAGGTCTTTATCTAAATGTTTGGGACATTTTAAATTTTTTGGTGATAATTAACATGCATTTCAAGGGAGTATGTTCCTCCACAATTTAAATTTCATTAGGACGGTTAAACTTGTCATTTTAAAAGATGTGAAATTAGATGCAAAGTTACCAGAGCCTGCTTGATATTCGAGTTTTGCCCCCAAAAGACACATATTAATTGGATCTATACTCAAAAGTGGGTTCATAAGCAATTTCATTTTAAAGAATTATCTGAAAGCTTAGCTTTGTCAAAATAGTGCTATATAAGAGCCGTTTTTCAGCAAGAAAAAAATATAATGACAATGTATGTCAAAATTATATACTATTTTATAAAATTTGTGCTTATTCGTATTTCATTGCCATTGATATGGGATTCGTTTCAAAGCTTTATTCTTTTTTTGATGTTGTTGTTATCTGTTATGATTCCATTTAATTCATGAACTGCTTAGCTAAGTCTTAGAAGATAATACTTTCATTATTTAGACCAGAAGATGTCCAAAAACGAGAATTACTTACATTTTTATTTTTTTTTATTTATATTTTTGTGGTCATTTTGAAAGCCGATTTATAGCATATGTAATCAAAAATAGAATCATAATCAATTTCAATTTTACAAAATACTCTGAAGACTAAGCTTTGTAAAAAACTGCTTTTCACCAAGACCAAATATAATAACAATATTTATGAAAATAATAATACATGACGATTTCTGCCAAATTGTAATTTATTGCCATTTATACGGTAATGGTTTAAAATGTGTTTTTCGCAATGCAACCATTTATCTTATGAACTGTTAACCAAAGTCTTTAAACATAATATTTACAACGTTTAGACCAGAACATGTCCAAAAACGAAGATTTATTTTTATATCTTTTTTTTTTATTTTTTTGCGATTTTAGCGGCCATTTTGAAAGCATATTTATTGTCAATGTAATCAGAAATCGAATCGTTATCAATGTGAATTTAACAATTTATTCGGAAAGCATAGTTTTATCAATATAATGCTATAAATGAGAGCTGTTTTTCACCAAGAACTAATAATAATGATATTTTTATCGCTATTACATACTTGATGATTTGTGCTTAATTGTGTTTTATTGCCATTTATACGGTAATGATTTCAAAAATCTTCTCCGTAATGCTCCCATTTACTTCATGAAATGTTTATCTAAGTCTTAAAACATAAAATTCACAGTATTTACACCAAAATATGTCCAAAAACAAAAAGTATTTGACGTTTTTATTGATTTTTTGCGATTTTGGCGGCCATTTTGAAAAAAAATTTAGCATACGAGATGGCTAATGAGCCACTTTTTAACATGAAAACACATCTCTGACCTTTTCCAGACTCAATTATCCTTAAGATATGATCTTACAACTCAAAACAAATGTTAGGCTGCTGATGTTAGATACCAAGTCAAATTGTCATTTTTCATGGCGGCCATCTTGAAAACCACCGGAAATGGCGAGTGCATCCCAGGATATCGACTGTTAACATCTTGATTCTTACTCAGGGGGTTCCAATGAACATTTCTATACCACTCCCAGACTGCCCTTAGGGGGGTGCGTGCAGACCCCTCCTGGCCCACGGACTGATACCGTTCGCGTTATATCATCCATGATACCCGGTTACAAATCACTACTTTTCAACAAAAACATCGAATTTGTATAAATCCACAAGCAAAAAATGACAGTGAGGTAGTTTTGTGTTTACTGTTTCTAAACCAATAAACTCTTCTCATTTGTACCGTTTACAATGTGCACGTGATAAATGAACAGGTTGATTGGTTGTAAACGATAAACACAATCATACGTCACTTTCAAATTTCGCTAGTGGAATAGTACAATAGTCCCAGCCGAAATTGACAGTGACGTAGGCTGATGTTTACTGCTGCAAAACCAATCAATTCGTCTGATTTGCACCGTTACAAATACGAACAGAGTTGATTGGTTGTCAAGTAGTAAACATAAGCCTACGTCACTGTCAATTTCGGCTGGGACTATTGTACAGTTGTCGCCACATCGTATGGCACGTGTTTATGTTTTGTTTAACGTTCAATTTCATCTGAACAAAATATAAACATAGTGCCATACGATGTGGCGACAACTGTAGCTTGTTTTTAAGCTGCAGATACGATGTTTTTGTTGAAAAGCAACGAATTACTACAGTACTTTGAAACGTCCATTGAAAATGCTTGTTTGGCATTTGCTCGAAAAGAGAGAAATAACATTTCCCCAAATTTTCTAATTATCTCGGTCCAATACAGAAACTTTGTCTCTTAACCCTTTTCCAAACCCCAAAACCTAAGGATGGTCATATTTGAAAGTTTTGCCTACGACGAATCACTATTAATTTTGTTGAAGTAAAAATTGTGCTTCTTACACGATCAGAAAATATTGAGACAAAAGGAGAAAATACAGATAATCAGCATTTTCTTCTTTTGCAGCAATGTTTTCTAAAGCAGCTTCGAACAGTGTTGTCAGAATCGGGTCTTGTTTTGGGACATGGTTAAAGCTTAAAAACATTTTGAGAAAATGCTGTTTGAGAACGGATTAATTTGATACCCCAAATGCCATTTTCAGGAATGTATGTGAAACCAGCATACCGGATTCCGATTTCCATCAATGGCTTCTCGTACCAGCGGTAAGCAACATATCGCTGCTTTTCTGCAAAAACCTCGTATCTGCAGCTTGATTGAAGCTGCAGATGCGAGGTTTTCGTAGAAAAGCGACGATATCGTCGATATTTTCAGCAATTTCCCTTTCTATTAACATTGCTTATACAGCAACAAAGACATTTTAAACGCGTGGCACCAATTATTTTGTCGTCTGTTACTTTTCTTATATTAGATTAGACTAGTGTAAAATTTCGACGGTTTAGATATTCGTAAATAAATACCAATTTTGATCACCCACTACATCTTGTTCCCCTGTCAAAAAAGCTACATTTTGACAAAAATGATACATAGATCTAACGACCTTGATTTTATCAATCCATAACGGTGTAGCGAATACATGTATATTTGGTCGAATGAATATATTTGGTCGAATAAATTTTAGATAAAATGAAAAGTTATTTTAAAAAAGCTTGAATCAAATCACTTTCTCATAGTTTTCCTCATTAAAAAGAAAATAATAATTGTATTTTTTCTACTTGTTGTTGTTCCACGTGATTCGCCTCTTTCTCTCTGTCGTTAGACTTACCCGAGTTTTCTCTTTTGAATTTGCTCTTTGATATGTTGATGTCGCTCAATTACAAATGAGCGACATCAACTTATCAAAGAGCGAATTTCATCAGAGAAAATCCGTATTGTCCTTAGACCGACTATTTTGTGAACCAGGGACCGCATTTACCAATATTTCTAAATCGGTTTTCTATAGTAAAATGACATGACAATACATCTGATTGGACGAGACGTACGAGGGACGTTCAATTAATTTTGGAACTGGGGTTCTATAAGCCATAGTTATGTCGCAATTCAATTTTAAGTTTGCTCATTCCTTCGAAGTAATCATCTTTGACACCCACACACTTCTGAAGTTTTGAGACCCATTACTTATATACCAATAAATGGGCCTCTTTTGGAACACCCCGCAGACACTGGTAAATTGCACTGCATATGGAATATGAAGGCCTATACCGGCGACCAGATGCTTTTTTCGTCATCATGGGGAACACGAAAAAGCCACACGGGCTTAAGCCCGGCTATAAGGGTGGATGAATACGCTGTGCAGCATGTGCCTCTTTCAGGAAGTCTTGGACAAGATGACATCCGTGGACAGCTCCACTGTCGTGGATTTGGTACATGCCTCTTTAGCCGGCCCTAGACCTGCTCTTTTCGTTTTATTTCTTTACTTTCCCCGACATACAATTCTTGTATGAATGATCGGCGATGGTGGTACTATTTGAAACAGTAATTTGTACAATACACCCGTTACATTTGAAAATTACCGCGTACAAAATTTTCCCGCGCTTTTAATTTTTTGGCTATTAAGGACCTTGCCTGATCTTTTCGCAACCATTGCTTGCTAATTACACGCAATTGGTGCTTATGACAGTAGATTATTGTTCAATCATATGAATAAAGCTCAGAAAGCCCACATTTGTTGCATTTAGTGCATTATTTCAAAATATATTTTGCACGGGGTGCTCTCTGTCCTTAGGCAGCAGGTGGGGGACCCAATGGGCATAAACCACTCTGTGTTTCAATCATTTCGTCAAAATCGTATAACATGTCCCCGACTCTTATCTGTAAACATTAACGGTAAATGCTTACGTCTTATTAAAAATATGTATTCTGACATCAAATCGTGTGTTCGTGTTAACGGCGCATGTTCGAATCTATTTTCTTGCATGAATGGGTTGAGACAGGGTGAGAATCTCTCACCGATTTTATTTTCTCTGTACCTCAATGATTTACACGACTATTTTAATAATTCGGGAATACTTAATGGTACGGAAATACCCTCTGATGATGACCTTAACATGTTTATAAAAATCTTTGTGCTTCTATACGCAGATGACACAGTGCTGATTGGAGATTCTGAACCCGATCTTCAAAACGCTCTAGATTTATACCAAACTTATTGTGAAACTTGGAAACTCACTGTCAATACCGATAAATCAAAAGTCGTTGTTTTTTCCAAAGGGAGGCAATCCAATTATAATTTTACATATAACCAATTACCTATAGAAACGTTAAATGAATATAAGTACTTAGGAATAACATTTAGCCGCTCCGGTTCATTTCATAAGTCAAAATGTGAAATTGCAAAACAAGCAACACGCGCTATGTATAGTTTACTGCGCAAAGTCAAAAAGTTATCTTTGCCTCTAAATATTCAAATAGACTTATTTGAAAAGACAGTCAAACCTATCTTGTTATATGGATGCGAACTGTGGGCCTTTGAAAATATCGATGTATTAGAAAAAGTTCAGTTGAAATTTCTAAAACATATACTTAAAATGAAAAAGTCAACCCCAACTTGTCAAGTTTACGGAGAAACCGGAGTTTTCCCGTTATCAGTAGATATAGAATCTAGATGCATCTCTTTCTGGGCAAAAATCATATCAGGTGCACACAACTCACTCCTTAAAAATACTTACATGTATATGTATAGAAGATTCTGTACTACCGAGGTAACTCAAAATATTAACCTTTTTAAATGGATAAACAATATAAAAGTTATTCTAATAAAATGCGGTTTGGTAAACATATGGGACAATCAAATATTTCCAAACGAAAAATGGTTAAAACTTACGATAAAACAAAAGCTTAAAGATCTCTTTATTAATTACTGGTTTAGTAACCTAGAAAATAGCGATAGTTGTCATACCTATAAATTGATAAAAAAGAAATTCGGACAAGAAGAATATCTAACTGAAGCTCCCCCTGCACTTTTGAAATACTTGATTAAATTTCGAACCAACAATCATAGGCTACCGATTGAAGTAGGAAGATGGTCAAATATTGAAATAAGAGAACGAATTTGTAATCTATGTAATAATTCTATTGGCGATGAATACCATTACACTTTTGAATGTAACTTTTTCAAAAAATCGAGAAAAACTTTTTTACCAATAAAATACACAGAAAAACATAATGTATGTAAATTTGAATCCCTATTTAATACGAAGAACAAATTAGAACTGATCAACCTATGTAAATTTATAAAAAATGTTATAGAACACTTCTGAGAATTTTGTATAAGTATGTTATAACAATATTTGTCTTTTTCGTAACCCTTTCCGAACTGATAAAACTTTAGACAAGTCCAGGTTGAAACACCGGAAAGCCCAAGTAAACGGATGACATTGAAAATGAATGTTGAGTGCTTTTCACTACAGAAATTACCGAGAGAAAGGAAGAAAATGCTGGCAGCAGCAATTTCTCCCCTTCTATCGATGATTCACAAAATTTGAACGTCAAAACAAGAAAATCTTTAAGGAAAGGGTTACCCACTATTTGTCAATTTATTTATTAATTCACTTATTCATTTGTAAAGCATTGATTTGTTGATGAATGTATGCCTCGTTGACATTTTGTTTCATGTTACATGTACCTCTTGTTTTCCATATGGAACAGAGCGAAATAAAAGAATTGTAATTGTAATTGAATTGTAATAATAATTGATGAAAAACCAT
The DNA here is from genome assembly GCA_963680895.1 of Fragum sueziense. Taxonomy (NCBI): domain Eukaryota; kingdom Metazoa; phylum Mollusca; class Bivalvia; order Cardiida; family Cardiidae; genus Fragum; species Fragum sueziense. The sequence continues at coordinate 56,679,677 of OY804601.1, forward strand.
TCTTATCTGCTATTTCTTGCACATTTAATCATGCGTCATGTTCGGTCATGTCGAAACCTACAGCAACATTTGCTTTGGTACTAGCTCTACCCGGATTGCCTGAGAGGGGGAATCATTCAGGCCAGTTTTGCCGATTTTAATTTTTATTATCATCCTAAAAACTGACGTTTATTCAACGTTCGAATGTCCACAATTCTGATATAGTTCATTATATACATGTGATGCAGATATTTCAAAGCCTATGCGACCTTTAATGTAGACCCGTACATCCTACTTCAGTTCGTTTTACATTTTGCACACAGCGAAATAGCCAGTGAATATGACTGAACCAACTTAAAAGTTCAATAACTTTTTAAAGAGTCAACGAATTTGTCTCAAATTTTGACCAAGTATAGACAGTAATGTTCCCGTCAAATAGCCGCAAGCACCACTAGTTCTATAGAACCGTGAGGTATGGTGGACCATTAGTACCACTTTTAATTGAACGCCCCTCGTATGTCTCGACCAATCAAATAATTATGTTGTTGTGTAATTTTAAAAGTTAACTTAAAAAAAGAAAAACAACATCAACATCAACAACAACAACAACAACAACAAAAAAAAAAAAAAAAAAAAAAAAGCTGGTTGGTGAATAGCACCTCGGATATTTGTAACAATAAAGGAAGGCTATAGCACAATAAATTAATTTGACAGCTCGGATTCGCCTATATGTCATTTCTCACTTCCAGATGTGTCTGATCATTATCCAAGCGTTTACAATATCAAGAAAGAGTAAAGTTCCGAACTTTTGTCATGGAAGACCAGGAGTTGTATTGTAAGTTTATCATTTCGTTAGTTTTCAAAGAAATTCTCGTAACTGCAGCTTGTCTTAAGCTGAAGTCACGAGGTGTTCGTTGAAAAGCAGCGATTTACTCTTTTATTTTCCTGAGCTAGTCGCAATAATTGTAAAGTAACAGTCGAAACCATCTGCAAACTTTATGAAGTCGTGTTGTAAAGGCTGACCGTTGAAAAAATCTTAGATCAGTTGGGGGTAGGGGTGTGGGGTTTGCGTTGCGAAAAAAAAAAAAAAAAAAAAAAAAAAAAAAAAAAAAAAAGATAGGCCTACGACATGTCTTCTTTGACACATTTCTTTCGAAAAATAATAATTTTGTACACTGTATTCATGGAAATCACCCATGTTAGCAATGGTGGACATTTTGCATTAAATAAAAGTACCTACACAACATAAAATTCCCTTTTTGTTCATTATCTGCTCTCTTACACTTTCAGCCCAATGGATATTCTTGGTAGCTCCAATCGACTATCATACGTGGCCGCCTGGGGATCGGTCGCCTACCTGGCAGCAGAAATGGTCGTCGATCAGAAATTCGCGATCAGATTGACAGGAAAATACGGAACAAGTGGGTGGTATTTATATCGTCGTTGTAAATGCAAAACCTCGTATCTTGTTTTTGGAAAATTTCAAAGGAGAAGGAAAAAAGTGTAATAACTTTTTCCCAAACTGAAATGTTTTACTTGAAATTTGGACATATTGTTCACAAATGATTTGTCATCAATGCTGATCAGTAAAAATATCTCAAAACCTGCAAGAATTGTCTTTAACTTGGCACAAAAGCTTGTACTTTGAAAATCGCAAGAATCGACATACGAGGTTTTGCATTTACACCGACGATATGTGATCCGTCACTCTTAAAGGGACCTTATCGGATGTGTGAAAAATATCGACCCTAGTCAGTCTGTGCAGTCTGCGCAGTCCGCGCAGCCAGACTAGGGTCGATAATTTTCACTTTTATATACTTTTCTGAATCTTGAATATTTTCTCTATCTTACTTTATGATCATTATACATACAGTATCTGGTTGACCTGTGCTGAGTCTGACAAGATTGTCAAAATTTGGATTTTGGATTTCTGATAAGGTCTCTTTTAGCGGGACGGGTCACATTTGTAATAACTTTTTTGGGGGGAAACTGGACCTTGAAAGGTAGTGAAAAACCTGGTATCACCGCTACAATGCCTTTCTTTTTGGCCCTAGATAATGCTATGCAACACACTACAATGTAAAATAACTGTTCTCGTGTTGCTTTGATCTCTGAAAAATCTAGCATGTGTCCCTTTAACTTGTCTCGAACGATGCAGGAAAGATTCAATTGCATGTCTAATGTACTTTTTTCATATACATCTCTAGTGTTTTGTGTAAAAGTCTGTATATTGCGTTGTCTTAAAGTGACATTTCACATTTATTCTTTCGTAAATTTCCTTTTATTGTTATCTGAAAGAGCAATGTTTTCGCTTATAAATAACAACTTCAAAAAACTTATAGCATTACTACGCATTAGAATAGCCAATCTTGGTATCAAGACATACTTTAAAAAAATGAAATCGGAATGTTATGTCCCTTTAACCCGTTAATTCATCTTTCAGTTTTCAACACAGTGTTGTCGATGATGATATATGGTGTGGATTATTTCCCTTTGTTCGCTGCTCTTGCTGTAGAATCTGTCCTGAGTTATGTTGTGGGTACTCTATATGCGTGGATGCTGTTTGCTGTAAATGTGTACAAGGAAACTGAATGCCACTTCAGTACGTATGTAAGTAAAACAATATCAAATCAATCTCTAAAAAGTCTCTTAAAGTCAAAGGAAGACTAGGATACAAGACAATGTTGCTAGACTGAAATAACCGTTAAGAAAATCATGAAATTGACATTTATACCATTCCATTCCGATCAAAATCATTCCACTCCAGCGTTCATTCATTCCGCTCACAAAAAACATTCAAAGCGCTCATAAAACATTCACACCGCTCAATAAACGTTCACTGGTTTAATTGGTTGTTATAAAAAGAAGGAATTTCATTGGCTGAAATATTATCGTGGGCGTTTTATCGATAAATCTTCATACCTACAATATATGTATAATATTGGTAAATTTCCAATATCGGGCTGTTACTATTTAAAGATCACGTTTGATTGGTTGAACGGTTATCGTGGGTGTGTTATCGATTTTTTAGATACACAAAATCATTCCAAACACTCACTCCATTCATCCATTCATTCACTCACAAAACATTCCCATTCCACTCAGAATGTCAATTTCATGATGTTCTCAACAATGTACTACGAATATACATGTAATTTATTAATCTGAATCCAGAACGACGATTTTTATCAATTTGAGCTTTACATCTATCGTTTTAAGTTTTATGATAAGCATATTTTTTTTTATTAACTTTGATTTGAAATTCTCCTCTATCAGTCATTTTCTTTTCAACTTGTATTTCAGCAAGCTCGTTTGATTCTGATTTTGAGAGATTTACCAAACTTCCTATGTTTGGGATATCTATCTGTCAGCCTGCCCGTGCGTGCAGTACAAGCCTACAGGCGAAAATCGCTTCGGTTCTTCCATGCATCAGAGATGGTGTCTTTACTAAACGTAAAGAAAGACTTGGATAACACACCAGAAGCCACCCATGTCAGAAAGTTATTAAGAAAACCTCAACCAAAAAGGTATTTATGTGCATTATCAATTAAGCCAACAAAGAATTTACACAATGTGCATTTCTATCACAAAAATATAAATTGTACGATAATATAATAGACAGTCCTGGCGGCCTGGAAGCGCTCCACAGGCCTGATTGTTTGTCTTGTTGAATGCAATTTCAAAGGTTAAGGCTGTGCATACCAGTAAATGCATGACCAAGCTGAAAATTATGAGCAAGTAAGATCGTATGGTCAGTAAGATTTCTGTGAAAGTTCTGTATTGATTAGTTAATACTAATGGTAGTAAAAGTGGAAATAAAGCCGAAAATGGCAATTTTGTCAATAACAAGGGTACATAACTCATATAAAATTCAGATCAAGCTGAAAATGACACCAAGGCAAGATCTTATTGTCACCAACATTCTGTACAAGTTTTGTCTTGATTGGTCAATATTTGTAGTTGCTAGAGTGAAAACAAAGTCAAAATAGAGTCGAAAATGGCAATTTTGTCAATTTCAAGGGCACATAACTCATGATGTAAAATTCAAATCAAGCTAAAAATTATACTAAGGCAAGATCTTGCAGTTACAAACATTCTGTACAAGTTTTATCTCGATTGGTTAATATTTGTGGATTTTAGAGTAAAATATAAGTCAAAACCAGCTATTTTTGACATTCAAGGGCAGATAACTCAGGTTATTCTAATTCAATCCAAATTTTTTGAAGGAATCTGAGAGATAAACTACATGTGTTACCGTTATCGGAAATCGGTACCAGTCAACTCGCTTAGCACAGGTAAAAATCGATAATCGCCATATAGAGAAATTTCCGACTTTCTTGTCGCCAGATTCTGGAGTTTTCGCCAAATTGTATTTTTTATCGCCATTTTCATTTTATTTTCGCATTTGGCGACGATGGCGATCGCCAGCGAAGGCCCTGGAGGGTCACCCAAGGATCATTCTTGTGAAGTTTGATTGAAATCCATCTGGTAGTTTCTGAGAAGAAGATTTTTAAAGAAAAAAGTTTACGGACGGACGCATGGACGCACGGATGCACGACGGACACAACGCCATGACAATAGCTCGCTGGCCTGTCGGCCAGTGGAGCTAAAAATTGATAAAAGGGAAACAGAACATAAACTAGGCCTATCCCAATCTTACGTTTTATATATGTGACCCGTCGCGCTAAAAGGGACCTTATCGGGTGTGTGAAAAATATCGACCCTAGTCAGTCTGCGCAGTACGCGCAGCCAGACTAGGGTCAACACTTTTCACTTTTATGCAATTTTCTAAATCCGGAATGTTTTCCCTATATTACTATATGATCATTTTTCGCATACGGGATCTGGTTGACCTGTGTTGAATCTGAACAGTTTGTCAAAATTTGGATTTTTGGAGTTCGGATAAGGTCCCTTTTAGCGTGACGGGTCACATAATTGAAAACGTCGAAACAAAAATACCATTCGAAAAGTCATTTCTAGAAAAATGCTTACTTACTCTTTAATATTACTTTAATCACATTATATGAAGTCACCTGCTATTTCTTTTAATTTGCATTAGTCAAAATTGTTGTCGATTGATCAGACTGTTATTTTTTCGTTTCAGAGTACTGCCTTCCACTGTCCATTCAAAGGTTGTTGTGTTTATTAAAGGATTAGTTCGTGACTACATCTACCATTCAAAGAAGAGTACGTTTTATATGTAGATAAAGAACTTTTGCATGCAAATAAAACACATATCATATCTGCGATAAATCGTTTATTATATCTGCAATAAAATTTTATATTTAGTATGAACTATTTATCTGAAATTCTGCATTTGGCATGATTCAAATGTGCCACCAAAGATAAAAGTATGCCAAAAGCAAAATTTGGCCGACCCTTTAAATAGCTGTGAAACTATAATAAACATAGCCTCTATCTTTTACTATCTGAGGCAAAATTTGTCGGAAATAATCAAGATCTTCAATTCAAAATAAGTATTCCACACTTTGATTGTTTCAGATTTTCGTTACTCAAGTCGTATGTTGTCTGTGATGTTCGTTGGAGGCCTGCTTTTATACAAGGTAGGTTAACGTAGACTGTATTGTACTAAATGGTTCCAAATTATAAATGGAAAATATAATGGATTCATTCCGGCTCTTTACCATAAATACTCCTCTGATCTCTCACTTAAATGTTCCCCGGTTCTACCTAATGTAAACTGACAAAAGTCCTGTGTGTCATCCAACCTGCGTTTCGTTGCATCTCTTTTAAATATTTTTTTTATAAAAAGCATTGCTTGAAATTGTGGGGGTTATGAAATACATCCATTTTTGAAAAGAATGTAATTTGTTTGTCTGTAGACATCATGTATATTCAAAAATGTCAATTTAGCCATAGAGACATAAACATGTTAACCTTTTCTAGGTAACGATAGAGATTTTCGTGTTCATCTTCTCCGTGTTCACGACGATCGAGAAATCGTTTGATCTGACTCTAGCTGGAACTGGTCTGGTTTATCAGAAGGGAGAATCTAGTAACACCACAGCTCTCAGGAGTACCACACTGACATTGTATGCGATATCTAACTCAGGGAAAAGTGAGTTCTAGTGATATTTTAATAATAACCACAATTTCATGGATTGAACGGTCAATCAATTTTTGAAAAAATCTTGTTTAGATTTGTTAATTTACTGCTTCTACTACGTACTTAACTATCTTTTTATTTTTTTAAACTGAAATTTTATGCGGTTTTTCGTCCAAGAGCCTGTAACTACTGATTGAAACAATCTGCGGTCGTGAAGATTATTTATGAAAAACGACGACTTTCTGTTTCAGTTTGTTTTATCGTGTCTACGGCGGTGGCCTGTGGAGCGGGATACCTTACCATTCTACATATCGTCGTTGTAAATGCAAAACCTCGTATCTCGATTTTGGAAAATTTTAAAGGGGATGGGAAAAAGTGTAGTAACTTTTCCCAAACTGAAATGCCTTACTTGAAATTTAGACATATTGTGCACAAATAATGTGTCAATAATACTGATCAGTAAAACTATCTCAAAACCTGCAAGAATCGTCTACATGAGGCACACAAGTTTGTACTTTGAAAATCTCACCAATCGACATACGAGGTTTTGCATTTACACCGACGATATGCTGTCAAGATACAGGTATATGGATTCTCCTTGTAAAATAGAATGTATTCAATGTTTTTTTTAAAGGGGCTGATGCTAGATTTTTTTTATTCTTCAGAATATTCGGGAACACATATTTCTACATGGAAAAACAATTTGCAATGCTTAAAAACCCCAAATACGACGAATAACCATCTTTCCTTTGCTACAGTTCAATCCTTCACAAGCGTGTTTACAGATTCTATTATTACTTCAAAACGAAACAAGGTCAATGTCAACGAGACACCCACCGTGGTATTTCCATTGAACACACCGTATAACCGGCTACGTCCAAGACAGACGAGAGTCAACGATTGTTTGGAAATACGGCTTCAGATTTGGAAGATAATTCGTTGAATGATTAAACGTTATTTGTGTACAAGTTCAACTGAGAGATATGCGAAATACAATGTATTTGAGCACGAAGTCAAATTTCGTAACTTTTTTTTAGGAAACCTCTGAAATAATTAATGACTGTGACCTTATTTGCGAGGGATACATGGAAAGGTTTATTTTGTAGAATCACTGAACTCTTACACGCGTATTTATCAAGTATAGAAAACCATAGATCCTTTCGTTTATTTATAAAAGTAAATTAATTTGACCTACCGTGCACCTGGCATCAGATGTCGAATCTGTTTTCACTGACTCTCGGCGCAGCCGGTTGTACGGTGTTTTGAATTTCACTGAGTATATGACGTATCTGTGACGTAATTGCTGTTTGAAGGTTGGGCAAATGTAACCGTTAAAAACAAAAAAAAAAAAAAGAAAAAAAAAAAAAAAAAACAAGGACAATAAAAACGGGCCTGCACTTTATCCATTGACTCGGATTTTGATACTTTATAAAGCTCGATGGGTGCTAACCTTGGACATAAATGATCTACGCCTTCAGGTTGGTAAATTCATACGTTATTTCTGGTTTGTTATTTTTGCGTCATTTGCATTTTCCACAGCCTAGCATGTTCTCCTTTAAAATTCCGATGCGTAATACTGCATATAATATCCAAACAAAGGCAACATAGGCAAAATAGTAGGCCTCCAAATAGCCCCAGAAATATATTATAAAATGCATAATCCGTTTCATGCAATAGCTGCTTTGACTATTTTTTTTATTTTTTTGCTGTATTTTGCAAGTAAAATGTTTTCTACATATATGCATAATTTGCTAACAAATTTTCTACGAATTTGACGATGAAGGATAACTCTTATATGCTTTTTTTTGTAAAAATGTGATTCTGATTGAACCACCTCAATCAAACAAATGGTCATAAATCGCAAAAAAAGATAAGTAAATAAACTAATAAACGACAATAAATGATAAAATAAAGTAAATCAGATATATTAACGTTTTCCTGGTTTCCATTTATTGATTTGTTTACAGGACCAACCTGTTTGCTCTATATAGAGGCGATTCAAGTTTCATTCCGCACAGATCGACAAGAGGCAACGCTTCACTCCTTGTAAGTCGACAAAGCCCCATAATAATGGGGATTTGGAAAAGGCGTTTCCCTAATGTTAGAAGAAGTTATAATTGTTGTCCCAATTTGAATGGTCTGCGCTGTTTTTTCCAACCAGGCATACTCCTCGAGTACCTGACTAATTCCTTTATTACAGTATGAGACCAACATCTGTGTTTTGTCACATGGAAAGATTTCTATTAACTTTGCGCATCGTAGTGGTAAAATAACTATGATCTACATGGATAGCAATATTGGTGGAAAACTTTTGTGATAAAATATGATTGCTAATCAGAAATTTCCTTTTCTATCTCATGTATTGCTCGTGAAGAGTATTATCTGAAATAATTGTATGAAGAATTGTTTTAAGATAAATTTCTTTCAGGTGGGATGCATGAGATATGCTGGCTACCAGGTCGGTTACATTGCTTGGGGTAGGTTTTCCTTTTCTATAAAACAAAAGCATAATTTATCAACAGCAAAAACAGAGTGTTGTCATTCAAGAGTTTAATGTGTGGTGAACAGATATTTCTTTTTGCTAAATCTGGAACAAATCGAAAACCCCAACGGTACTCGAAATCATTTTAAGGACTACGTGTACTTACAATTTCGAAAACGGCCTTCGTTGTTTGATCACATCCACACTTGCATTGTTAAAATCTAGATATTCGTATTTACCATTAATCTCATTTAAAGTTGCTATAGCTGTCACGATTGAAGTTTTTCTGTTATCGAGTTCTTATTATCTGATGATATGAACAAAGCCTATTCCAACTGCATAAAACCAATAAAACCAGTGAAAGAATGGTATATTGGTACATTTTCACTTTCTTGCAATGTATGTCAGTATGTCATGCTTACAATGTTAAGGGCGAGTCGGAATTATCCGAGTCCTGAGCTGTTAAAAGCGAGCGTCTACGGAATCTATTTTTAGATCGAGTGGAATGACGTCAGAGAATAAACAGTAAAAAATTAAAAATGTGAGATGTCTCTTTAAAAGGTACCTTTTGGAAAATGTGTAGCAACCCTAAACAGTCTGTGAGGAAAGCACAGACTGATCAGGATCGGCACTGTTGACACTAAGTTGATACTCTGGATTTACATTATCTAAATACGGATACCGTTGGCGCTTGCTAAATGTGACCTGTCTCTCGAAATATGGTCTTCTGTTGACTTCATAGAAGCACGCTTTTAGCATGACGTGTCAAGCAGAATCTGACCCTTTCCCAATTAAAACATTGTTTTGGTGTCATCATTAGAAGGGATTGAGAACACATTGAGGTAATAGGAGAAAATCTTGATAACAAGCAATTCCCCCAGTTGCTTAGATATTTTCTCATTTTTATTTAATTCAACAAATCCTATCTTAACGTGCATAGTTTGTCGTGTTTAAAACTTTCAAAATAGAATATCAAACTTCATGCCGTTTGGGAAAGAGTGAGGCATGGCTATTAAAATAACTTCAGTTGGTTAACCCTTTCCCATACAAGACCTGCTTTGGACGTCCTTTTTGCAAAAACACAGGAAACATTGAGACAAAAAGAAGGAATGCTAATTGTTAGCAGTCTCTCCTATTACCTAAATATTTTCTATGTCGTATCGTAAATAATTTACATTTCCAATGTCATTGGTTATGGAGTCTTCAAACGATTTTAATTGAGAAGAGTTTTATTTTTTGTCATTTAGGGAAAGAGTTGAACATTTATTCGTAACCAAGCACGTGATAAAATCCCGTGAAAATCGGAATGTTTCAAATTTTTTACCCGTCGCACTACAGAGGAACCTTCTGCAAAGTATAAAAGTATAGACAATATCCAGCCTGTGCGGACTGCACAGACTGACAAGATTCGAGACTCATAACTCGTAGGTAATTTTCTGGGCCTCGAATAATTTCTCTATCTTACTATGTGTTCATTTTCTAAATGCAACATCTAGCTTACGTCTGCTTAGTATGAGTCGTTTCTCGAAATTTTGTTTTATGAACTTCCCGTAAATTCCCTTTTAGCGTGACGTGTCACTTTTATTTGATACCTTTGTATCACGTAATCACCCGACTATAAACGAATATTTACGGCTTTTGCAGGTACCCGAAATATGTAATATATAAATCTATATATAGACACAATTGTAAACACCCAGCAAACTTTTGAGCGCCGTGGAAAGTTAGAATGTCAATATACATGCGCTTATTGTGGGTAAACAGCGCATGGTTACTCGCTTGAAATACGGTCTTTCTGCATCTTTTTGCTCATACTTTAATATTGTAAACCCCCTTTTTTGCAAATTGGCAGGTTTTTTGACAGCTATTATGACTTTAACATCGACACTATGTCGAGGGGAATAAATGGTTTAGAATACCACCGGTTGTTTGACTGCAATTTCCTCCCTTGTTAGCGGAAGCCCGAAGCTATGAAGAACTTTTTATTTTCACTTATTCCTACCTACTGCACTACTAAAGTTGTAGAGAGATACTAATACATTCAACATACAATGTATTAGCGTAACTGCAAACTGGTTTTATACAACCTCTAGTCTTAAGTGCAAAAGATATTAAGGATCCGACATGACTCTTTGGTTGAGACAGTGCGATGTAACAAAAGTTTTTATTCGAGTCTTGAATATTCTGCTCAAAGTTATGATTAGATTGTCTGTACTTGTTCTTGATATAATTATATCATAACGAGTGTTGATTCTTATCTCACATAATCGTTCATTCTGTTTCAGGATTCCTGGTTCAGTTCACCATACTGTTCCTTCTAACATTCGGTATAGTAATATTGAAAACCTTGATTGATGAGGGGTTTTATGAAAGGCTTCTAACATTGCTGGATAATTCGTGGTAAGAAAACTAAATTGACACAATTGCTTTAAAATATTGTCACTGTTTATTTAACCATACATTTGATGCACATTTCATTAAATTTCTTTGAAATGTCATTTCAGCGTTACATATTTTGCAAGAATCAAATGCAATCCCATCAATTTCTTCTGTTTTCCTTTACAGCTTTAATACACGGGACCGTTGTTTGGTAAGGGTTAATTGATTGAAATTAGCAAAGACAATTATATAACGGATTCTTATGAAAATACTGTTGGTCACATTCCTTGTATCGTCGAGGTCGTTTGTTTAACATGTAACACAACGAACGTCTTGCAATGTCGTTTCACTAAGAACCATGACCTTTGGTCTCTTGATCAGGACCTTAGAAAATGAAAATTTTGGACCAGTTACCGTTACAAGATACACGATCCGCGGACAGATCGTGCCGTATGTCAGCTCATCTGAATAGTAAGGTTCTACTTTATTTCTAGGCCGGCTATTGTAGTAACGATATTCATAACATCGACAC